>CANSZD010001644.1:0-100580 GCA_947648045.1 Beta corolliflora | reverse complement strand
TTTTGCATATCTTCTTAGTATGTTGGCGCTACACCAATGATAAACATACAATGCTGCTTGGACTATGAGTTTCCAGGTGATATTTAGTATTTGTTTGTAATGGTTGTAATGGTGGGCCACATTTCAATATCACTATCAGGTTGCTAATATGAAATTTCAATTGAAAATAAAATTCTAATTTCTGAAAAAAAAACATGACTACACAGGAGGAAGACACAAATATTAAGGAGCCTATGTGGTGAGGATTGGAGAGAATAGACAGTGAATGATAAAATATTTCGTTCGATAAGAAGAGAGAACTCACAAGCAACAAAGGGTATTTACATGTATTTTGAAACGAAAACACTATTTGGCTAAATTTGAATTAGCTTAAACAAGAGATAGGAGTGGTGTAGACTCCACAAGAAGTAGAGTTACCAAGATACTCCACTATATTTATGGGACAAAAAATTTGAAGCTAACTAATATTTAGCCAAATAGTCACTCTTTTTGAAACTTTTCGAAAAGAGAATTGTTGCATGTATTAGAACAGATGAAGTCCCGAGGTTGGTAGGTTTTATCAAATCCAAAATATATATACTTGTTCATTGTTAAAAACTTGCAATAGGCAAAAGTTGAGCCAAAACTTTACATATTATGCTTGAAATTACCATCTTTCTTGGGGTCTTACACAGTACAGATTCAGAAGCTCAGTAATTTCTGCTACAGGCCAGGTTACAGTAGATACTTCAGAAAGGCTTTGTCCCAGGATATTTCCATGAGGATCATAATTACAACCAATAAAGGTATACCCATTTCTGCAAGTAACTTTTGCACATCCCACTTTCTTGCTATGCTTCCAAATGATCTGTGTGTAATGCAAGCATTCTCTTCCCTGAGCACAAGAGTTAGTATAGTAATTGTAGAAACTCTTCTCACTAACCCAAAATGCCACCGCAGTCTTCCGGGCCCCACTGCCTCCCGGTGCTTCCCAAAAGAGGTTCTCACCTGAATCGGAACCCGAATGTATCATTGCGCAATCACCCTGCCGTTGGTGTGCCCACCACCGTGCGTAGCTAGCTAGCTGCTCACTCCATTTGAGAGGTGGCAAGCCTAGTTTTGCTCTAATTTTATTGTGTGGTTTCAAGTATTTGTTAACTATATTCTTGGGAGTTGAAAGAAATCTTCTGTTATCTGAAGCTAGACATGTTTTAGGGAATGTAAGTAAAGCAACTGTTCCCAAGAACAAGAAAATAAGTATGGGTTTAATCTCCATTTGTGAGAATTGAGAAGAGAATGTGTTTTTTCTCCCCTTTTTGGTGGTTTGGTGTGGGTATATTGATGGATGCAAGAAATATTCAGATTTTGGTTTATATAGTGGGTTTTTTCAAAATAAAAAAAATCGAAAAAAAGGAAAATTAATTTTTTTTTTAGGTTTCAAATAATTGTGAACCAACTTGTAAAGGTTTGTAAAGAAGTAAAGTGAATGTGCCATTCTTCCATGTTAGGGAGCGGAGAATAAGGGTAATGAGTAACATGTTTGAAAAAAATGTTGCACCTTCTTAACTTCCATAACTGATTTTTCACATCTTTGTCAGTACAAGTAGACAAATTGGTGGATGAAATTGTTGTTCTCATAGCATTTAAATCGTCTTTATTTGGCATGACTTTATTTCTTGGTGAAGTTATTTATGAGGTTATGAATTATGAGGTCAGGACTGAATTTTAAGGCATGTGATCATGTGCATGGAGTTTCTCTTTGGCTCATACTCTGCAATGCCTGTCGGTAGAAGTTTCACTAACATGACTACAAGTCTACAACTACTCGGCTGAAAATGTTTTAGACAAAATGTTATATGAGGCAACATTAGAACAATTTACATAAGATTGAGATAAATTTTCCACTTTCATGTGTGGTTTGTTACAATTTGTACTTTTTAACGTCTTACAATAAGTTATTGTAAATCTATTTTACTTTAAACTTTTGGTTGCATTAATTAGTAAATATATATGATCATCGGTTTGGTTAGCTTGATGAGGCTAAAAGGAGAACAATTTACCAATGTACATGTAGGGAGACAATTTCATAAGTCCACTTAATATGTGACCCATACCAATTTCTCTCTTCTTTAAAGTCTTAACCACATAAATTGGGTGGTTATGAGCTTTTACCTTTTATACGGTGATAATCTAACTCAAATGAACTTTTATATTCATTTTTTACTCGGTACTCATGTATTTTTATTTCGTGTAGCTACATAACTCTATGTTATTTTTAAATGAAGTTTCTAGTGTTTTAATTAAGTTTCTAGCGTGATGATCATTTCCATTCAGTTTATGCAAAGTATCAAAGTTCATTAGGAATTTTATTTGAATCTTAGTTCTTAATTTATTTTCCTATTATATTTGGGCATGTATATTAAGAGTACATATATAATATGGAGTATATGTTATTCAAACAAATAGTGAAGAAGAAAAATAACAATGGAATAAGATATAATTGATGGAGAGACTCACATTAAAGATGAAGTGTGAGAAAAAGATAATTAATGGAGAGACTCACGTCACATGATAGGTTAGGGGGGTTTAAAATCTTCATTTAATGTAACATGACAATTATTTATAGATTGTCCAAAATGCTACTCCTACATAGGACAATTATCTAAGTATGAAAGAAGTGTATTTTAATTGTTTGTTTAAAAAGAACAAAACTCTAGATTCCTACGCGTAATCATGTAGTAGTAGGTAGTAACTATAATTTGAGATAACAAGCGGACAATTTATATGAGTTGTGTCTGATCTAAGGCAGAGTTAGTTGGGTCTAAATACACTTGTAAAATAAGAAATGACAAATGACAGAGGTTCAAAATTCTGATGGACAAACTCTATAGAAATAATTGTTGTAAAGTGTGGTATAATTGCGATTTGCGAGTATAGGTAGTATGAAATTGAGCAAGTAGAACATAGCTATAGCTAAAGCAATAAAAAAAAATGTTAATGCCTCTCATTTGGCTGTAAGATAATGGAGCATCAAATTTCTTCAACCTCAACATGGTGTTTGCACTTTGAGCAGTATTTGATACAGTTTATAGTGTCTTTTGCGCATAAGCTATATTCCCTCCATTTTCTTTTGCTTTACTGTTTTGGCTTCAGCGTTTGTCGATATACTTACTTTGACTATAAATATCATTCATTATATACGGTGGCGGATCCGGACACTTGAACCTATGGGTTCGAACATAAGCAAATCACCATTCATCGAGGCCTAGATAAGTTTAAGGCGCTCAAAGATAATCTCGTACACTTCATTTTAGGCCAAATTTGTGGAGGAGTTTCACTTAATTTCGAATTCGACTATTGGACACGTATACTCTCCGAGCATGAGTGCTCAACGTCGAATAACAAAGAATTTTTAACATATGTAATGTAAAATAGAACACATTTTTTTATTAAATAGAAGGAAAAATTGTCGAGAAACAACCTTATAAAAGTTACATTTTGTGAAAAACAACCTTATAATTTTTTTTTTTGTGAGAAACAACCTTTAAACCTTATTTTTTGTGAGATGAAACCTCAGGAGTCTTTCCGGTGTTGACCACTTGATTTTCGGTGTTGACTCCTTTATTTCTTCTAATTGCACTCTATTTTTTCCTAAACACACTCTTCTACCCATTTTCCCTCCAACTAACACCTAAAATACTCCACTCTCAAAATTAAACCATCTCATCTCCACTTTCTTCTCTCGCAAATCCCTTGCAAACGCATTGAATGAGCTGCAAACTCATTGAATGAAGTGAAGAACAATTCAATCAACTTGCGAGGTAATGAGTACTCTCCCTTTAAATTATGCATTTTTTTCTCTTCTTTTACTGTTGAACAATTCAATCAACTTGCAGATTTGAACCAAGGAAAGCCATTAAGGGGCAAGCCTTGGCAGATTTTATAGTTGAGCTTACTCGGCCAACTATAGAACTAATATTTGATCCAGTGAAGGGAGGAAGCATTGGACGCTCATGGTTGATGGATCGTCCACTTTGTCAATGGATGTGGGGCGGGAATCATTTGTCAATCTCCGGGAAGGGAGACAAGTTTGAATATGCGCTAAGATTCCAATTCCAAGCGTCCAATAACAAAGCGGAATATGAAACACTTCTAGTCTGGAATCAAGATGTGCAATGCGGCGGA
The DNA here is from genome assembly GCA_947648045.1 of Beta corolliflora. Lineage (NCBI taxonomy): Eukaryota > Viridiplantae > Streptophyta > Magnoliopsida > Caryophyllales > Amaranthaceae > Beta > Beta corolliflora. The sequence continues at coordinate 96,416 of CANSZD010001644.1, read as the reverse complement.
GCTCTGGGAAGTGAGGCCAAATCGGACTCTCTCTTGGTCGTCGATCGAGTTAATGGAGACTTTGAATGCAAATAAGCATCAATGGGCAAATATATGCGTCTGATCAAAGATGAGATTGAGCCTTTGAAGCGATTTGTTCTAGACCAAGTGCCAAGGTCAGAAAATCATCAAGCCGACGCTCTATCAAAATTGGCCAGCTCGGCTGAAGGTGACGCCCCAAGAACAGTGTTTTGGGAAGTTAAACCAAAGAAGGGCATTGACCAAGAGCAAATTATGTTTCTTAGCCGAGGGGCAGTTTGGATGGAGCCTATAATAGAATATAAGAAGACGGGACGGCTGCATTCAGACCCTGTAGAGGCCAAGTATGTGAAGGCTCGAGACAAATGGTTTGAACTGTGGGATGAGACCCTTTATAAGAAGTCATTCAATCGTCCTCTCCTCAAGTGCATCACCAGGGAAGATGGCCTATGGGTTCTCAAGGAACTCCATGAAGGAGCTTGTGCATCTCACATTGGGGGAAGAGCATTGGGAGAAAAGGCTTTAAGGACGGGGTATTTCTGGCCTACCTTAAAGGAGGATGCCCTCGTCTATGCAAAGAAGTGCGACAGTTGTCAGAAGCATGGGAATCTGCATCAGAAGCCGTCCAACTACTTAAGCCCCATCTTGTTCCCTCTGCCCTTTGCCAAATGGGGCATGTATATCTTAGGACCTTTCCCTGTGGCCGTTGGGCAAAAGAAGTTTGTGATAGTAGCTGTGGACTATTTCACTAAATGGATAGAGGCTGAAGCCATGCGAGGTATAACAACGAGCGACATCAAGGGCTTTATTTGGAAAAACATTATAATTCGTTTTGGCATGCCACAGTCCATCGTCTTTGATAATGGTCCACAGTTCGAAACGCCTAAGCTGAAAGATTGGTTGGCAGAAAGAGAAATCAAAGCTCACTTTGTTGCAGTCGCCCACCCACAAGCCAATGGGCAAGTAGAGTCCTTCAACAAGATTCTATCCAATGGAATCAAAAGGAAGTTGGATAATGCCAAGGGACAATGGGTTGAAGAACTACAGCTAGTCTTATGGTCCATCAGAACAACCGCCAAAAATTCTACGGGGGAAACACCTTTCATGTTAGTCCATGGCACTTTGAAGCCGTCTTGCCCATTGAAATAGAGGAACCCACCTGCGAGTCATGCTTTGTACACGGAAGATGCCAATTGGGGGCATTACGCACGACTTTGGATCAAGTACCCGAAGTCGGGGGCAATGCCTTGCTAAGAATGCAATTGTACAAGTTAACGAATGGCTCGGGATTTTAACAAGAGAGTCGCTAGATGATCGCTCAAGGTGGGGGATCTGGTTCTAAGGAAGATGAAGGCGGTTGGACGAGCTAAAGAGCTGGGGAAACTAACACCAAATTGGGAAGGACCCTATCTGATTGTCCAAGAGGTGCGAAGCGAAACTTTTCGTCTTCAAGATCTGGATGGACGACCAATACAGCGCACTTGGAACTCAGACACTCTGAAGAAGTACCACGTCTAACTAAGTTAAGCGCCAGGAAAATGGCCAGTAGTTTGTAATCACTCCAAAGTGCCACGGCACATGCAAGAGAAAAAGAATTGTATACATGTATCTTGGCATTTAGTCAAGCAAAATTCATATAATACAATTCCTACTCTCTTATCGCCTTTGTTTACTTTTGACCAAGTTGATTCACTTTGGGGCATTAAATCAGTTATTAGTCTAAAAGTGACAATAACTTGGACAAAATTACAAAGAACAATAGAGCGTCAAAAATGCCCACTTCTCTGCCGAACATCACTCACTCGAAGAGAACGGCCACAGTGTAACAACCTAAAGGTTAACAACACATAAATGGCCAACAAATTGACAAAATCTCTAGTAAGAGAAACGTCAAAATCTCTAAGAGAAAGCTGACCTGAAATAAGCCCTTAGTAAAGGATACTTACTTTCAAATACACGGTCAGCTAAGTAGTAAAGACCCTAGTAAGGGATCACTACTTCCTGACGAGTGTTGCTCCATCAAGGAAGCCGGCTAAGACATGGTTAGAACATATATCTAAAGCTCGTCCTTAGCAATTTCATCAGGCTTGGCCAAAGCTGGCCGCTCTCCTTCTTGGACCATGACCCGTCCATCATTTACGGTTGAGCTAAGCCCAAGAAGGGGGGGGGGATATGACAAGCCTATAGGACGAGCTAAAGAGAAAGGTCGTCCAAAGACCAGGACGAACTAGGCAACAAATGTCCTTGTAATGGTTCGCTACTTCAGGACGAGTGTTACCAACTCGAGAAAAACGGCTAAAAGTGTGGCTCGTCCATAAAACCGATATGTATTGGCCTCTTTCCCTCTTGGGGCAAGACTCGTCTGAATGTGCAGACCGTCCAAAGATCCAGTACGAGTCTCTTTTTGTACTTGGCTACATTTTGGAAAGATTTACGATCGTCTGAAGACAAGGACGATGCTCTTTCTTTATACATGTGTGTAGATCGTCCAATATTCAGGACGAGGCTCATTTTATACTTGATAAAAATTGAAGTGCAAGAAAAGAAAGGACAAGCAATTGGCAAAAAGTTTCTTCATATATTCCTGGCAAAAATTTATAGCTTAAGATTGGAAAAGACAAAGCTACGGCGGTAAACAAGCCAAGAAACTTAGGAAAATAAACCTAAAACTGGGCATCATCTTCAGTGCGAGTTTCTTGACCGTCTTCAGGAGTTTCTTCCTCGACCACAGCCTCGTCGTCCGAGTCTAAGAATTTCGGAGGCTCCTCGGCACATACCATGGCACGATGAACGCTCTGTTGATATTCCAGACGGCGAACGAAGCTGGGAACCTCACTAGGCTCGGCCAACATCTCAAAAGCCTTGACGGCCCAGTCTTTGGACGTCTCGATGACTTGGGCCAAGCCTTCTTTGGCGTCGTCAAAGGCCTTGACCGCTTCATTCTGAAGGCGGGCATTTTTGCCCCTTAGGATGATGTTCTCCCTCCTCAGTTTGACGGCGGCTAGAAGAGCAGCATCCCTTTCACCCTTCAACTCAGCTGAAACGGCATCTACGACCATTTTCAAGCGGTCTTGCTCCTTGTATAGCTGGTTGATGGTAGCAAGATAGTTCTTATTTTCGGACTCCAGGAGTGCTGACCTCTTCTCCAAGGCCTCCAGTGATTGGCGATGGAGAGTGTTGGCCATCTCAATATCATGAATAGCCTTGTCCCCAGCCGTCGTAGCCAGGTGGACGAGGTTCTTATTTTCCTTCCTTAGCTCCCTCGCCCACTCTTCAGTCAGCATACTGCGAGCAAAGAGCTGAAAGATTGAAGATAAAGCAAGTCATTAGACGAGTATTAAACAAAGCAATTTTGTACAAGTATAAAACAAAAACGGCAGAAAATTATACCTCAACAACAAGTTGGGACATGTAGCCCACATGCCCGGCTGATGCTCCCCTTAACCCTTTAATATAGGATTAAGGGTAACATTTGAAGAGCTCCTGCTTAAGCCGATCTTTTTCTACCTTCGACATTTTGGCAAAAGCAGGAGAAGACTCCTCGTCCGAGTCTATGGTGGGAGCAGCTGAGGGTAAAGCGGGGCCTTTGCCCTTATCTGAAAGAGGGGGGGGAGTCAGTTATCTTGATGGGAAAGACGATGGCTTGTCTATTGGACGGACTCATGGGCCGTCCGCCGACCCTGCACCGTCCCTAACTATATATGGATAATACGACTCACCGGATGAGATGGAGGCCGAGCCTTACGGCTAGTGGCATCTGCGAGACCGGCTTTGCTACCGAGCCGTTGGCCGCCGGGTAGTTCTCGGTGGCGATCTCCGCTCCGAGGCCGACTACGGTCGACTTCGGCGGAGTCCATAGGCAAAGCGTCAACCCGACCCGGCGGGGTCGGAAACTCTTCTCCCCCTCGCGGGGACAACGGCGGAAGGCTCCTCTTTCGGGACCTTGTCTTTAGGGGGAAGCATGGCTTTTTCTCGAACTCCACCAGTGGAGTAGTCTTCTCCGGTCCTCTTTCTTGTAAAGCTCTTAGGCTTTTTCTTTGGAGAGGTGGTCCACGGTCGTTGTAGGCCTCTTCTTAGACGAGGATGACTTCCCAGGCGGAAGTTTGTTGGTAGGGGCATTTTTCTGCAAAAAAATGAGCAAGTTATCATACTGGTCGTCCAAAGAGCAAAAGTTATAAACTATTCATAAGGCTTCAGACGAGAATCACCCAAAGAAGGAAGGCGTCCTAGAATGGACACCCCCTTCCCTAAGGGAACCTCGTCCAAAGTAATTTTGCTCACAGACGAAGGTGATACAAAGAAGGAAGCCGTCCCAAAGTGGACGGACTAAAATGATTTCCGTCTAAGGACAGGAAATCAACTCTTCGTCCAGTATTGGAACTCAAAGTTCCTCAGACGAGAAGGGCCCAAAGAAGGTGGCCGTCCCGAAGCATGGACGCTTTTTCTTCTTCGGGTGATTCTCGTCCAAAGAAAATGAAAACCGACTTGAACGAGCACAAGCGGTACTCGTCAAAGCCGATCAACATCTTAGACGAGAAGGGCCCAAAGAAGGTGGCGGGTCCAAGCATGGACGCCTTCCTTCTTCCGGGTGATTCTCGTCCAAAAAAAAATGAAAACCGACTTGGACGAACCCAAACGGTACTCGTTCAAAGTCGATCAGCATCTCAGACGAGAAGGGCCCAAAGAAGGTGGCCGTCCAAGCATGGACGCCTTCCTTCTTCGGGTGATTCTCGTCCAAAGAAAATGAAAACCGACTTGGACGAGCCCAAATGGTACTCGTCCAAAGCCGATCATCATCTCAGACGAGAAGGGCCCAAAGAATGTGGCCGTCCAAGCATGGACGCCTTCCTTCTTCGGGTGATTCTCGTCCAAAAAATGAAAATCGACTTGGACGAGCCCAAACGATACTCGTCCAAAGCCGATCGGCACCTCAGACGAAAAGGGCCCAAAGAAGGTGGACGTCCATGCTTGGACGCTTTCCTTCTTTGGGTGATTCTCGTCCAAGGGTTGGATGTAAATCCTTGACGAGTTATAATGATCCTCGTCCAAAAAAAAAAAAAAATTTATTTTACCGGTGTTTCGACCACCTTTTCTCAGTGCGCTCTTGGCGTACTCTTTCCATAAGTTGTACGTGAATTTAGACATGCTTATATCTCCCGGTCCAAGAAGCCTTGAGACGTGTTACAGTTGAGTCCGCAAAAGAAATGAAACGAGGGTTAGTCCGATATGGACTATGGACGAAGAGTTTTACTTGGGGAATTTGAATGTATACCTCTATCTTCGGCCAACCGCATGGCGGCGGCGACCAAGAAGTCATCATTGTAAAACATTTCTTTAAAGGGTATCCGGTTAGGCGGCCCCCTTAAAAGATCATCGGCCGGCTGTAGTACTCCTTTATTACGAAGTACTCCACAACCTGTTCGTCGAAGTTGTCCTCCAACTCCGGCCCGGGGCGCCCTGCCCGGTATCGTGACGGCTCGATTATAAAACCGATAGCCCTCGGTGGCGTAGTCGTTGGCCGCCGTAAGAAGATGAAGTCGGCTTTCCATTCGTGCATCTTCGACGGTTTGCCCCCAGCGGTCATAAAGCCGGGCGGTTGCGAATCTTGAGCCATGCCCCGTCCACGGCCCCAGTACCTTAGCCGCATAATGAATATGGGTAAAGGCTTGGAGAGAAAGAGCCGAGGCCGCGCGGCTTCGTGACGGCTATGAAAGTTAGTACATTGTACCAAGCGTTAGGCGCCAGTGATTATGGCCGATGTTGTAGTACTGCAGCACTTGTTCTATAAAATCGTGGAGGGGGAACCTTAATCCCGCGTCCAAGGCCAGCTTGTAGATGGCGAAGTGGTTCCTTGGGGCACTTAGAATCGTCGCGTCCTTATTTGGGATGGCGAAGAAGAAGCCGGCATGGGCATGTAGGAGGATAAATAACTAGGGTCCGGTCCTATTTTCTCTAACCATTTACGATTGACCAAAATAAAGGCGGGGTCGAAAAGGGGACCTAAGCGTCTTCTAATCTCGGACGAGGTAGTAGAGGCTTCGTCGACTCATCGGCGGCGCGATTCACCGCCAGTTATTATCTTCGCCGGTTTCCTCCATATTGACGTCCCTGCCAGAAGGACTGGCTTCAGGGTTTATTTTAGAGCCTTCTAAACTGCGGTCAAGGGAAGGAGGCCCGCCCAAAGGCTCAGTACTTTGGGCCCCCCTCGCCTCATCTGGAACTCGTCCAGTAGATTCCTCCATGTACGAACTATTTGAGGGGAGTATTACCTTTCGTCTTAGACGGACCGTTTGCTTGACGTGCGCGGATTACCTCGCACGGTAAAGGCCGGGTCGCCCGACTTTCTCGGCCAAAACCACAAAAAAATATATACTCGGCCGAGAAGAGGCCCAACTCTAGAATGTGCTTAAAGAAGAAGTATCGGTTCTAGGGTCAAGACAAGCTCTTGGTCGGCTAGGATTATTTGACGAAGAAGAAGATTCCATTTTATTGATTTTCTAAGAAAAAATAAAGAATAAAAGAAAAAATAAAGAACAAAGAAAAGATACCTTGCTAAAAACGCTCGGACGATTCGGTGAAGAAGGTCGAGGCCGGGCGATCTCTCTCTCTCTCTAGAAAAATTTGCAGAGCTTCTCTCTCTAGAAAAATTCTTTCAAGGTGTGAAATGATTTAATGTCCTCACACCAAGGTTATATATAGGGGGGTAAGAAACCTGTGGAGCCGGTCAAGGATGACCGAAGAAAGGGTAAAACGGTCGATTATGACCGGTAAAACCCAGGAAAAGGCGCGTCGTTGCCTTCATTTTGAATTTGAATAAAACTACCTTGGGTAAAAGGGTATTAACCGTCAGATGGGCCAACAGTGAAAACCCTTTTTGGGGCAAATGTTGTAGCCTAACATCTACGGCTCCTTTAAAGACACTTGGGCTCATCAGAGCCGTACACGTGTCCTCTCCTAATAAATAAGAGAAAAAAGGTTTAAACCTTGGGTTATATTCAGTTGGGAGAAAAGGCTTACTTTTCTGGCCCAAGAGATAGTCAGAGCCCAGCCCCTTGAAGGTGGCTGCAAGTGAGTGGTTGATAAACCCTCACAAATCATGGCATGCCACGTGTCATGATTTGATTCCCTTGCAATCGATGCCACTATTCTAGGGCGGTTTTTAAGGATAGTTGTCATCTAACAATCACTATAAATACCCCTGAAATCAGGAGAAAGATCATTTAATGCAAACAGTGCAAAGTTACACTGTAAAAATACTCTCTTACTTTCTCTCTCTAGATCTATTTTCTCCTTACAACTCCTGATATCTGACTTAAGCTTCGGAGGGGGAACCACCACCCAAACCTCCAGGGTGGGTCCCTTTTTGCAGGTTCGGGAACGAAGGTCAGGCTCGGACCAAGCCGATTCAAACATTGTTGCACAAGTCTCCAAGTGAAGAACCTCTAAGGGATACTAGTTTACTTGCTAGACAAGAAAGCCCAGCCTATAGCTTACTTGTTGGGCAAGAAGACTAAACACTCATTATTTCTAAATATTCTTCCTGGTTTCCCCATAAGGGTATTTCAAATTGTTCTTCCTAAAGGGAATGCTAGTATTTGCCTATTTAGACAAAAAAAAGTAAGAAAGGTTTACCAAAAAGTAAGAGAGAAGTTCCAAAAGATAAGATAAAGATTACCATAAGTTATATTTTGATATATTGGACTGGATAATTGCTGATTTTTTTTTGAAACCTAACTTATATTTTCATTAACTTTGCTTATTTTTAGCTTAACGTCAACTCATTTTTCTGGAACTTAATTTAATTTGCTAAAATTATCTTATTTATTGTTGAACCGATTCAAAGCCTTAGAGGAGAGAGATATGAAATGAAAAATAATAATTAGTTTTTTTTTTTCAAAATAAAATAATATAGTAATAAGTGTTATGAAATTAGAGAGAGAAAGGAACAAGGGAAGAAGAAATGTAGAGAATGAAAATGGTAGTTCTCTTATTCAATAGGCACAAGAGTATATATATATATATATAAGTCAAGGGTATAATGGACATTCACAATATATATATTTATAACACTCCCCCTTGAATGTCCATTATCTAAAATAATACAATGCCTCATAATCCACATTAAAACCTTGTCTGGAAAACCCAGTGGGACAAAACCATGATCAAGGAAAAAGAGTACATCGTAGTAACTCCCCCTGATGTTTACATCACTTAAAATCTCTAAATTGGCACATTTCAATCTTGTAAGCCACTTGACTGGATTTGTAGAATCCGCACATCTATATGCTTGTGATATATCATCTTGAACACCAAATGATCATAAGAAAACTCTTTATTCAAGTTCATATAACTTCTTTATGTGCATATTATGTTGCCTCATTACAAACCTTGCTAGGAAAAACCCAATGGGACAAAAACCTAGTCGAAGGGAAAAAGAGTGCAACAATTAATCATAAACTTTTCCATCGAAATATCATGCGCACATACTTTAATGTATGTCGTATGTCAATTCATCCTTTTATTTCATAGGATATAGTTATATGCCTTCTTCAGAAAGCTATAAGTGTATGGGATACATAGTCACCCAAATAAGATTACACAATTATCATTTGTCCATGGCAACATCTTATTCATGAACTGACTTTACACCATCACAGTATTTCAGGATCATATAAAATTCAATGTTACATAAGATCACTTTACCAATTGTATGTCAGATACTCAAAACTTCAGGTTGAGTTTAACATTAATCCTTCTTTTTAGTACTCTTATGGCACTTCCACAATCATATCGAAGAGGACATATATAATATTATTTTTCATAACCATAAGTCATAGTAGAGGTTCATATATTGCTGATACAAGTTCTTCTGGAACTTTTATTCCAATAAATGATTAATCATTATATGATCATGGAGTCCTTCTAGGACTATTAATCATAGGAGAAACTTCATCTTGTAGTGATACTCATAAAGATCAAATATAATGTTAGTAGTAAATCATGCACACATAACATGAAACTAAACTAGACTAATGCATATGATAGATATAAAATATTATGCATGATAAACCTACTATCTATATGTACATGAGATTGACTCAGTAATGCAACTTCTATAATTCGAATTAAAATTCATGGATCGATCGGACTTCAAGTCCACGAGCTCGTATTTATCACTATATGTTGACACCAAAATGGACTCAAGTATCTGATTCCCATCCAAAGTCCATTGTATCTTGCGCGCATATTCATATCGGTTCCATGTATATACCAATATAGATATTATAAAACCCTTTCGAATATGCATAATGGGTATTGTTCAATGATATCTGAATAGCTATTTGGGAGGTACCATTCTTTTCCATATAGGCCATCTATTTTCTTTCATATATCCAACCCTTTTCTTAAGCACTTCATATTTTGTAAGATTATCAAGATATATACCAACTGCAACTTTTTTGCCATATATTAAACATTGTGATTACAATAGTGGAACCGAAACTTTCATACTACACTTCAAGTTGGCAGGAAACTCTAATGTTCTGTACATAGCTCAATAACTTGAAAGATATAGCTGATGTATATATGATACATCATCAAATAATTTAATACATCATCAAGTAAATCAATACATAATATCACTTCAATATTCTGAACCTCTATTTGATGTATCTCATATCATAATAACTATGAACTTCTGGTTCAATCTGGGGATTAAACATATATATTTACCAGCTTTCTCCCATCATTCTCCCCCTAAGGTGGTAAAAACTATCTTTAATGGGTAGACTTATGGGGCCATTTGTTATAAATCAAGAATATATCCACCTTAAATTCATTTTCTCATGTCCTCTTTTATAAACTCTAATCGACATTCTTTGTACAAATTCTCTTCAGGAGAACAAAAAAATTTGGGGAGTAAAATATATTTACGCAGTTGGATTTTCTTGTGCTAAATTGCCCCAAATGGGAGATCAATTAAATTTTGCAATAAATTCAATTGCAATACATAAACTATTCATAAACACTCGTATGTCTTTCTCACTTAAATAAATCTTGTATAATATCAATGATTGTCAAGATCTCCGATATCATGCTCAATCTCAATGTTGTGCATGTCTTGCCCTTAAAATAATATAATTACAACACGAGAGAGTTTTCACCACATTTTCTATAAGAAAATTTTCAAATTTCTCAAAATGGGTAAGTTACACCCGAATGGCCTAATTTGTCACATCAAGGATATTTCTCATGTCATGATATTTCATTATGAATACTTTATACATGCCAAACTTACGGTTGGTCAAAATTTCAAATGGTCATACTTCTCATTAATCAACCGGTCGGATAAGATTTGAATTATCACTTGAATTAAAATAATACACTATCAATCCGGCTAAATAATGATGTGACATCGACACCACCAACGTGTCTTTTGTATTAGCAAGACTAAAAATTTTCAACTCCTTCCGGAGAACTTGTGCTCTTCCAGAGCATATTATACTTCAAGGTATTTAGGTAATATATACTCTTCAGGAGCATCAAATTCAATATAATTTATTGATAAAAATACTAGACAAGAGATTTGAATATGACTAAATATTATCCATTATATTTCCCCATTTTCTCTTCATCCTTTTATTCAAAGGAATATTAGTATATATATTTGTACAGATGGCAAATTACAAAGGCACGATGCAAAGTAATTACATTTTCAATTCATATAACAAAAAATAAAATATATCCGAAAATCAAATAATTATATGCTCATCGTTAAATTATTATAGAAGTATCTAATTTGTTTAATATTCTCTAACTCATGCCAATATCATAATATAGAGTATAAATAGTAAAGTCTCGTTGAGTCGTAAACTTCATTTATGTAAGACTATATTTCCACAAGTTCATGCTAAATAAAAATTATCAATTACTTTATCAATACCTGATCTCAAAATGGCAACAAGTGCAACTATGTTGATCAAAAACATCAAGACAACAAATAATAGCAAAAGCCACAAATTCTTGTTTTACAATATTTTGATATAATTCACTATACAAGATAGTAATATTATAAATTAGGGCTTAGGGGATAATAAATATATCCATATCAATATAAGCATGATAAATCAAAATCAAAGTTCTAATGTCATCAATGATGGTATTTGCGTTCAATCAGAGATATAAGGTACCGATCCATTAATCATATAACTAATATATAAAGCAGAGTACAAAAGCCATCTTACGAGGTCGCGACATTTGGCGTCCTCATTGGACGCCATTTGTCGCGCTCATTAAGTGCCATGTCATATTTTTTTTGAATATAAATAGAGTTCTAAATTGATTAAAATGCAAATAGAGTTTAGGATAAGAATAAATAGATTTGGGTTCACAATGAAAATCTCAAATATAGTGAATTGATTATAACTTTTAATATATAGTTTGTAAAATTATAATTTTTGTACCATGGGAAAGTGTTTAAAAAATACTTTAAAATAAGATCCATTTATACTATATTTAAAATTTTATATTAAAGTAACGTATAAAAGGAAATATTGATTATACTAACGTATTAAAGTAGCCTACTGCAACTGGAATTAGCGGTTCAATTAGAATTAAGGTTAGAGCATTAAAGTAATCGAAGGTACGGTTTCTAATAAATATACTCCTCATATTTTCTTTTCCTTTGATAAGAAACAAATGCTGCATCATTCGTCTCCTCCAAACATGAATGTTGGATAAGATGGGACAGGGTTGATATTGTTAATCATGTTGGTCTATTGAGGCTTGAAGGGCATTATTGCAACATACTGTAGCAACATACCTTAGCAACATACAGTAGCAATATTACCAATCCTTCATATTTTAACAAAATTGTTTCATATTTATATGATAGGTGCTTTAATTTGATTTCTAAAGAAAGGTAAGTTTTATCTTGAACTTTCTCCATTAACTTTTCATTGGTCTAGACAGGCCCGGCCATAAGCATGTGCATTATGGGCCTCGCGAAAATGAGGGGCCTCCAATTTAAGCTTTGATATGTATTAATTGTTACACTAAGTATTTGTAAAGTTGTATGTGTCTCAGTGGTTAAGGAATTAGTGAGTATTGTTGGCATCCTTTCTAGTTAATGTGAAATTAGGAGTTCGAATCCTCCACGGTCCTTTACAGCCTTCTATTTTCTTTTTGGAAAAATTGACACTATGGGGCTCAACTATGAGCGGTTCTCTTTAATAAGTCCCAACTATCAATAATCCAGTGGCAAGCCTAACTATGACATGACTCATTTTTATTTGGGCCTAGTAGGTTGATACGCTCAAGTTACACGTAGTATTTACGTAACTTTGGGTGCACTTTGCTAAGGGTTTGATTGTAATTGTTAACATTCGTGTTTTATTTAACTCTTAGCGGAAGTTCAGAGTTTTGCGAGATAATTTGTGTTAACGTCATGTATTCCGAGCTTCCAAGGTGAAGTGCATTTGAGCCGAGCAAAGCCCAAGCATCACCGCAAGTCGAAGCACCGCATGCCTAACAAGCATCGCAAGCATGCCCAGCATCGCAAGCCCAAGCCTCGCCCATCACGGCAAGCAGCGGCACCCAAGCCGGCCTGGCATCGCGCGCGTGCGCTCAAGAAGCCGCTTTGCCCGGCGCATCATCATCGCACGCCCAGCGCTAGCCCAGCATGCTCGCCCAGGGCTCGAAGCAAGCCTGCCCAGCAGCTCGCACCTCGCGAGCTAGGTCACACCTCGCGACCTGCTTGCTCGCACCTCGCGACCTGCTTCGCACGGTGCGACCTGCCTTGCCCAGCCAAAAGTGCGGTAGGCAGAACACTCTTCGCACGGTGCGACCTACTTCGCACCTCGCGACCCCTAGGTCGGTCTAATTGTCGGCTGATTTTTGAGCTTTAGTATAAATACTAAAGCTTGTTTTTGGACCTAGGGGGGCAGCAGCCACAAGGAGAGGGAGTCTCCAAAACTCCACTCCTCTCTTGTTGTCTTCTCTTTTAGTTTTTATTTTCTAGTTTAGTTTTTGTAGATTTCAATTATGGGATTGGCTTATGCTATGCCAATTGTAGCTTGAACCGTTCTTGAACGAGATTAATATGGAGCTTCAAGCATTATTGTGAGATCTTTCCTCTCTTTCTATTTTCTTTGATTATGGTTTAATTTCTATGCTTGCTTTCTATGATTTTTGCATGATTATGCTAGGAATGTTACTAGTTTGATTGTGTAATTAATCTAATGCTAGATTTAAGAATAGAATCGGAATGTTTTATTCTTTTATCGATTTGTAGCAAACTAGGGAGTAACTCAGATGCTGATCATCTTGGTTATTTCTTAGGGAAATTGAATTAACTGTTGAATGTTTATCGCTTGTATGACGTTAGCAGGTCTGTTGGTTCTCTGTGTTTATTGCTGCTATTGGATTGAACTTAGACGCGATCGTACTAGGTTATCCTTTAGTTAGGGTTTTATAGTCACGCTGATCGTGCTATTCAACTAAGAATAAGGAGAACGCAAGATTAATTCTCAACAATAGATAATTATGGAAATAATTAGAGTGGAGGTTCAAGGATCGATAATGAATTGAAGTGTATGTTAATCGGATTCAAGATCTTTCCATAATTGATTTCTCATTTTGTTTATATGTTAGTTGTAGTTTAGTTTGTTCGTAAATCTACTTGAAACCCCCCTTTGTAATTATTATTAGGTTTCTCGGCCCTTAGCTTAATCTAGGTTTCGAATCACGCTGAGTACTAAACTCGTCCCTGTTTCCCTGTGGATACGACCCCTACTTCCATTATACTACCTTAGTGTAAAAGAGAGTAGGAGAAATTTTATCTTTGGCCGGGTGCGGTGCCCAACGACACATCCGCGCCCGCCCATAGGTCACTTAACCTGCTACTTCAGGTAATAAGGTCACGTGACTCTAATGTCCACCCCCACCCTTCTCCTTCTTCATCCTTTACCCATTAATCTACCCCCACCCATTCTCTCTCATCTAAAACCCAGATTTCCCCACAGCAAAAAAATCAAATTCAAAAAATCCCATTTATTCAAATTCAATTGAAAGCCACGCACCAACTAATAACAATAAGGAGGAGCTACGGGAAGCAACACCAGCAGCACCGTAAATACTCCAGAAGACGACGCTGGTGGCGAACAACAACCACCACAACAGCTGCAGCACCAAGCCACGGTGGCAGCGCCCATGAACAAAGAAGAGAGGAAAGCGGAAAAGCAGCAATGGAAGCCTAGCAGCAGCGTAGACAGAACAACGCAAAGGAGATGGTAACAACATAATCCTACCCTCTTCTTCTCGCCACCAAACAATCGAAAGCAAACAAATGAAACACACCACAAAAATTCACTTTTCTTTACCTCACTCTCTCTCCTCCCCATTTCTCTATCTCTTTCAGATTCGAAATTATTCTTCTCTAATTTCAATTCAATTTTGCGATTTTTTTGAGATCTTTTTTCTGAATTTAATTTACGAATTACTCGTTTTACTAATTCTTGTTGTGTTTTGTTTGCTGATTTCGAAGTTCAGATTTGCAAAGCTTGTCATTAGTTGGGAGACATGGATGGTGAACATTACAACAGCTACAACATTGTAATTAATTCCCAACAAAAGATTAAGAAGCTCAGGAGGGAAAGGCACATCAAGAAAAGTGAGAGAAATTTGGATCCCCTGTTCAGTCCTTGTTTGGCCAAGGAGTCAACAACGACATTTGCATCTCTTCCTCTGTGAACTATGGCAATGTATGAAGATTAATGGCAGCAGCTTAACTTCAAGAATTAATGGTTGAGAAGAAGACAAAACAGACGAAGGAGATAGGAGAACAGTTTAAAGGGAAGTCTAAAAGAAATTGAATTAACTGCAAAATTAAGTTAATTGCAATAATTAACAAAACAAAAAAAAATAAACAAAATTTGGGACCCATAAGTGTTTATTTCAACCCTTGCAACCGGTTACAAGTCATCCAGGCCCAATAAAAGATACAAGAGGTCATACTTGGGTCCTCCACAGAATAATCAAAAGTTGTACCTATAAAAGATAATGGCCGATAGTTCAGCCCCATAGCGTCAATTTTTCCTTTCTTTTTTCAACATTGCTTTATTATCCATTATTATTAAAAGGTTAAAAATAGAACTTAGAGTCATTATATTATAGATTATTCGTCTTAATATGTAGTTTCAGAATATCAAATTTTTATAAATACATAATTAGATATATTATTACTCAAAGTTTTACATCGATAAATGTGAAAAGTCAAAATCGGGTAAACTAACAAATGACGGGGGGGAGTAGTTCATGTTCACCGACTAAGGCCCCGTTTAATGGTAGTCGCACAGGGCCTCTGTAATGATTGGGACGGCCCTGTGTCAAGAACATATGGAGGTTTTATTTTTAATGCTTTAACATGCAGGAAGATGTAGGTTGTGTAGTATATCGTGGCATGTGCTTTAACATATAAAAATATTTAGGTTCTGCATGATAGAGTGAATGTCTGAATCATATAGTGAGTTTCTGCATGATATAGTGAGTGTCTAAATGATATAGTGAATTGTTCAGAATTCAGAAATGATGTAGTTTATGCATGATATAGTATATATCTGAATGATATAGTGAGTTTCTTCATGACATATAAATTAGAAACCAACGTCAAAGATAATGCCAAAAATAGGGGTATAAATATTTAAAAACTCTACCTCTTCTTCACGAAAAAGCCCGGGCCGGGTCCTAATACTAGTTACTAATATTTTAAACACAGCATATCATCATAATGAAGCATCATAGGAATTCATATGTTCCATAATGAGTTTTTCGAATCAGTTTTCTCCAAAATTAATTTATTTCAGTCCATGATCAATGTTCAAGAAAAAAATAAATATATAATGCATATAAATTCTCTCATACTTCAACTTCTTCCTTTTACGAGATTCAGTTTCAGATATCCTATATTATTGTGATGTGTAAGTCTTGTTTTAGTATAGCAAACGAAATATATATAACCGAAATGGAAACAAAATCGGCAAGGAGATAAACTGACATTAGTCATGTATTTCCTTTTGTTTCCATAATCGAAGAGGAATTTTTTTTTAATCAATCAATTCCATAATCAATTTGCAATGTTAAAATGCATACTGTTTCTGCTAAGAAATTAAGGAGTATAATAAGTGGTGAGATTTGATGTGGGCCCCAAAAGCGTTCGCCTGAGCTCCGTTATCCGTACACTGGAATCCTGAAAAAGAAGGTTAGATTACCCCGAGGGTGTTTCCGGGATCGCCCCGTCGACGCTCAAGTCAGTAGATGATTGAGGTAGAGAGAGAAAGTCTAGAGAGTGATGCTCTAGTTTGTTAGGTGGAAATTCAATACATGTTCATTGATGAGACTGGTAGTATTTATAGTGTTGGGGATTCCCAGACAGGAAACATTGATGGGATGGGCCTCCTTGGGATCAATGGCTATGTTGCCTTTTCCGGCAACAATCATTTCAGCCCTTTAGTGGATTTCCAAACTCCTGAGATTAGGTCAACTCATAAGTGGAACCCACCATTGCCACCTGTCCGGGGTCTTAGGAGGCTTTTAATACTTTTATGCCTTTATTGGGCCGTTGATTAATTGAGCCCAAACAATTAGCCCCACACCTGGGGATGGGGGATCATGGAGGTCCGACCGGGTGGCGCCATCCGTGGCGGAGTAGTGACCGACTTAATCCTGACCGGCTCACTGCTTGTCAAAGATGGTGAGGCCGAGTGAGTCATAATGCTGACCGAGTGAATTTCTTTTGAGAGTCTTAGTGCCGACCGAGTTACTTCCCATTGCCGACCGAGTCACCTCTCCTAGGGAATTTTAACAGCGACCGAGTCCCTTTCCTTTGAAGGGTATTGGGGCTGACCGAGTCGCTTCTCCCTGGTGGTTTTGAGATCGGCCGAGTCGCTTCCTATTGAGGGTTTAAATGTCGACCGAACAACTTCCTATTGGGGAGTGCCGACCGAGTCACCGTCTCATTGAGGGCTTTTTAATGCCGACCAAGTCCCTTCCCTTTGAAAGATTTTGTTTGACCGACCAGGTCATCCCCCTTTGGGAATTATTGAGTCACGGGGTGACTGAGTAGGTCGAGTCCTGCACTTAGCTAAATTTGGATGCGCTCGAGAAGGACTCGGTAGATGAGGAGACATCTCTCCTCGGTGAGTGATTAGCAAGCCACTCGGATGAGAGGTCAATGAGCCTCACGCTGTCCGAGTAGGTGGTAGACGAGAAAAACGACTCGACAGGGGCTAATGAGCCCCAAAGCTGTCCGAGTGGGTGCTTGTTGATCCTTAGCCATACTTGAATAAGTATAAAAGCGACTCGACAATGGAGGGAGAGCTCCATTGGCCGAGTGGGTAGGAGACCACTCGGATGAGGGGCTAATGAGCCCCAAGCTGTCCGAGTGGGTGCTTGTTGATACTTAGCCATACTTGACTAAGTATAAAAGCGACTCGGCAATGGAGGGGGAGCTCCATTGGCCGAGTGGGTAGGAGACCACTCGGATGAGGGGCTAATGAGCCCCAAGCTGTCCGAGTGGGTGCTTGTTGATACTTAGCCATACTTGACTAAGTATAAAAGCGACTCGGCAATGGAGGAGGAGCTGCATTGACCGAGTGGGTAGGAGGCCACTCGGATGAGGGGCTAATGAGACCCAAGCTGTCCGAGTGGGTGCTTGTTGATACTTAGCCATACTTGACTAAGTATAAAAGCGACTCGGCAATGGAGGGAGAGCTCCATTGACCAAGTGAGTAGGTGGCCATTCGGATGAGGGGCTAATGAGCCCCACACTGTCCGAGTGGGTGCTTGTTGATACTTAGCTATATTTGACTAAGTATAAAAGCGACTCGGCAATGGTGGGAGAGCTCCATTGGCCGAGTGAGTAGGAGGCCACTCGGATGAGGGGCTAATGAGCCCCAAGCTGTCCATTGGCCGAGTAGAGGAGGAGGCCGAGGGCATCATTCCTTACCCTTGGGAGGTGTCCCTAGCCTATCCCCCCTTGAGGAGTTACTTAGACAAGTATTTGTCTTCTGATGTAGTGAGGGTAGCATGCCGAGGGAAGCAGGAGAGGCATCAACCTCGGGCCAGGAGATAGAATATCCCGACCTGGATCCGAAGGGGAGTCCGGGGACCTTTTTTCCTAAACCGACTCTAATAAAGTCCCTCATGGAAGATCTCTGAGGGACAACTACAAGGTTCCAAATAAGGGATCCATATTATTTGGTCCGACCAGAGGCTCGTCACACCGTACTTACTCCTCCACCCGGGTGCACGGCTGTTTATTTTAAGTCCATGGAGATGGGGCTTCGGTTTCCTCTGACCCCCTTTATCAAGGAGCTCCTGAATGCTTATAACTTGCCTCTTTGCCAGATTTCTCCCAACTCCTGGGGAGGGATCAATGCCTACCAAATTCTGTGGGACTTGCTGAATCTCCGACCGACCATCACGTTGTGGAGACATATGTATAAACTGGTCGAGGTGATGGCCGGAACGAATGGGCCCGGGTGGTGGAGTTTCCAGGTCCGACCGGGATATCGGACTGTACTTAACCTCCTCACTTCTCAGAAGGGGTTCAGAAGGGATTTTACCTTCATATACTTTGGCGGAGATTGGGGGATTCCTCTGGTCCCCCCGGATGTCGAGCCCGACTTTAACCTGAATTTTCGAGTCCCCGATCTTACGGACGAGGAGGGCATGGCGGCTTGTTATATGCAAACCGAGTCGAAGATCGTGAATGGGGGAGAGATATTTGTGCCGGGCCAGTGGTTACCCAACTGCCATCTTTTAAAAAATGAACACTTTCTCTCAGCTATGGGGTTAAGCACGACCTTTCCGAAGGGTAATTTGCCGAGGGGGGGCTTTGGTTTGTGGTCGGATGACTTGTGTTTTTTACTTCTTTTTGTCTAACTTTTTGTTTCCTTCTCGCAGAACATTCCCGAGCCTACTTAGAAGAGACTGACCCCGCAATGGCCGACAAGTTGAACTCTGCGGCAATGAGGCCGGCTCGGATAAGAGCCGAGTTTGCGGCCAAGACCATGAAGGCGCCTGCTGCGCCCAAGGTTAGTGTATTTATGATCTATGTTTTGCTCTGTCAATTGACTGTGTTTATCCTTTATTTCATGCCGAGTGACTTAACTATTATCCGACTCGATTCAGGACCCTGCCAATCCGAAACCGAGGAAGAGGAAAGAGCGGTCGGCCGACAAGTTCGCTCAGACTGAAAAAGTCGTTGCGAAGGCTAGGGCTGAGCGGGAGAAGAAGGCGTCGAAGAAATCCAAGTCGTTCGAGGTTAATAGCCCGAGGGACTAGGGCAAGGAGCCATCTCAGTAGGCCGACGACACTGACCTCTCCCTTCGGATTTTAATCCGATCAGGAGTCCGGAGTAAACTCCCCGATCTCTCACGTATGCGGCCCTGGGGGATGGTCCTGTTGATGTGGTCGCTTCTACCCTGCCATTCACGGGACTCAGTCGAGCTGAGAAGGACGATCGGTGGACCAAGGCTTTGGAGTACGTATATACTCCAGCTGACCGGAAGCATATCAACGCTACCTGGGGTGACAATGAGACCAACGAGCTCTTCCCCTCGTAAGTATTTTGCTTCTCTTCGTCCCCCTCCGAGTGACATTTCGTTCCCCATTTATCCAGTTTTTGCTCATTTTCGCTAACACTTTACTTCTTTGTATCAGTTTTCCACTCGGCTGGCGAATGTGGCCCTGAACCGGGTGAGCTTGGCTGAGGAGGTGCATGACCTGAAGGAAAATGCTAAGAAGCATTTTGATGAAGTCTATCAGGCCAATGAGGCCAAGCGCATAGCCGAGTCGAAGCTCGACGATGCCCTGAAGGCCATTGAGACTGATCAGAACAACATCAAGGTCGAGCGGGCCAAGTGAGAGAAAGAGAGATCCGACCTCATTCTGGCTCGCGACTCTGCTCAGACCGCTAAAGATGATGTGATCACTAAGCTGAAGGAGGCTGAGCAGAAGGTAATTGATCTCCAAGGACAGTTGGAGGAAGCTGAGAAGTTGGTGAAGACCGAGGAGCAATGGTTCAGTGATTAGTAGCAGACCGAGGCCTGCGAAGTCTACGCCAATGAGGTGGGCAACGGTGCTCACAAGATGGGTGAGGACGAGGCTTTGGAACCGGCCGAGGAAGGTTCCCGCGCAGAGTCCCATCCCCGACGATCTGGGTCGAAGTCCGGTCCTGATACCGAGGAGTCCATCAACGCTGATACTGCTGAGATCCGAGCCAAGATTGCTCTCGAGGAGGGTGGTGATGATGATATCGATGATGATGACGATGCTTAGGAGACCAACGAGGTTGGTCGGGAGGACAATGATGATGTCGATGTTGATGAGACCGACAAGGTTGGTCGGGAGAACGAGCCGGCTCGAGTGACAACACTGCTACCAACAACGGGCGTGTCGCAATTCCCCCCCCCCTAGTTCTTTAGTTTTCATCATGTTGCACTTAGCCGCTTATCGCTAACTTTTGTAATGGTCTCTTTTGTACTCGCCCGATTAACTTAATGAAATTCCCTTTGCTTCACTCTCGGATTGTGTTTGTTGATTGCAATATTGCCCAACTGACTATCATTATGACTCTCTTTGTCCAACTAACATTCTTTGTCCGACTAGCTGGTTAAGTTGTAGACATTTGTTCGAATTTGGACTAAGTTTTTGTCTTTGACTGGTTAAGTCACAATTGGTCCGACTAGTTAAGTATTTACTGCATTGATTATCTTTTGACTGGTTAAGTCTCAATTAACTGGTTAAGTCCTTTTAATTGATGGCGAAAAAATGTCCGACTGCTTCGACTAGTTAAGTCTAGTAGTCCGACTCGATACAAAATGTGCCGACTAGCTACAATTGTTGTTCAGCTATTACATATGCCCCTATTGCAATTAACAAACATTATACATATAATCTCTTGAGGTTGTCTGCATTCCAGGGTCGGGCCAGGGGAACACCTTCCGGGGATTCCATTCGAATGTGCCGGGATTGACTACTTCTGTCACTTTGTAAGGGTCGTCCCGTTAGGTGCCAACTTCCCTTTCGAGATGTGAGAGTCCGGTAAGCTTCTACTTTCCGAACGACCCAATCCGCCGAGCGGTATTGGTCCGGCCTTCATTCGGGGTGAGGGGATGCGGACCTCCCACCGGGAGGACCGCCTCACTCCCATATACCGATCGAATGGAGAATACCCTGTTGCCTCTTTGGTGGTAGTCCGAGCTGACCATAGGACCCCGGGTAGGTCATCGACCCACGCTCCTTTTGCATCTTCCAAGGATTTTTTTATTCCCTTGAGAATCACTTTGTTAGCTGACTCAGCTTGCCCATTGGTTTGCGGCCTTGATACTGCGGAGAACTTGGGTCCGTATTCCGGAACCGGCACAATAATCCCGAGTGGGGCCACTATTGAATTGTCGTCCATTGTCGGACACCAACGCCCTTGGTACTCCAAACCTGGTGATGATATTCCTCCAAATGAACGCCTGAACTTGCTTGTCTGTTATAGAAGAGAGTGGCTCGACCTCTGTCCACTTAGTGAGATAGTCGATGGCGACTATTAAGAACTTCCTTTGACCAGAAGCTGGGGGGAAGGGTTGGAGGAGGTCCATGCCCCACTTGTCGAATGACAGGACTGCCTGAATTGTTTTCAGCGGAGTGGTTGGTGCTCTAGGGATGCCCGAGTGGATCTGGCACGATGGGCATCTCTTGACCAGCTCTTGGGCATCTGAATTCAGAGTGGGCCAGTACATAGTAACCCGCTCAAAGAGCTTTTCCGGCTATGGTCCTTTCCCCTTGGTGACTTCCACATGTTCCTTGGTGGATTTCCCTTAGGATGTAGTCCCCTTCTTCGGGGGTCACACATTTGATCAGAGGGTGGGTGAAGGACTTCTTGTAAAGCTGGTCTTCGTGCCATAGGAACCATATATCCGGATTTGTGCCTGACTCGCTCAGCTTCTTTGTGGTCATCGGGTAATATTCCATCTCTTAGGTACTTCACCACCTCTTCCATCCAAGTGGATGTCCGATTCAGTACTAGTTGCTCCTTGGCATTGATGCTTGGTTGGCGTAGTACTTCCCACATAATGGTCCAAGGAGCCGACCCCTCCGCTGAACTGGTCATCCGAGCCAAGGCATCAGCTTGCTGATTTTCCGATCTGGGTATGTGTGATGCTGAACTGGGATAGCTTTTTGATGGATCCTTGGGTTTTGGCCAACTACATTCTCATGTTATCCTCTTTGACCTCATATTCGCCCGATACCTGACCCACTATGAGCTGTGAGTCGGATTTAGCCTTCACTACAATGGCCCCTAGGCTAGGATGCGAGTTAAGTCCGAGTATGAGTGCTTCGTATTCCGCTTCATTGTTCATTCCCAAGAACTCAAACTTGATGGCATATTCCATTTTTTCTCCGATTGGAAGCTTGATTACCAGACCGGCTCCACACCCAGTTTTTGTGGAAGAGCCGTCCACTTGCAGCTCCCAACTATCTTGCTCGCCGACTGGAGGCCTGGTGGTGCACTCAGTTATGAAGTCTGCCAAGGTCTGAGCTTTGATGGCCCTCCTTGGCTCGTACTCCAATCCAGAGTCCGCTAGTTGATCTGCCCAATCAGTCATCCAACTGGAGTGGTTCCTGCTCTCGATCAATTTTCTGAGTGGCTGTCCGGTGAGGACCTTGATTGGGTGAGCCTGGAAGTAAGGTTTCAACTTTCGACTCGCCATTACTAGGGCAAAGACCATTTTTTCTACTTCAGTATACTTGGATTCCGCTCCTCGGAAAGCATGGCTGATGAAGTACACTGGGTGTTGCTTTTCTTCTCTTTCAGCTATCAGGACAGCGCTGAGTGCGTATTCTGAGACAGCTAAGTAAATGAACAATGTTTTCCCCGACAAGGGGGATATCAACTTTGGGAGGGTTGATAGATGTGTTTTGAGGGAGGTGAAGGTTTGTTCGGCTTCGTCATCCCAAGTGAACTCCTTTCTCTTCAAGGCTTTAAAGAAATGCAAGCTTTTGTCTGGCGACCTAGAGAGGAAGCGTCCGAGGGCGGCCTAAACAGCCGGTTAGGCGTTGCACCTCTCGCACGTTCCGAGGGGATTTCATCTCCATTACCGCTATGATTTTGTCGGGATTGGCCTCGATCCCTCTCTCATCCACCAGGAATCCGAGGCACTTCCCTCCCTTCACTCCAAATACACAGTTTTTCGGGTTTAGCATCATGCGTAACCGCGTCAACGTGCCGAGGGTCTCCCTTAAGTCTGAGGGGTGATCCCCCTGGGCTTTGCTTTTGACGATCATATCGTCAACATATACTTCAATATTTCGACCGAGTTAGTCATTGAAGATTTTGTTCACTGTTCGTTGGTACGTAGCTGTAGACACATAATCGTGTCTCCCCATTTAAGGATCCGATGATGAAACATACCGTGGTCTTAATTGGTCCGATCCAAGGGCAGAGCAGTCTGAAAAGCCATTCAAAACCATTTCGAAAAGTGTTAAAGTCCTATTTTAAAGCCCAATTAATTATTCATGATAATTAATTATATTTTGAGCCCAATTCTTTAAAAAGCCCAATTAATTATTTAATAATAATTAATTATTCTTATTTTAATAAATAAATATTTTCAAAGATAATTTTTATAGTTAAAATCAGATTTTATCCCGTAAAATCAGATTCCGGAATTAAAGGATAAAAGAAAATCTTTTAAAACGCGTTTTAAAAAAGGCTGGCAAAGGCGTGTCAAAAGCCAGGCTGGTGCGCCTGATGCACAGCCTTGCGCCTGGTGCACCTTGCTGCGTCAGGCGCAGCTTTTCCTGACACGTGGCACTGTGCCACACACTGTGTCGTGCGCCTAGCGCACAGCTCTGCGTGAAGCGCAGGTTTCTTTCTTATCTTTTTACGCGTACCACGTGTAAGCTTTTTACTGGTCATGCCGCGTCATCCGCTTGCCACGTCAGCTGCGCCTGGTGCAGGCAGCGCGTGAGGCGCAGTGCCGTTTTCCCTATAAATAGACTTGATTTCCGAACAGATTTAAGAACGGATTTTTCACATTGACACACTTCGAACTCGACGAATACTTTACAAACCTCTCTACAAACTACAAAACTTCCATACAAAATTCATACCTTTTAAACACAAAATACATTCAATCTACATACTTTCAGACATTCAGATTTTCAGGCTTCACGATTGCTCGTCCCGAAGGTTGTCAATCTCTCAGACGCAAGCCACGGTATAATCCTGAGGGTCCTTAAATAAATTATTTTTATATTGAAGTTACTAACAGTTTTCTTTCCTGATGTAGATCTTTAATGTAAAATCGCTATACTGTATAATCTAACCCTTTTTCTATACTTTCTTTTATTTTATTTCATTATTATTCATGCCTTTGTATATTATATGCCTGCTTGATCATTCTATGCCTATTATATGATTGTCCAGTTTCAATGCTTTTATCACCCACATGTTATTTATTGTTAATCAAGACCTAAAGAACTGTTCTAACATTAATCAGATTAATTTGGACAACCTGCTAGGTTCCTTGTAATATTGATTGCCTAAATAACATATCACAAAAGTTAGTCTTTTTATGTGTTTCCTGAACTCAATTTAGACTAATTATTTTCAGGGTGCTTAAAACATTATTTGATTATTCTTTGGTATAAATTCTGCAATGAATCGATATTTAGTAGAGGCCAACTGTGGGCGAATGTGGTTCATTATGATCATATTCGTACCCTCACCCCCGAACTCAATCTTTGCTTCATTTTGACCATCTATGGAGTCAGGAAGGGGAAATCTACATTGGATAATTTGTCCCTATGATTTTCCTATATCCAATTAGGTTTATGATTCTTCCTAAAAAGAATTGTTGGCGACTTTTTTCAAAACAATTTTCAATAAAACCTTTACAATGTGGTAGTCAAATCTAATACGCGCTTACACCACGTAGGCGAAATAAAAACACGCCTACAATTTGGCGACTCCACTGGGGAGGATTTTAAAAAATTAGTTTTTTAAATGAGTGGGTGAAACTTGAAAAATACGATTCATTCTTATTTTTATGCCTTTGAATAATATATTGTTTTGCATATGCATGGCTACTGTTCAGCCACCATAAGGACAATCTACCTTGCCTCATTAGCACATGTTCTATGTGTGAGGTCACCCCCAGGGGGTTTGCGCTTTGTCCTTCCAAAAAGCTTCCTGAGCGATAGTGTTGGATCTTAGTCATAAGCAAACCTACCCAACCATGGTATTGTTCTCTTGTTCCGAGTCCCCGATCTTACAGACGAGGAGGGCATGGCGGCTTGTTATATGCAAATCGAGTCGAAGATCGTGAATGGAGTAGAGATATTTGTGTCGGGCCAGTGGTTACCCAACTGCCATCTTTTAAAAAATGAACACTTTCTCTCGGCTATGGGGTTAAGCACGACCTTTCCGAAGGGTAATTTGCCGAGGGGGGGCTTCGGTTTGTGGTCGGATGACTTGTGTTTTTTACTTCTTTTTGTCTAACTTTTTGTTTCCTTCTCGCAGAACATTCCCGAGCCTACTTAGAAGAGACTGACCCCGTAATGGCCGACAAGTTGAACTCTGCGGCAATGAGGGCGGCTCGGATAAGAGCCGAGTTTGCGGCCAAGACCATGAAGGCGCCTGCTGCGCCCAAGGTTAGTGTATTTATGATCTATGTTTTGCTCTGTCAATTGACTGTGTTTATCCTTTATTTCATGCCGAGTGACTTAACTATTATCCGACTCGACCAATCCGAAACCGAGGAAGAGGAAAGAGTGGTCGGCCGACAAGTTCGCTCGGATCGAAAAGTCGTTGCGAAGGCTAGGGACCGAGCGGGAGAAGAAGGCGTCGAAGAAATCCAAGTCGTTCGAGGTTAATAGCCCGAGGGACTAGGGCAAGGAGCCATCTCGCAGGGCCGACGACACCGACCTCTCCCTTCGGATTTTAATCCGATCAGAGTCCGGAGTAAACTCCCGATCTCCCACGTATGCGGCCCCGGGGGATGGTCCCGTTGATGTGGTCGCTTCTACCCCGCCATTCACGGGACTCGGCCGAGCCGAGAAGGACGACGGTGGACCAAGGCTTTGGAGTACGTATATACTCCAAACGACCTAAAGCATATCAACGCTACCTGGGGTGACAATGAGACCAACGAGCTCTTCCCCTCGTGGGTCGATGTAAGTATTTTGCTTCTCTTCGTCCCCGTCCGATTGACTTTTCGTTCCCCATTTATCCGAGCTTTTGCTCATTTTCGCTAACACTTTACTTCTTTTTATCGCTTTTCCACTCGGCCGGCGAATGTGGCCTGTAACCGGTGAGCTTGGCCGAGGAGGTGCATGACTCGAAGGAAAATGCTAAGAAGCATTTTTGATGAAGTCTATCGAAGCCAATGAGGCCAAGCGCATAGCCGAGTCGAAGCTCGACGATGCCCCGAAGGCCATTGAGACCGATCGTAACAACATCAAGGTCGAGCGGGCCAAGTGAGAGAAAGAGAGATCCGACCTCATTCCCGCTCGCGACTCGCTCAGACCGCTAAAGATGATGCGATCGCTAAGCTGAAGGAGGCTGAGCAGAAGGTAATTGATCTCCAAGGACAGTTGGAGGAAGCTGAGAAGTTGGTGAAGACCGAGGAGCAATGGTTCAGTGATTAGCAGCAGACCGAGGCCCGCGAAGTCTACGCCAATGAGGTGGGCAAAGCAGGTGCTCACAAGATGGGTGAGGACGAGGCTTTGGAACGACCGAGGAAGGTTCCCGGCAGAGTCCCATCCCCAGCTGATCTGGGCTGAAGTCTGGTCCGGATACCAGGAGTCCATCAACGCTGATACTGCTGAGATCCGAGCCAAGATTGCTCTCGAGGAGGGTGGTGATGATGATATCGATGATGATGACGATGCTTAGGAGACCAACGAGGTTGGTCGGGAGGACAATGATGATGCCGATGCTGATGAGACCGACAAGGTTGGTCGGGAGAACGAGCCGGGCTCGGTGACAACACCGCTACCAACGCCGGCGCGTGTCGAATTCCCCCCCCCTAGCTCTTTAGTTTTCATCATGTTGCACTTAGCCGCTTTATCGCCAACTTTTGTAATGGTCTCTTCGTACTCGCCCGATTAACTTAATGAAATTCCCTTTGCTTCACTCTCGGATTGTGTTTGTTGATTGCAATATTGCCCGACTGACTATCATTATGACTCTCTTTGTCCAACTAACATTCTTTGTCCGACTAGCTGGTTAAGTTGTAGACATTTGTTCGAATTTGGACTAAGTTTTTGTCTTTGACTGGTTAAGTCACAATTGGTCCGACTAGTTAAGTCTTTACTTTGCATTGATTATCTTTTGATCGGTTAAGTCTCAATTAACAAGTTAAGTCCTTTTAATTGATGGCGTAAAATGTCCGACCTCGCTTCGACTAGTTAAGTCTAGTAGTCCGACTCGATACAAAATGTGCCGACTAGCTACAATTGTTGTTCGACCTATTACATATGCCCCTATTGCAATTAACAAACATTATACATATAATCTCTTGAGGTTGTCCGCATTCCGTGGGTCGGGCGAGGGGAACACCTTCCTCGGGATTCCATTCTGAATGTGCCGGGATTGACTACCTCTGCTCACTTTGTAAGGGTCGTCCCAAGTTAGGTGCCAACTTCCCTTTCGATGTGAGAGTCCAAGTAGCTTCTACTTTCCGAACGACCCACCGCCGAGTGGTATTGGTCTGGCCTTCATTCGGGGTGAGGGGATGCTGACCTCCACTGGGAGGACCGCCTCACTCCCATATACCAGACTGAATGGAGAATACCCTGTTGCCTCTTTGGTGGTAGTCCGAGCTGACCATAGGACCCCGGGTAGGTCATCGACCCACGCTCCTTTTGCATCTTCCAAGGATTTTTTTATACCCTTGAGAATCACTTTGTTAGCCGACTCAGCTTGCCCATTGGTTTGCGGCCTTGATACTGCGGAGAACTTGGTCTGTATTCCGAACCGGGCACAATAATCCCGAGTGGGGCCACTATTGAATTGTCGTCCATTGTCGGACACCAACGCCCTTGGTACTCCAAACCTAGTGATGATATTCCTCCAAATGAACGCCTGAACTTGCTTGTCTGTTATAGAAGAGAGTGGCTCGACCTCTGTCCACTTAGTGAGATAGTCGATGGCGACTATTAAGAACTTCCTTTGACCAGAAGCTGGGGGGAAGGGTTCGAGGAGGTCCATGCCCCACTTGTCGAATGACAGGACTGCCTGAATTGTTGTCAGTGGAGTGGTTGGTGCTCTAGGGATGCCCGAGTGGATCTGGCACGATGGGCATCTCTTGACTCACTTTGGGCATCCGACTTCGGAGTGGGCCAAGACATAGTAACCCGCTCAAAGAGCTTTTCCCTACATGGTCCTTTCCCCTTGGTGACTTCCACATGCTCCTTGGTGGATTTCCCTTAGGATGTAGTCCCCTTCTTCGGGGTCACACATTTGATCGAGGGTGGGTGAAGGACTTCTTGTAAAGCTGGTCTTCGTGCCATAGGAACCATCCGGATTTGTGCCTGACTCGCTCAGCTTCTTTGTGGTCCTCGGGTAATATTCCATCTCTTAGGTACTTCACCACCTCTTCCATCCAAGTGGATGTCCGATTCAAGCACTAGTTGCTCCTTGGCATTGATGCTTGGTTGGCGTAGTACTTCCCACATAATGGTCCGAGGAACCGACCCCTCCGCCGAACCGGTCATCCGAGCCAAGGCATCGCCTTGCCGATTTTCCGATCCGGGTATGTGTGATGCTTGACCCGGGATAGCTTTTTGATGGATCCTTGGGTTTTGGCCAACTACATTCTCATGTTATCCTCTTTGGCCTCATATTCGCCCGATACCCGACCCACTATGAGCCGTGAGCCGGATTTAGCCTTCACTACAATGGCCCCAGCTAGGATGCAGAGTTGAAGTCCGAGTATGAGTGCTTCGTATTCCGCTTCATTGTTCATTCCCAAGAACTCAAACTTGATGGCATATTCCATTTTTTCTCCGATTGGAAGCTTGATTACCGTACCAGGCTCCACACCCAGTTTTTGTGGAAGAGCCGTCCACCCGCAGCCTCCCAACTATCTTGCTCGCCGACCGGGAGGCCCGGTGGTGCACTCGCTATGAAGTCCGCCAAGGTCCGAGCTTTGATGGCCCTCCTTGGCTCGTACTCCAATCCGGAGTCCGCTAGTTGATCCGCCCAATCGCCATCCAACCGGAGTGGTTCCCGCTCTCGATCAATTTTCCGAGTGGTCGGTCCCAAGTGAGGACCTTGATTGGGTGAGCCCCGGAAGTAAGGTTTCAACTTTCGACTCGCCATTACTAGGGCAAAGACCATTTTTTCTACTTCAGTATACTTGGATTCCGCTGCTCGGAAAGCATGGCTGATGAAGTACACTGGGTGTTGCTTTTCTTCTCTTTCGGCCTATCGGACAAACGAGTGCGTATTCCGAGACAAACTAAGTAAATGAACAATGTTTTCCCCAGCAAGGGGGATATCAACTTGGGAGGGTTGATAGATGTGTTTTGAGGGGAGGTGAAGGTTTGTTCGGTTTCGTCATCCCAAGTGAACTCCTTTCTCTTCAAGGCTTTAAAGAAATGCAAGCTTTTGTCTCGCCGACCTAGAGAGGAAGCGTCCGAGGGCGCCTAAACAAATTCTAAGAGGCGTTGCACCTCTCGCACGTTCCGAGGGGATTTCATCTCCATTACCGCTATGATTTTGTCGGGATTGGCCTCGATCCCTCTCTCATCCACCAGGAATCCGAGGCACTTCCCTCCCTTCACTCCAAATACACAGTTTTTCGGGTTTAGCATCATGCGTAACCGCGTCACCGTGCCGAGGGTCTCCCTTAAGTCTGAGGGGTGATCCCCCTGGGCTTTGCTTTTGACGATCATATCGTCAACATATACTTCAATATTTCGACCGAGTTAGTCATTGAAGATTTTGTTCACTGTTCGTTGGTACGTAGCTGTAGACACATAATCGTGTCTCCCCATTTAAGGATCCGATGATGAAACATACCGTGGTCTTAATTGGTCCGATCCAAGGGCAGAGCAGTCTGAAAAGCCATTCAAAACCATTTCGAAAAGTGTTAAAGTCCTATTTTAAAGCCCAATTAATTATTCATGATAATTAATTATATTTTGAGCCCAATTCTTTAAAAAGCCCAATTAATTATTTAATAATAATTAATTATTTTTATTTTAATAAATAAATATTTTCAAAGATAATTTTATTAGTTAAAATCAGATTTTATCCCGTAAAATCAGATTCCGGAATTAAAGGATAAAAGAAAATCTTTTAAAACACGTTTTAAAAAAGGCTGGCAAAGGCGTGTCAAAAGCCAGGCTGATGCGCCTGACGCACAGCCTTGCGCCAGGCGCACCTTGCTGCGTCAGGCGCAGCTTTTCCTGACACGTGGCACTCGTGCCACACACTGTGTCGTGCGCCTGGCGCACAGCTCTGCGTGAAGCGCAGGTTTCTTTCTTATCTTTTTACGCGTACCACGTGTAAGCTTTTTACTGGTCATGCCGCGTCATTCGCTTGCCACGTCAGCTGCGCCTAGTGCAGGCAGCGCGTGAGACGCAGTGCCGTTTTCCCTATAAATAGGCTTGATTTCCGAACAGATTTAAGAACGGATTTTTCACATTGACACACTTCGAACTCGACGAATACTTTACGAACCTCTCTACAAACTACAAAACTTCCCTACAAAATTCATACCTTTTAAACACAAAATACATTCAATCTACATACTTTCGCACATTCGGATTTTCGGGCTTCACGATTGCTCGTCCCGAAGGTTGTCAATCTCTCGACGCAAGCCACGGTATAATCCCGAGGGTCCTTAAATAAATTATTTTTATATTGAAGTTACTAACGCTTTCTTTCCCGATGTAGATCTTTAATGTAAAATCGCTATACCGTATAATCTAACCATTTTTCTATACTTTCTTTTATTTTATTTCATTATTATTCATGGCTTTGTATATTATATGCCCGCTCGATCATTCTATGCCTATTATATGATTGTCCAGCTCAATGCTTTTATCACCCACATGTTATTTATTGTTAATCAAGACCTAAAGAACTGTTCTAACATTAATCGATTAATTTGGACAACCCGCTAGGTTCCCCGTAATATTGATTGCCTAAATAACATATCATAAAAGTTAGTCTTTTTATGTGTTTCCCGAACTCAATTTAGACTAATTATTTTCGGGGTGCTTAAAACATTATTTGATTATTCTTTGGTATAAATTCTCGCAATGAATCGATATTTAGTAGAGGCCAACTTTGGGCGAATGTGGTTCATTATGATCATATTCGTACCCTCACCCCCGAACTCAATCTTTGCTTCATTTTGACCATCTATGGAGTCAGGACGGGGAAATCTACATTGGATAATTTGTCCCTATGATTTTCCTATATCCAATTAGGTTTATGATTCTTCCTAAAAAGAATTGTTGGCGACTTTTTTCAAAACAATTTTCAATAAAACCTTTACAATGTGGTAGTCAAATCTAATACGCGCTCACACCACGTAGGCGAAATAAAAACACGCCTACAATTTGGCGACTCCACTGGGGAGGATTTTAAAAAATTAGTTTTTAAATGAGTGGGTGAAACTTGAAAAATACGATTCATTCTTATTTTTATGCCTTTGAATAATATATTGTTTTGCATATGCATGGCTACTGTTCAGCCACCATAAGGACAATCTACCTTGCCTCATTAGCACATGTTCTATGTGTGAGGTCACCCCCAGGGGGTTTGCGCTTTGTCCTTCCAAAAAGTTTCCTGAGCGATAGTGTTGGATCTTAGTCATAAGCAAACCTACCCAACCATGGCATTGTTCTCTTGTTCCTGACTTGAGACTGGAGTGCATCTTACAAGTGGCCACCTCTTTAAGCAGGGGTACGAAGCGTGGGATCAATCTCTTAGTCATGGACCCTTTTCAGACTGAACTTAAACCTGACCAATAGTTGAATGTAGAACTGGACTTTAGGTTGAGAACTTTTGCATCCATGTTACCAGATATTTATGTGTGATTGCATTTTTTGTCTGCTAATATGCTTTACGCCCGAAATTATTGCAACTCGCGTCTAAGACAAATCGTCGTTTTCGCCCGAACATTCGCCAATTTACCAATACGCGTGCCGCAGAGCATTGCGTCAAACGCATTAAGTTGCGCCTAGCGCAATACACCTGCGTCAGACGCATAGGCTGTGCGCCGTGCGCAACAGTTGCGTGGCACGCAACCTATTTGTCCCATGCTTATTGGTCTTTTGACCTTTGTTCGAGTCTAAGATAACAAGTTTGCATCGTATCATATTCAAAAAAAATTCAGTCTTTTCATGCAAGGTCAAGTCCGTCTAAAAAAAATGCATCTAAAGGGTCATTGTAGAGCTAGAGTTGTCATGCATATCTACCTCTTCCCACTTTCTCCCTGCTGTTCAACTAATCTTCCCTATCAATCCTACCTTACCATATTCAACAATTTCAAAAATCTTTTTCAAAATCAATCCTACACCCTTTTCTATTCTACTCTTTTTCAAAAGCATTTATTTAACACCATCATATACACGAATTTTACAAAAAATATTCCATCATTTTTTCCTAACAAAAGATAAAACAAGGGGTTCCTTTCAAAAATGAATTTCGAAAATTCTAAGCCGATTCCAAACACCTTCTATCCAATCCAATCCAATCGACCCAATTCACTTGCATTCATTCTAAGTCCATATGCATTAGAGTCCATTTAGCATTCATATAAGGCCCATCAAAATTTGAGTCCATGCATGCATATTAGGTCCGCTAGCATTAGAGTCCATCTTAGGCCCATATAAGTCTAGCTCATGTCAAAACCTAGGCCCATTTGCATCTTTATGTGAACCCTAGTCTATGTCGATCCCAGTCCAAGTCTAATCCAACTCTATTCCAATCCAATGTCAAGCCCATGTGCATTTTCAAGTCTAACGTCAAACCAATATAGGACTAAGTCCAGAATTAGGTCCGCATAAGGCCCAACTCATTTCCAAAGTCAATCCAGTCCAATTCCAAACCCATGTAGGACGAAGTCCAAACCCCTTTAAGTCTAGCGAAGCTAGCATCCCTGTAAGAC
The DNA here is from genome assembly GCA_947648045.1 of Beta corolliflora. Lineage (NCBI taxonomy): Eukaryota > Viridiplantae > Streptophyta > Magnoliopsida > Caryophyllales > Amaranthaceae > Beta > Beta corolliflora. Next base: position 63,213 of record CANSZD010001644.1, on the reverse strand, counting down.
CATAAAGGCACCCCTTTGACCTAGCTAAGCTAGTCATCCCTGTAAGACCAAAAAGGCACCCCTTTGACCTAGCTAAGCTAGTCATCCCTATAAGACCACAACGGCACCCCCCTTTGACCTAGCTAAGCTAGTCATCCCCCGTAAGACCATAACGGCACCCCTTTCGACCTAGCTAAGCTAGTCATCCCCGTAAGATCATAACGGCACCCCTTTGATTTAGCTAAGCTAATCATCCCTTTAAGACCCTAACGGCACCCATTGACCTAGTGAAGCTAGTCACCTCTAAGACCATAAAGGCACCCTCCGAGTTTAGCGAAGCTACTCCTATCTTACATCCATAGCAATCCCAAATCATCAAGTCTGGCGAAGCCAATTCCTTCCTAAGTCTAGCGAAGCTAGCATAGGCAATCCTTTTGAGTCTAGTCTATTTGCAAAGTCTAGTCCGGCCGCTTGCATAATCCAACCCATTCTAGTCCACGCCCCGCATTTGCATATAGTTAAGCCCATGTCGCCATCATAACCATAATCATACCCATTTCTAATCATTTCCACTTTCATACTCATTTCTCATCTCCACGTCCATTTTCCCATTCCCATTTCTCATTTCCATTTCTCATTTCGAAAACATTGTTTCTTAAAATTTACGAGGTCCACTCGATTTCGTTCATGACCGTTCGAGAGATTACAACTTAGGAGCGCCGAATGGAGGAACAAAAAGTCGAGTCTACTCTAAAGCTCATCGGCCGCATTATGACCACCCCGACTTCATTTAGAGTCATGAAGATTACTTTTGACCGCCTTCATAATAGAGGCGCGATCACTTCCATAGGATCTATAGCCTTCACATTAGAGGCGTGATCACTTCCATAGGGTTTACTCTAACCCCGCACCTAAACGAAAATTCAAAAGGTGCAACCCGTATTTCTACCGTGAATTCCAACGTAACAATAAACATCCGACATTTAGTGTTAGATCCTACAAATGCACCGCTAAACATAGTCGATGACGATATACTACTAATGCTTGCTACAACGAGAATCGCATCACCAGCAACCCTTTTGCGTAGTGCATCAACAATTCAATAGGCTTAGTCTTTTTTTATGGTTTCCTAGGATGAGTCAGAGAGTCCTTACCCGAGCCATTTCTGTCCTTTCCCATTGAGTCTATGTCACTTTAGGACTCATCTATTATAACCTTTCCATTTTCATTTTATTTTTATTTTTCTTTTTATTTTCATTGGTCTTCCATCATTTTATTTAGGCTTCTAACTCAATGATGAAACTTAAATCACCTAATGAACTTGACTATGATAATAAAAAAGATCCGAAAAAAAAGAGAAAAATGAAAAAAAATGGACATACTTTGGATCAGGAGTTATTCCCTCTTCCTCCATCACCTTCCATAAGCCATCATCCTTAAACCATCATCTCCATAAACCAAACAATCCCTTCAACATCAAAGCTCCATAAATATCCTTCAAACCTTCCACTACCCTAAACCATTGGATTGTGTGCAAGCCCTACTACATAAAAATCAATGCCAGGCAAAATAAAATAGTGAAAAAAAGTTCAAAATGCAAAAAAATGAAAAAGTAAAAACGCACAGGACAAAAAGAAAAGATTCAAAAAGAAAGAGCCAAAGGCAAATAAAAGTCAAGCTAGGGGGCTTGCACACAAGTTCTACCCCTCATTTAAATCCCTTCGATTCATCAAACCTTTAATCCATATAATCCAAATTCATAATCCTTACATTAGCCTTTAACCTTTCATCAACTCTAACTCCTTTTTCAAGATATGTCCAAGCCCGCTAGGTTGAAAACCCAAAAGGGCAACCCTAGGCAAAAGTTAGGACACCAAAAAATAATAATAATAAAAGAAATCAGATCTGGAACTACGAATGGTCTGATTCCGCAAGGATACGTAGGAATCCTCATCTCGAGGTCCGACCGCTTCAATAAAATAAAATTAGTCATGGTCTAATGATTTGACTTTCTAGATTTTAGGAGAATAATCTCTTTCTAGATCCCGACATGGACTCGAGTCTGCACCTAGCCTCGTTAAAGCCTTTTCCCACCTACATTCATTTGAGTCACAAATTTTAACTTTTTTGTTTTTCAATCCAAGCTCTCCTTGTCCCCGAAGGACTCTCCGACAATTCCATGGTTTCTGGCGATATTTGATTTTGCCCATATCAAATTCCCAAAGAAGAATCCCCAGTGCAATCCCCAGTGAAAACTTTCAATGTTCAAGACATAGCAACTACATTTCAATATCCGAACAACTACATTTCAACATCAGATCAAATACAATTTTAATCAAGGCTCATAGTGCCTAATTCAAGGCAAGCTCACCCAAAGTGGGGGCTTCCTACGTGTGGTGGTTCCTCCAATTCAAATCAAACTCCCGAAGAGTTGTAATCTGCGGACCTCGTTTACGAACCCCGTTTATTTACTAATAACGATTTTCGAAAATCATTCTATGCATTTCTAATCATTCTATAGCATTCTACATATCCAGATCTTCTAGCCTTGCAAAACCCTGACCTTGCATTGCATTTCATACATTCTAGTCTTGCATAACCCTGACCTTGCATGACGTGGCAGCCCTTAGCTTTGCATAACCTTAATCCTTGCATTACGTCTCATGCATCCTTAGAGAGTCTAAGTTTGCATCATTGCATCACTATGTGCTTATATGAGTTGTTTGCACCTATCTGCTAACATCTTTCCCTGCAGGTAATCAGATTGCTTGTAGTTATTGTCCTACATACTAACTTTTTTTTGCAGAGACCGGCGGTTTTAGATCAGTTCTAAACTGCAGAGCGTTTAGAATCGTTCTCCGTCCCGACACCGTAAATTTTAAGCCCAATTCTTTGAAAAGCCCAATTAATTGTTTAATAATAATTAATTATTTTTATTTTAATAAATAAATATTTTCAAAGATAATTTTTATAGTTATAATCAGATTTTATCCCGTAAAATCAGATTCCGGAATTAAAGGATAAAAGAAAATCTTTTAAAACGCGTTTTAAAAAAGGCTGGCAAAGGCGTGTCAAAAGCCAGGCTGGTGCGCCTGGCGCACAGCCTTGCGCCTGGCGCACCTTGCTGCGTCAGGCGCAACTTTTCCTGACACCTGGCACTGTGCCACACACTGTGTCGTGCGCCTGACGCACAGCTCAGCGTGAAACGCAGGTTTCTTTGTTATCTTTTTCAAAACGCGTACCATGTGTACTCTTTTTACTGGTCATGCCGCGTCATCCGCTTGCCACGTCACCGCGCTCGGGGCAGTGGCCGCGTGAGGCGCAAAGGCCGTTTCCCTATAAATAGGCCTGATTTCCGAATAGATTTAAGAACGGATTTTTCACATTAACACACTTCGAACTCGACGAATACTTTACGAACCTCTCTACAAACTACAAAACTTCCCTACAAAATTCATACCTTTCAAACACAAAATACATTCAATCTACATACTTTCAGACATTCAGATTTTCAGGCTTCACGATTGCTCGTCCTGAAGGTTGTCAATCTCTCAGACGCAAGCCACGGTATAATCCTGAGGGTCCTTAAATAAATTATTTTTATATTGAAGTTACTAACAGTTTTCTTTCCTGATGTAGATCTTTAATGTAAAATCGCTATACTGTATATTCTAACCCTTTTTCTATACTTTCTTTTATTTTATTTCATTATTATTCATGCCTTTGTATATTATATGCCTGCCTGATCATTCTATGCCTATTATATGATTGTCCAGTTTCAATGCTTTTATCACCCACATGTTATTTATTATTAATCAAGACCTAATTTAAAGAACTGTTCTAATATTAATCAGATTAATTTGGACAACCTGCTAGGTTTCCTGTAATATGGATTTCCTAAATAACATATCACTAAAGTTAGTCTTTTTATGTGTTTCCTGAACTCAATTTAGACTAATTATTTTCAGGGTGCTTAAAACATTATTTGATTATTCTTTGGTATAAATTCTGCAATGAATCGATATTTAGTAGAGGCCAACTTTGGGCGAATGTGGTTCATTATGATCATATTCGTACCCTCACCCCCGAACTCAATCATTGGTTCATTTTGACCATCTATGGAGTCAGGACGGGGAAATCTACATGGGATAATTTGTCCCTATGATTTTCCTATATCCAATTAGGTTTATGATTCTTCCTAAAAAGAATTGTTGGCGACTTCTTTCAAAACAATTTTCAATAAAACCTTTACAATGGGGTAGTCAAATCTAATACGCGCTCACACCGCGTAGGCGAAATAAAAACACGCCTACGGTAGCCCCCGCATTCTTAAGTCCGAATGGCATCATCTTGTAGCAAGATACCCCTTGATTTGTGACGAAGGCAGTATGGACTCGGTCGTGTTCAGCCATTGGGATCTGATGGTACCCCGCATTTGCATCCATGAAGCTTAAGAGAACATGCCCTGCTGTTGAGTCGACCAGCCTGTCAATCTTGGTGGTTATCTTTAGGGCAGGCCTTATTCAGGTATGTGAAATCCACACACATTCTCCATGCCCCACTCGACTTTTTGACCAACACCACGTTGGCAACCACTCCGAGTACCGGCACTCTTCTATGAAGCCCGCCTAGCAGCCTTATTAACATCTCGCGATCGCTGCGGCGTTCCTCTCGGGTCCTTGATGTCTCGGCTTTTTGCTTGATCGGCTTGAACTCCTCTTTGATGTTGAGCTCATGGCACATAATTTTGGGGTCGAGTCTGGGCATTTCCGAAGCCTCATAGGCAAAGACGTCCTTGTACTCCGTGAGTACCTGAATGATTTATTTTCTTGTTTGAGAGTCCATGGCCTTGCCTACTCTCAGAGTTCGACCGAGCTTCGTCGATGATAACTTCTTCATCATCCTCACCTGGCTGAGGGCGATCGTACTGCTTGGGGGTTCTCAGTGATGTAAACCCCGAGGCCACTTGAGGGCTGACTCTCTTCCCACTTTCTCTTTTTCGAGTCCTCTTGGACGTCGACCTTGTTCTTCAAGCTGTTAACATAACATTCTCTGGCTGCTTGCTGATCCCCTTGGATCTTTCCAACCTTACCCTCGTCAGTTTTAAATTGCATGTGGAGCTGATAGATGGAAATTGCAGCCTTGACCTTGTTCAGAGTTGGTCTCCCCTTGATGATGTTGTATGGCAGAGGGATGTCCACCACTAAGAAGTCAATCAATAGGTTTCTTCCCTTTGCCTTTTTCTCCCATCCGAGTGGGTAGCTTTATCGATCCGATTGGATGTACCGAGTTTCCCCCGAAGCCCATGAGTGGCTGATTGAGGGGGGTGACATCCTTTTTAATGTACTTCAATTTCTTGAGGCATTCCAAGGTAATGATATCGGCGGACGACCCACTATCCACTAGCACCCTTTGACTCTTGAATTTACGACTTTCGGTTCAATTACTAGGGGGTCATCATGGGGTGTGTGTAGGGTCCGACTAGATTCCCCCGAACGTCATTAAGGGGCGATCTTGTCTGGGGTGGTGGACGTCAAGCACTTGGTGCTTGAGACTCAGTAGGTGGGCTTTGCGAGATCGACCTAGTTAGGCCTTCCGATGCAAAACCACCCGCTATGACTCCAATGAATCCTTCTGTCCCCATTGTTCGACCGACCTACCTTATGCTTGCCCTTCTCTTCGCTTGTGTGCTTCAAGTAGCGGTTCAGCTTGCCCTGGTCTGCCAAATTATCAAGGGATTTCTTGAGTTCTCTGCAGTCCTTAGTGGTGTGTCCACACTCCTTGTGGTACTCACACCACTGGCTTTTATCCCTCCGAGCAGATGATGTCCTGATGGGAGGCGGGCGGGGAAGCATGGACTTGTCTTTTTTGTCCAAATAGATTTCTCTCCTGTTTTTTGTTGAATCGGGGGTCATGGCCATGGTCACTGAACCTGTCTGACCGACCGCCCGTCTTTTGCTGTTTCGGTTGGTCCTTGTGATTTCCTTCCTCCTTCCTTTTCTTGCTTCCATCATCCGAGTGACGGCATATGTCCGCCGTCTGGATGTATCTCTGAGCCCTGCTCATTGCTTCGGAGAAGGTTTTTACTTCGTTTTCCGCCAAGGACCATCTCAACCGATCGGGTTGAAGTCCTGGACATCATAGCGGCAAATGCTACCGCGTCCGGAGGTCCGAGACTTTCGACGACTCTTCATTGAACCTTTTAATGTACTCGGCTAGACTCTCGTTCTTCTCCTGTCTGACCGCCATCAGATGGAGACTCGTTTTCTTCTGTCTCTTCCCCGCCACGAATTGATGGATGAACAGGTCCTCAAGCATTGAGAAGTCGGTTATGATTCCTGCAGGCAATTCTTGGAACCAATTTAGGGCGAGGCCCTTGAGTGTAGTAGGGAAGAAACGACACCAAGTGGCTTCACAGCTGGTCTGAACGCTCATTTGAGCCTTGTATGTGGCCATGTGATCGTCCGGGTCGGTTAGGCCCACAAATGGTTCAATGGTGGGCGTTTTGATTTTCCCTGGACTAAGTGCTTCCAGGATTTCTTTGTCGAATGGGACCATGAATTTTAGTGCTCCGTTGTTAATCCGAGGGGGTCTAGACTGAGCTGAGTCTCCATGACCCGCTCGCTAAGCTGCTTTCTTGTTTAGGATGTATCTGGCGTCATACCCATGGCTGAGGCGCTTCTGGTTGAGGAAGTGTCGGGTGTCCTCGAGTTTGCGTCCGACGTCGCCTCTAGGGGATTTGGAGACATGAGTATCTTCTCCACGCCGAGCGGATCTCCCCTTAGGTGGATGCCGCTCGTCTTCTCCTTGCCTAGATCTCTCGTTGATTATGCCGGCTAGGCTCGCGCGCCTCACCGGGCCGATCTGGCTAGGTCGACCCCGGCCTAGCGGGGTTGTGTTCTTCTCTTTGGGAGAGTACCAAGGCTTGTTCCCTAGGGTTGGGCAAAGCGCGTCCCTCGTTGTAGGGGTGGCCAAGATGTCCATGATGCTTTGCCGCAAGGTTTGTTGATGCCGAGTGGCTATCGTGACGATATCTCGCCGCACGTGGTGGCCGAGGGTCGACCGACTGCAATTGTTGTGAAGGGGTAGGCCGATCCCCATTGGATTGTTCTTCATTAGGATCGATAGTCTGGACTGTGGAAGTCCGACGAGGGAGAGGTGAAGGTACCCTCTCGGATCTCTGTTGGCGGGTGGGCGAGGGTGCCCGTTCGGATCTTTGAGCCTCGTGGCCGAACACCGTTTTCATGCGAGTGCTCTTGGTTGGGGCCATTGCCGAGTAACAATGATGTGATTCTTCGCGAGTGGTGGTGAAGCAACTTTGTTTGTAACTACCCCCACGTACGGCGCTAAACCGTTTCTCGCTAAGAAATTAAGGATTATAATAAGTGGTGAGATTTGATGTGGGCCCCAAGAGCGTTCGCCCGAGCTCCGTTATCCGTACGCTGGAATCCTGAAAAAGAAGGTTAGACTACCCCGGGGAGTTTCCGGACGCCCCTCCGACGCTCAAGCCGTAGATGATTGAGGTAGAGAGAGAAAGTCTAGAGAGAGATGCTCTAGTTTGTTAGGTGGAAATTCAATACCTGTTCATTGATGAGACTAGTAGTATTTATAGTGTTGGGGATTCCCATACAGGAAACATTGATGGGATGGGCCTCCTTGGGATCAATGGCTATGTTGCATGTTCCGACAACAATCATTTAAGCCCTTTAGTGGATTTCCAAACTCCTGAGATTAGGTCAACTCATAAGTGGGACCCACCGTTGCCACATGTCTAGAGCCTTAGGAGGCTTTTATGCCTTTATTGGGTTGTTGATTAATTGAGCCCAAACACATACCTTGACAATCAAGTACTCCATCAGGATAACGAGTATAATGCACTTGAAAATAGCGACAAAATTTGCCACAATATATAAGTTACCCAAGAATATCAACAATCAGGGGATTGTAATTTCCTTCGTCTTTTTGCTTGGTCGGTTATACAGATGATGGTATATCCTTGTGTTTTTCGTTCGCTCAATTAATGATTATTTACTTTTGTTTTTCGAGTCAAATTTGCGATGGTGCTGATAACGTGTTATGAAAATAGAGAAAGAAAGGAACAAGGGAAAAGGAAATGTAGAGAATGAAAATGGTAGTTCTCTTATTCAATAGGCACAAGAGTATATATATACAAGTCAAGGATATAATGGACATTCACAATATATATGTTTATAATAATAAGTTTGTTAGTGGAGACCATGACCTCTTTAGTTATACATTTGTCATCCCACGGCCCATTTGAGGGTTTGTCATGAAATGTTGCACTGATCCACTCTCATGACAAATTTTGTCAATGAGTGGGATGCAATTTTCTTAGTCGTGGTTTATGATCTATTCTCATAACATTATATGTCATGGATAAAAGTGCTCCAAACATATTATTGACACTAATTACACACTTTTCAATACGTTATATAACTAAAATTTTATTATAATGAGTAAGAAGAATTCTCTGGATAAGAAGAATCATCTAAGCTGCCTCTACACAAGGCTCCATCCGAAGGTCCATTACAAGCGTGACACCCCCCAACCCCCTACATGGAGTAGGAATTGAACCCTAAATTTTACTAATGGAGATTGGAAAACTCACTACTTAAACTAACCCCAATTCCTACGTCTATTACTACTTGTTTTTGGTACGTCTTAAGGCTTTCTCATACCTACACGATTACAACACGAATAAGAATAGCATCCTTACCAAGAAAGTTCCAATTCAACGTAAACGGTGAACTTTCTAGACTCATCTTCAAACCTTCCAGATTCTTTTCACCCATCACCAAGTCCACCATCTTTACACATACATACATATTCTCCTCTACGATCCCAACCAATATATACATACTACCATATTTTACCATCACCCCGAAAGCACAAAGTCAACACATAAGAACACACCATAAAACTAAATAGTTATCTTCAACGATTATCATATACCGTCATGTGTTTAGTGTTTGTGGTGGATGAAGACGAGAAGGTGATCGGCCGATACACGGCAGGCGGCGCATGCCCCTACTGCGGTGGTCAAGTTCAGATTATGGACGTTGAGAAAACATGGCGTTTATGCTATGTTCCTTTTTATTTTCGCACCAAACGCAAGTTTTGTTGCTCCTTTTGTAATCGTCCCCTGGTCCTTCAGTATTGATTGAATCTTTCTCGATGTGAGTGTTAATCATGTGTTGTTTGTACAAAAACATGTAAATATCATAGTTTTCTTGTTATATTATACAATTATCAGATTATGTTTTATGATCCTAAAGTATTTTGTACATATAAATTTTGGTAGGTGTGTAAAATAGAAATTGTACCTTTTCTATATCCATTTTCCTTGGTTTGCTTTGTGTATGAGGTAGATGAACAAAGAATAGAAAAGGAAAAAAAAATGGCGTCGCCCGGGTTCGAACCGGAGACCTTCAGTGTGTTAGACTGACGTGATAACCAACTACACCACGACACCTTTCTGTCATCCAAAAGCTTTGTGTAAGAAATAGCATTTGCGATATTCTCCACCGCTAGCATTTTCAACCTCCCTATTTGGGCCTAAGAGATACTTCTATCCAAATTTTGATCATGTTGTGTACGAGGGGTGATAAAACGCTCATTGTGAGCGGTTATCACTACCCACTCACAGGGGTAAAAGGGGAAAAGGAAAAAAGGGATACACAAACAGGGGTTGAGTTAACACAAACATGGGTTTCAAACACACAAACATGGGTTGATTTTACAATAATCAGGGTTTTAAATACACAAACATGGGTTCGTATCAATAATCAAATGTACTTTTTGGGGGGGAAAAGCTGAATGGGACACGCAAATCAATGCAACTTTTGCTTTATGTCAGATATCACATGCTTTATGTCAGATATCACATGTTTACTTTTTCACAAACATGGGTTGAGTTAACAAAAACATGGGTTTCAAACACATAAACAGGGGTTGGTTTAACAATAACCAGGGTTTCAAATACACAAACATGGGTTCATTTTTTTCTGACAAATGTGTCACACCAACTTTTTTAATTAATGATTGATTGTGAGTGGGAAGATAAACCGCTCACAATGAGCGTTTTATCACCCCTCGTTGTGTACTGTGTTGGAGTTAAGACTTGGAAAAGCCTTGGCTCATTTTCTTGTTTGTCCCACATTGCTTGTGGGAGGGAATTTCTTCATGTTTTTATATTCCCTCCCTCCTTCCATCTATTGAGTTGTGACTAGAGATGCTTTTGTGGTTGGATGATATGTTTGGTTTGGGCTTGCTATCACACACGCGCGCGCGCGCCGCCCGCCCGGACCGGGCCAGGGCCATGGGCCTTGGGCTTTGGGCTTTGGGGAATAAACTTAACTTAACTAAAGTTTTTGACCCGGGAGCTACGCGTGTGTGGCTGTTGGAATTCTGTAACGTTTTACCGTTACAGTATTCATGGCAATCCCTAATTATCCGCCCATTGATTTCTGTCTTGATTGCTATCCGTTTTTTGGCTTGATTCTTCCCTATAAAATCAGTGTCATCCTGTTCAGTCAGATACACCGAAAAACAAACACTCTTCTCTCTTCCCTTCTCTATTCCTGGGTTTTTCGTGCTATTCTCTAAAGCTCAGTTTGCTAGTGGTGGCATTCTCATGCTTTGTGTAAACCTTGGGGAGCATTCCGGCCAAGATCGATAACCACCATTGTCGGGCCGTAATTGCTTTCAAGTCAGTGATCTCCTATCACGGCACAGCCTTGAAAGTTTTCTATTTCTGCCTTTGCGAAATTCATATTCCAACAATTTGAAAGCAATTAACAATATTTGCAATGGCAGAAAGTTCAACCAAATCAATGGCTCATCTGTCCAAACTTGAGTCCCTTGATGGAAATAACTACAAACGCTGGGCTCAGAAACTTCTTATGTTTTTCGAGCAAATGGATATTGACTATGTCCTGTTCAATGTCTGTCCCTCTGCCATTACGGCTTCTGCTGATTCTTCTTCTTCTTCTGCTGCTGTCATTAAGCAGAATGAGGATCAAATTCTGAAATATGAAAAAGATAACAAAACAGTTCGTTTCCATCTCCTTAATCTGATGACTAATAATTTGTTTGATTTGTTTATGGTTCATAAGTCATCTAAACCGATTTGGGAGGCCCTTGAGAAAAAATATGGGGCCGATGATCTTTGGGAAACAAAAATATGTTGTAGGAAAGTGGTCAGTCTTTCCAAATGGTTGATGACAAACTCGTCATGGACCAAGTTCATGTCTACGAAAATTTATGTGCCGATGTTCTAAATGAGGACATGAAAATCAGTGAGGTTTTCCCGTGCTAATGTTCTCGCTGGAAAAATTTCCTCCTTCTTGGAGGGAGTTCCAGTAACAATCAAGCATAGGAAAGAATTTCTATCTCTTCGAGAACCGATCGCCCATATGAGGATTGAAGAGGCCAACCTGGATCAAAGATAATCGGGACTCGGCCCTTGTCAATGTTTCCAAAGCTAATCCGGGTGGAATCTGTTCTTTGCGCCAAGTTTTGATAAGTTCAAGGGTAAGGGCAAGAAGGTATTCAACAAGGGTAAGAAGCAAGGAAAAGTGAACAAACCAAGTGGTAAGATTCAAAAGAGGACCTTTGTGTGCTATGTGTGTGGAAAGCCTGATCATAAGGCTTACCAATGTCCTCAACGCCAAGGTTCTGTCCAAAAAGAAACTCCTCAAGCTAACCTTGCTGTTTCGGATGATGTTATTCTTCCTGTGGTGGTTGAAGCAAATGCGGTCGAGAATCGTTCGACCTGGATTACGGACACCGGGGCTTCAAGGCATTTACGTTCGAACAAAGAGCCGCTCCATGACTTCCGGGATGCAACGAAGGTGAGTGCGTCTACATGGGGAATGCGGCAAGACCCGGAGTGCTTGGACATGGAAAGGTCACTCTAAAACTTACCTCTCGGAAAAACCCTCTCCCTTTCAAATGTCTTGTATGTTCCTACTATGCGTCGTAACCTAGTGTCCGGTGCCTTGTTAAACAAAGCCGGTTTGAAAATTGTTTTTGAGGCCGACAAGGTTGTAATGACTCGTGGTGGGGAATTTGTGGGAAGGGTATCTGAGTGGGGGTTTGTTTATTTTAAATGTTGCTTCTTCTGTATCTGCTATTAATAAAACTGTTTGTGGTTCTGCTTATATTGCTGAGTCTTTAAATTTATGGCACGGTAGATTAGGACATGTGAATGTTGCCTCTATTAAGAGACTAAGGACCTTAGAATTGATTCCTAATCTGTCCTCAACCGAGTTCTCTAAGTGTCCTATTTGTGTTGAAGCAAAATTTACCAAGAAACCTTGCAAAACTGTGACTCAAAGGACCACCCAACTTCTAGAATTGGTTCATACAGACTTAGCTGACTTTCAGAACACTAGAAGTAGAGGAGGAAAATTCTGGTATATTTCCTTTGTTGATGATTACTCGAGGTTCACTAAGTTATACCTTCTTAAGACCAAAAGTGAGGCAGGGGAAGCTTTTTTGAAGTATAAAGCCGAGGTAGAAAACCAACTTGATAGGAAAATCAAGAGGGTTAGGTCTGATAGGGGTAGAGAATATGAGAACTTCTCTTGGAATGACCATTGTGAGAAATTGGGAATCATTCATGAACTTAGTGCTCCTTATGTACCCCAACAAAATGGTGTAGCTGAAAGGAAAAATAGGTCCTTGAAAAATATGATGAATGCTATGCTTGTAAGTTCTGGGTTGCCTGATGAAATGTGGGGGAAGTCGTTCTTTCAACTTGTCATGTTCTTAACCGAGTTCCTCACAAAAGATTAGATAAGACCCCTTATGAGCTATGGAAGGGTTATCCTCCAAACTTGAGTTTTCGAGAGTGTGGGGGTGTCTAGCCAAAGTTGGGCTTCCCGACTATAAAAAGTCGAAACATAGGACCTAAGACTTTTGATGCTTGTATTCATTGGTTATGCTCATGCCGCATATAGATTCATGTCTCCGAGTGATAGGTCTATCTCGGAGTACGGAGATGCTGAGTTTTTTGAACATGTTTTCCCTTTGAAAAAAGGTGATGTTGCATCTGTGCCTTCTTGTTCTTCTCCTGCTGTTGATTTATCTACTTGTTCTACGCATGATGTTCTTCCTACTTGTGATACTCCTGCTGATTTGACTTTGAGTAGTAGTTCAGTTGACATGCATGCTAGCGGTTCCTCCGTCGTAGATGAGCCTAGGAGAAGTAAGAGACCTAGAGTAGCAAAAGACTTTGGTTACGATTTTATTCTTGCTTTTCTATCCGAAAGTTCTTGTGTTGACTTGTTGAGTGATGAACTAGTTTATGCTTTCATGATAGAAGAGGACCCAAAGACCTTTGATGAGGCAATGAGATCTGTGGATGCCAGTTTTTGGAAAGAGGCCATTAAGAGTGAGTTAGATTCCATAGTGTCTAACTCTACTTGGGAGTTAACTGACTTACCTAAGGGATCAAAGACCATAGACGATAAATGGATCTTTAAAAAGAAGTTGAGACCCGATGGAACTATCGAGAGGTTTAAAGCTAGGCTTGTCATCGGGGGCTTCACTCGAGGAAAGGACTAGATTACTTTGACACTTATTCTCCCGTGACTAAGATAGCCACTATTAGGACCTCGCTTGCTCTTCTTTGCTATTCATGACTTAGTTATACATCGGATGGATGTTAAGACTGCTTCTCGAATGGTGACTTAGAGGAGGAGATTTACATGTCTCAACCTGAGGGTTTCGTGGTGTTAGGTCAAGAAGATAAAGTGTGCAAATTGAGAAAGTCCTTATATGGTCTCAAACAAGCACCAAAACAATGGTATGAAAAATTTGATAGTACTGTGGTGTCAAATGGTTTCATTGTAAACAATTCTGATTCTTGTGTTTATTCAAAATTGATAGGATCAGATTGTGTGATTATATGTCTTTATGTGGATGACATGCTGATTTTTGGTAACAACTTAAAGGTGGTTAATGATACTAAACTTTTCTTGTCTTCAAAATTTGAGATGAAAGATTTGGGGGAAGCAGATGTGATTTTAGGAGTCAGACTTAAGAGAGTCTCCGGTCGCATTTCCCTTAGTCAGTCTCATTATGTGGAAAAAGTGCTTAAAAAGTTTAATTCCTTTGATGTTGTTCCAGTGAGTTCTCCCTATGATTCCAGTATTCATTTGACCAAGAACTTAGGTGAAAGTGTCTCTCAAAGTGAATATGCAAAAATCATAGGTAGTTTGATGTACCTCATGAACTGTACTCGACCTGACATAGCTTATGCAGTGAGTAGACTTAGTAGATATACACATAACCCTAGTAATGAACACTGGAGTGCTCTTCATCGTCTTCTCAGATACCTAAAAGGAACTGTTGATTTTTGTTTGCACTATTCTAAATTTCCCTTGTTCTTGAAGGATTCTGTGATGCAAACTGGGTATCTGGTAATGATGAAATTAGTTCAACTAGTGGCTATGTGTTTACCCTTGGTGGTGGTGCTATATCGTGGAAGTCTTCGAAACAGACTTGTATAGCACGTTCCACTATGGAGTCTGAGTTCATTGCCCTCGAGTTGGCAGGGCAAGAAGCTGAATGGTTGAGAAACTTGTTGTCTGATGTTCCTTTATGGGGTGGACAGGGTCCTGTCTCTCTTCATTGTGATTCTCAAGCAGCCATTGGTGTTGCTAAGAACAGTGTCTACAATGGTAAGAAGAGACACATACGGATCAGACATGGAGTCGTCAAACAACTCCTGAAAAATGGGGTGATTTCTTTGGACTATGTGAGGTCCGAAAGAAATCTTGCAGACCCCTTTACTAAGGGGTTATCTAGGAGAGTTGTCCTAGAGTCGTCGAGGGGGATGGGGCTAAAGCCCATTAGTTGAGATCTTATGGTGGATACCCGTTTGTGGTCAAACGAAGCCATAAAATCTTAACTTGCACTACATTTCCCATCCCTATGACACATGGTAGTGCTTTTATCCATAGCCTATTGGTGGTGCTACTGAGACGCACTTGATGGATATACATTGAGAGGTTGAGCATTTTGCTCTTAATAGTTCCATATCCCTCCGGGGTGGTGTTATTGAGAAACACTTGATGGACTACCTACGTAAGTGTGGAGGTTAAGCCGCCTTCTATGAAAGACATGGGTGTCTTTCTAGAGCACTTATTAGACCCAAGGTATGCGCATGGCTATAAAGCGCTTGTGATGTATCGCGGAGATTGCACGATCTTAAGGTAGGTATGTGTTGTGGGGGTCTCAACGGAACTCTGGTGAGTTCAAGAGTAATTCACTCACTAGATAGTAAGTTGTTGCCTCATTTCACTATGCATCAATTCAAATCGAAAGATATTGGTGTTTAAGTACTTTCCTTTCCTTACCCAGGAATTTCTTTTGCTTTTCTGAGCCTTTGTGGGGGATTGTTGGAGTTAAGACTTGGAAAAGCCTTGGCTCATTTTCTTGTTTGTCCCACATTGCTTGTGGGAGGGAATTTCTTCATGTTTTTATATTCCCTCCCTCCTTCCATCTATTGAGTTGTGACTAGAGATGCTTTTGTGGTTGGATGATATGTTTGGTTTGGGCTTTGGGGAATTTCTTCATGTTTTTATATTCCCTCCTTCCCCTGATTTCAACCGGGGCTTCAAGGCATTTCTGTTCGAACAAAGAGCTGCTCCATGACTTCCAGGATGCAACAGAAGGTGAGTGCGTCTACATGGGGAATGCAGCAACTGCTGGAGTGCTTGGACATGGAAAGGTCACTCTAAAACTTACCTCTGGAAAAACCCTCTCCCTTTCAAATGTCTTGTATGTTCCTACTATGCGTCGTAACCTAGTGTCTGGTGCCTTGTTAAACAAAGCTGGTTTGAAAATTGTTTTTGAGGCTGACAAGGTTGTAATGACTCGTGGTGGGGAATTTGTGGGGAAAGGGTATCTGAGTGGGGGTTTGTTTATTTTAAATGTTGCTTCTTCTGTATCTGCTATTAATAAAACTGTTTGTGGTTCTGCTTATATTGCTGAGTCTTTAAATTTATGGCACGGTAGATTAGGACATGTGAATGTTGCCTCTATTAAGAGACATAGGACCTAAGACTTTTGATGCTGTATTCATTGGTTATGCTCATGCTGCATATAGATTCATGTCTCTGAGTGATAGGTCTATCTGTGAGTACAGAGATGCTGAGTTTTTTGAACATGTTTTCCCTTTGAAAAAAGGTGATGTTGCATCTCGTGCCTTCTTGTTCTTCTCCCGGCCGTTGATTTATCTACTTGTTCTACGCATGATGTTCTTCCTACTTGTGATACTCCCGCCGATTTGACTTTGAGTAGTAGTTCGGTTGACATGCATGCTAGCGGTTCCTCTGTCGTAGATGAGCCTAGGAGAAGTAAGAGACCTAGAGTAGCAAAAGACTTTGGTTCTGATTTTGTTACTGCTTTTCTATCTGAAAGTTCTTGTGTTGACTTGTTGAGTGATGAACTAGTTTATGCTTTCATGATAGAAGAGGACCCAAAGACCTTTGATGAGGCAATGAGATCTGTGGATGCCGCTTTTGGAAAGAGGCCATTAAGAGTGAGTTAGATTCCATAGTGTCTAACTCTACTTGGGAGTTAACCGACTTACCTAAGGGATCAAAGACCATAGACAGGTAAATGGATCTTTAAAAAGAAGTTGAGACCCGATGGAACTATCGAGAGGTTTAAAGCTAGGCTTGTCATCGGGGGCTTCACTCGGAGGAAAGGACTAGATTACTTTGACACTTATTCTCCCGTGACTAAGATAGCCACTATTAGGACCCCGCTTGCTCTTCGTTGCTATTCATGACTTAGTTATACATCGGATGGATGTTAAGACCGTTTCTCGAATGGTGACTTAGAGGAGGAGATTTACATGTCTCAACCCGAGGGTTTCGTGGTGTTAGGTCAAGAAGATAAAGTGTGCAAATTGAGAAAGTCCTTATATGGTCTCAAACAAGCACCAAAACAATGGTATGAAAAATTTGATAGTACTTGTGGTGTCAAATGGTTTCATTGTAAACAATTCGATTCTTGTGTTTATTCAAAATTGATAGGATCGAGATTGTGTGATTATATGTCTTTATGTGGATGACATGCTGATTTTTGGTAACAACTTAAAGGTGGTTAATGATACTAAACTTTTCTTGTCTTCAAAATTTGAGATGAAAGATTTGGGGGAAGCGAGATGTGATTTTAGGAGTCGGACTTAAGAGAGTCTCCGGTCGCATTTCCCTTAGTCGGTCTCATTATGTGGAAAAAGTGCTTAAAAAGTTTAATTCCTTTGATGTTGTTCCGGTGAGTTCTCCCTATGATTCCGAGTATTCATTTGACCAAGAACTTAGGTGAAAGTGTCTCTCAAAGTGAATATGCAAAAATCATAGGTAGTTTGATGTACCTCATGAACTGTACTCGACCTGACATAGCTTATGCAGTGAGTAGACTTAGTAGATATACACATAACCCTAGTAATGAACACTGGAGTGCTCTTCATCGTCTTCTCGAGTACCTAAAAGGAACTGTTGATTTTTGTTTGCACTATTCTAAATTTCCCGCTTTGTTCTTGAAGGATTCCGTGATGCAAACCGGGTATCCGGTAATGATGAAATTAGTTCAACTAGTGGCTATGTGTTTACCCTTGGTGGTGGTGCTATATCGTGGAAGTCTTGAAACAGACTTGTATAGCACGTTCCACTATGGAGTCCGAGTTCATTGCCCTCGAGTTAGCGGGGCAAGAAGTCGAATGGTTGAGAAACTTGTTGTCCGATGTTCCTTTATGGGGTGGACGGGGTCCCTGTCTCTCTTCATTGTGATTCTCAAGCAGCCATTGGTGTTGCTAAGAACAGTGTCTACAATGGTAAGAAGAGACACATACGGATCGAACATGGAGTCGTCAAACAACTCCCGAAAATGGGGTGATTTCTTTGGACTATGTGAGGTCCGAAAGAAATCTTGCGGACCCTTTACTAAGGGGTTATCTAGGAGAGTTGTCCTAGAGTCGTCGAGGGGGATGGGGCTAAAGCCCATTAGTTGAGATCTTATGGTGGATACCCGTTTGTGGTCAAACGAAGCCATAAAATCTTAACTTGCACTACATTTCCCATCCCTATGACACATGGTAGTGCTTTTATCCATAGCCTATTGGTGGTGCTACCGAGACGCACTTGATGGATATACATTGAGAGGTTGAGCATTTTGCTCTTAATAGTTCCATATCCCTCCGGGTGGTGTTATTGAGAAACACTTGATGGACTACCTACGTAAGTGTGGAGGTTAAGCCGCCTTCTATGAAAGACCGGGGTTGTCTTTCTAGAGCACTTATTAGACCCAAGGTATGCGCATGGCTATAAAGCGCTTGTGATGTATCGCGGAGATTGCACGATCTTAAGGTAGGTATGTGTTGTGGGGGTCTCAACGGAACTCCGGGTGAGTTCAAGAGTAATTCACTCACTAGATAGTAAGTTGTTGCCTCATTTCACTATGCATCAATTCAAATCGAAAGATATTGGTGTTTAAGTACTTTCCTTTCCTTACCCAGGAATTTCTTTTGCTTTTCTGAGCCTTTGTGGGGGATTGTTGGAGTTAAGACTTGGAAAAGCCTTGGCTCATTTTCTTGTTTGTCCCACATTGCTTGTGGGAGGGAATTTCTTCATGTTTTTATATTCCCTCCCTCCTTCCATCTATTGAGTTGTGACTAGAGATGCTTTTGTGGTTGGATGATATGTTTGGTTTGGGCTTGCTATCACACACGCGCGCGCCGCCCGCCCGGACCGGGCCAGGGCCATGGGCCTTGGGCTTTGGGCTTTGGGCTTTGGGGAATAAACTTAACTTAACTAAAGTTTTTGACCCGGGAGCTACGCGTGTGTGGCTGTTGGAATTCTGTAACGTTTTACCGTTACAGTATTCATGGCAATCCCTAATTATCCGCCCATTGATTTCTGTCTTGATTGCTATCCGTTTTTTGGCTTGATTCTTCCCTATAAAATCAGTGTCATCCTGTTCAGTCAGATACACCGAAAAACAAACACTCTTCTCTCTTCCCTTCTCTATTCCTGGGTTTTTCGTGCTATTCTCTAAAGCTCAGTTTGCTAGTGGTGGCATTCTCAGCTGCTGTGTAAACCTTGGGGAGCATTCCGGCCAAGATCGATAACCACCATTGTCGGGCCGTAATTGCTTTCAAGTCAGTGATCTCCTATCACGGCACAGCCTTGAAAGTTTTCTATTTCTGCCTTTGCGAAATTCTTATTCCAACATACTGCTTTGTGTTCTTAAATTTCTTTTTTAAAGTGCAACATTTGGACATCTATGCTTGCTGACACATGAATTCTGCCTGTTAATATTATGAATATTTAATTAGTAAAGCTTATTAAAGTTGATATTTTGGATATATTTATTGAAATTGATCTAACATGTTGCATTTTAACATTTATTTTATACTTCATATATTACCAATAAAATATAGTAATAGTTTACAAATAGTGTAAAAGTAAAAACATGCATTTACTATAAGAGAACCGAAAAAGTATATAATAATATTGGGTTAATTCTTCAAGCAAGAAACACTATTGACGGAAATTTCAACAAGAACATTGGAGTATATTAATGTTCGATATATGAGTCCATGTCTACATAATTTTGGAATCATGATTCCCTGTTTGTATATCTGATCCATTATATTTACTATTATATCTACAAAGGGAAATAATCACCGGCCAACTAACTGAAAACATGATAAAGACACGGCTTTCCATTTCCATCTCCATCTCCATCTCCATCTACCCCAGTACTGTGTCGGATGTAGCCTTAGATCAAGATTAGAAGAGTGAGAATCAGTAGCAATATGCCTAATTCTATCCATTTGTCATCTAGTAGTTCCATATCTTGCTGGTCTGCATTAGAGGAATCCCAGACCATTCTACAAATTTCGCAGTCGAACTTTATTTTTGTTGACAGTAGTCCAAGAGGTTGCAGCTTAGTATTTACTTAGAGTGAAAATACATGCAAAATTGCATAATCAAAAAACACACAGTTTGTTTATCATCAACATTTTGGCGACCCAGGGAATTCTTCTGGTCACCCTAAAACAAAGAATGAGAATAAGGAAGAGGAAAACCAAGTATGTAACACATCAGGATCCTATGCCAACTGAAAACTTCTTTCTTGCAAACCTTTTGCAGGCCTCTGCTGCAGCCTCCTTTACCTCCAACACACAACCCAATGATCGTCATATGTATCAAACCGCTCTGCCTTATCTCCCTGCAAAGCTAGGTTGCACGGAAAACGGGATGTGGATACGGGAAAACGCAAATTCTAAGAGTGAGGAAAGACGGGGGAAACATTTTGGGAAATGAACATTTTTTTCTAACAAATTTTTAATGCAAATATCTATGAAAACAAAATTCAACATAACAAACAAGATTATATATAATATATGACATATAATATATAAACATGTTCCAAACTAACGTTAATCATTGTAACTTAAACAAAGGTCCAAATAACAATAACTAAGTGAAAATATATTAGCTCTATCCAGTATCCACTAAGTGAAATATATAGATTCAAGATCCGGTTCATCAAGAGAAAGGTTTGCACACTCCAGAAAAGCGCTTTCATCGTTCCCATCTTCCATGATATCAAATTGATCAACACCTACATCTCACAATTTTGTTTTATCAGCTTGGTATTCGTTTGTATTCCTTGATAAAGTCTCAGCTCGTTTTGGAGTCAAACCTATTTCTCCTAAGTGAGTGAATAAATGAATATGTGCTGAAGAAGTATGTTGCCCAAAATATCCCAAGGCGAAAGCTTGAAGCAAAGGAGTGGATGAACCAAAGTTAACTCGCCAAGGCATAGGATCCATGGTGCCCCTAGAGTATAAGTTCTCTCCCACCCTTGTATACTCCAGACTTGTATGAAAACATGTTATATTCATTCATAGATTGGGCAAAATCATTGTTGTCAGAAAATAGTCTTCTAAAACAACTCTCTTCCTTTAGATATTTCAATGTCTCTATGCGGAGATAATCTAGTTGGATTCTCTTAATTCATGCCTGACTATGAAACCTTAAAAAAAGATAAAACAATTTTAACAATGTAAAATTAAGAAATAAGTAAATTAATTTTAATCCCCTCAAAAAAAAAAAAAGTAAATTAATTTTAATATAGAATAAAGAATATACCTAGGGTTTAATGAGTGAGCTAAACGATTAAGAGGGGTGTTGCTTTTTGTCCAACGAGCAACAAAAATGTGATGAACTACTTCAAAACACTCAGAGTAATCATCATTATTTGTCAACCCTTCATGAGTATAGATCACAAGTTTTACCTTTTCAATCATAGAATCCCACATCTCGTATACCAAATGTACAGTTGGATTATCGGTATCACAAACTCTTATCTCCCATAAATGGGTCTACCGAAAGCAAGAATGTAGTCCGGTTTATCCCTGCAACTATCACTTATCACCTTTTCTTTTACAAAATTAGCCTTCCCTTGATCGTTCTCTCTATAACACTCCCATTCTTCACTCATCACCATGGCCTCAAAAGAACGCATTAGTAGCTAAACCTCTTTAGCATAACAACCAGTGAAGCAAAACGAGTGTCGGCCACTTCAAACAATTTCAGAGAAGAAAATCGATTGAACATCGCCAGCCTCATAGAATGATTCATAATGAAGTTTTTCGCTTGAATTGCATCATCATGAACTTGAGTAACCTGATGACATTCATCATATGTTTCCATATTCGGTTCTAAATTTTTTGCGACACAAATATTTTTCAAAGAAGGTTCAATGTATGGACAACACATGGAGTCCAGTATATCCATGGGCACTTGACTTCAATAAGTTCTCCAGCACCCTTGCAATTGCTAGCATTATCTGTTATTACCTAAACCACATTCACGGGTCCAACTTCATCAATAACTTCTTTCATTATATTTGCAATGAATTGTTTATCCTTGACTTCACCGAAGCAATTAACACTTTTTATAAAAATGGGACCACTCTCACTAGTAGCCGTAAATTTAATCAGAGGTCTTCTTTGTAGTTCACTCCAACCATATGACACTATAATCACCCCTTTCTCTTTCCATGTAGCTTTCATGGGTTCCAAAAGATTATCTAGATGAGCTAATTCTTGTTGGAGCAAGGTGGTTCTTAACTTATTATAGCCGAATTTGGAAACATATGATGAATTTCATTAGATTACTCAAGTTCATGATGATGCAATTCAAGTGAAAAACTTTATTATGAATCATTCTATGAGACCGGCAATATTCAATCGATTTTCTTCTATGAAATTGTTTGCGTGGGCGACACTCATTTTGCTTCGATGGTTGTTATGCTAAAAAGGTTTAAGCTACTTAGGCGTTCTTTTGAGGCCATGGTTATGAGTGAAGAATGGGGGGTTATAGAGAGAACGATCAAGGGAAGGCAAGTTTTGTAAAAGAAAAGGTGATAAGTGATAGTTAGCGGGATAAAGTGAACTACACATTCTTGCTTTCAGTAGACACATTTATGAAATGATAAGGGTTTGTGATACCGATAAGCCAACTCTACATTTGGTATACGAGATGTGGGATTCTATGATTGAAAAGGTGAAACTTGTGATCTATACTCATGAAGGGTTGACAGATGAAGATGATAATGATGATTAAGAGTTTTTTTATAGGTAGTTCATCGCATTTTTGTTACTCATTGGACAAAAAGCAACACTCCTCTTAATTGTTTAACTCACTCATTAAACCCTAGGTATATTCTTTATTCTATATTAGAATTAATTTACTTCTTTTTTAATTTTACATTGTTAAAAATATTTTTTAAAAAAGGTTTGATAGTGAGGCATGGCTTGAAGAGAATCCAACTAGAGTATCTCCGCAAAGAGACATTGAAATATCTAAAGGAAGAGTAAGTTGTTTTAGAAGAGTATATTCTGACAACAATGATTTTGCCAAGCTATGAGTGAATATAACATGTTTTCATACAACTCTGGAGTATACAAGGGTGGAGAGAACTTATACTCTAGCGGCCCGTTTGGTAGTCGGTAATAAATGATGGTAATGGGAATGAGTTTTAAGTGTAATATTACAAGGGAAAGACCTTAAAATCTCCATGGGGAGGCAATTTCCACCTCCAAGTTTGTGTTTTCTCCTTTTTGGGGAAGCAATCTCACTCCTAAGCTTGTGATTTTTTCTCCAAGGGGAAACAATTTTCATTACCACTCATTACCACATAACAAGGTGGTATTGGATGGGAATGAAAATTTAAGAAGAAAAATAGACACTTTAGGATGAATTAGCATTACCATGAGAATGAACAATGATTTTCTTGACAAATTTACATACAAATTCATTCCCATTACCACCATTTATAACCAACTACCAAACGGGCCATCGGGGTACCATGGATCCTATGCCATGGTGGGTTAACTTTGGTTCATTCACTCCTTTGCTTCAAGCTTTCGCCTTCAGATATTTTGGGCAACCTACTTCTTCGTCATGTTGTGAACGCAATTGAAGCACATATTCTTTTATTCACTCACTTAGGAGAAATAGGTTGACTCCAAAACAAGCTGAGACTTTAGTGAAGATTTACACCTACCTACGCCTTATATCAAGGAATACAAATGAATATCAGGCTGATAAAACAAAATCGTGGGATGTAGGTGTTGATCAATCTGATATCATGGAAGATGGAACGATGAAAGCGCTTTTCTGGAGTGTGCAGACCTTTCTCTTGATGAACCGGATCTTGAATGTACATATTTCACTTAGTGGATACTGGATAGAGCTAATATATTTTCACTACTTAGTTATTATTATTTGGACCTTTGTTTAAGTTACACTGAATAACGTTAGTTTGGAACATGTTTATATACTATATGTCATATATTATAATCTTGTTTGTTATGTTGAATTTTGTTTTCATAGATATTATCATTAAAAAATTGTAAGAAAAAAAATTTCATTTCCCAAAACGTTTCCCCTATGTTTCCTCACTTTTAGAATTTGCGTTTCTCCGTGTTCACACTCTACATGTCCATGTCCATGTCCATGTCCGTGTCCCGTTTTCATGCAACCTAGGTGATAGAAGTACTAAAGCAAATTGAAAAGGGAGTACTATGGTTGGCAGGTGGACTAGTGGGTAATACTTTAAAAATTGAAAAGTGTAAAACAAGTATTAAAGCAAACTTAGAATATTAAGGCTATGTTTAGTTCACACGGAATTTTACGATCCGAACTTATCGATCGATCGATCCGAACTTATTTTTTTAATCGATCGAACCGGGATCGATCCGATCTTATCCGAACTTATTTTTTCGATCGATCCGATCCGAACTTATCTTTTAAAAAACATATTATTACTAATATTATTATTACTTTGTATTTCATTACTAGTATTACTATTACTATTATTTTATTACTATGCACAACTTTCAATAATAATAATATAATAATAATAATAATAATTTTATAATAATAATAATATAAATAATATTATAATAATAATAACAATAATAACAATAATAATAATAATAATAATAATAATAATAATAATAATTATTATTATTATTATTATTATTATTATTATTATTATTATTATTGCATAATTAGTTTTTTTTTTTTGAAAAAGAGCACATTAGTATATGAACATACAATTAAAAATAAAAGATAAGGACTCTTGGGTCGATGGTATGGCTTCTACCTCCCACATGGTAGACCAAGGTTCAAATCTTGGTGGAAGCATATATTTCAATATTGTTGTGGGTGGGGAAAGGGGTTGGGGCTTGTTGGGTCTTTAGGTGAGTGGCCTTGTGCGAGGGCGCTAGAGAAAATTAAATGCTTACCCGGGATTAGAAAGGGGCCCAAAAAAATTAAAAATAAAAGAACACTCATGTTCAAGGTCCGTTAATAATAAGAATTTAGCTAGTAATTAAAAAGAAACATATAATGATATTAAAAAAAGAAAATATTTTTAAAATAAAAAGATAGATGTTATTTTATATTGATGACATGTTTGGATTTAACTAAGAACATGTTCTTTGTTATATCAATAAATTATTCTTTTTTATTTTAAATAAACCTATAAATATATATAATCATATGATCTTGAACAAAATAGTTAAATATTCTTCTTATATCGTTGTGCTTGTTACATATAAACTTTGTTTTTAAAGATAAGTTGAAATCCTTTGTAGGGAAA
The DNA here is from genome assembly GCA_947648045.1 of Beta corolliflora. Taxonomy (NCBI): domain Eukaryota; kingdom Viridiplantae; phylum Streptophyta; class Magnoliopsida; order Caryophyllales; family Amaranthaceae; genus Beta; species Beta corolliflora. The sequence goes on along the minus strand of CANSZD010001644.1, from coordinate 38,013 downwards.
ATTTTGAACGTGATGACAACACCATTAGGTTATCTCATACTACTTCATGTTTTATATAAACTAGTAATATATAATCTATATTATTCTACCAAAATTGTTTTAAAAAATAAACATCATATATCTTATTGCATGTTCTTTTACATGTACAACATCAAAAAGAACATCACATATCAAAATTATTAATTAGAATAAATATAAAAAAGAACACTTACAAATCTTGAAAGAACGTTACTTCTTGCGAGCACAAATAGGCTTCAAATAGTGATATCAATGGCATTTATAATAATTGCAACGACATTAATAATAATTACCAATACTAATAATTAATAAGTACAACAACGACAATAATAATAATCTTTTTGAACAAATGTACTTAGTAACTAGTAATATTAATAGTAATAGTAATTGTATAAAGTAATATTAATAATAATAATAATAATAACAACAACGATAATAATAATTATTACAATAGCGATAATAGCGTTAGTAATCTTAATAATCATAATAATCATGATGATGATAATAATAATAATAAGTTTTAAAATATAAAGCGTAATCTGAACTTATCGATCGATTTGAAGCTTATCGATCGATCCGAGCTTATCGATCGATCGATCTGAACTTTATCCGATCCGATCGATCTGAACTTATTTTTTACGATCGATCGATGCGTGCGATCGATCTGATCTAACGATCGATCCGACGATCCGATCCGAAATAAGTGAAAATAAGGTGAGTCGAGCATGCTAAATTAAAGTAGCAAACTTACTGCAAAATCAGAATTTTTCTGGTCTTCTTGGACAGAGCAGCATTAATTGCAGTAGGGCAGAGATGCGTTCACACTTCACAGCAGAGGCGGCTTTGGATAGAGTTGGGAAGTTTTTAGAATAAATAATAGGGGAAGTTTATTGGCGTGTTTTTTAAAATATAGGGCAGACGTTTTGGTGAGTGTCATTACGTTTGAAAGGGGGAAACGTGTCGACACGCGAAACGCGATCCGAAATCGCGTTTCCGTGGATCAGAGCTGCAAAGTCACATACCATGCAGGTATCAGGTATGCTATGTCTCCACCAAAGTTGCATTGAGAATTGAGATGCATCAGTCGTGCATATCATCAAGCCGACTGATAAAATTTATGCCTATCTGTCACATGATATACAGTGTCAATGTTAGTGAAGGACAACAAGAAGTAGATATACCGTTCCAATTCCTTGAGTAATTTTCCAGGCTTAATCTCAAGATTCTCAACTTCCTTCTTTTCACCATCTGAAACAGCAGTATGTACTTTCTTAGCCATACTTTTGCAACTAAGATACCACTGAGAGGCATCTTCATTGGCTCCAATACCTCCTTGCTTCGTAAACAGATAGCAAGGCACATTTGATTTTCCACATCGCCTCTGAACAGTCCCTGCATGCAAGAAATTTTTATCAAGTTAGTTTTTTTTTTTTGTCCAAACAAATAAACAGAAGAAATACACATCATACGCCTCAAAAGAAAAGCATCGCATCACAGGATCCACAGAAGAAGTATAACTATAACCACTAACCAGCCGAGAGTATATCAAGAGTCAAGACAAAGGAAGGGTTCATTCATGAATATCACAGGCAGTTCATCTTAATTTAAATCATTAACTACCTATTCGGTACAACAAACAGCTCGTTAACACAATCAATCCTTATAACAGCTACAGAGAATTTATATTGCTCCCTGCTGACCTTACAGTAAAAATTGTACACTAATGCATCAAGCATTCAAGCCTAAGTCAAGAGTCAAGACAGACATTTGCTTCATTTCTGACCAGCTTTGTAATGTATGCTACATATTCCAATTGGAGAAATCACCGAACTTAAAGGCTCTCAAGTATTTGAATTCATATACAATTGACATGGCTACACTGCCAACACATAATTATATAGACCACTCGAGACAGTTAAATTGCTGGGAACTATAAAGCTTGTGGAAAATGCTTGCCGAAATGAACACATTCACAGAACAAGCATATGACTCTCAATAACTTAATCAATTAAAAGAAACCAGCCCTAGTAGAAAAAAAAAACTTTGAAATTCATTATGAAATTTGACCCTACTAGACAAGTATGATTATGACCAGAAGGTAATATACTCATGTTGCCTTTTGTAATAGTAAGAATGAGCACGAGATGAGAAATGAGTCGTCAAGAGCCTAAGAACTCCAGCTTTTTCATGCAGAAAGGCTGCTGCTAGGACAACAAAAACCAGTGATCTTACCCTTTCTTTTAAAGCTTCTATTACTACCACAAGAGCTCTGTAGCGTGGCATTCCTGGAAACTGCATGCCCCCTCCATTATTTAATCTTCCATCAAGTGCCATGATGTTGATGGAATCAAGTTTATGATGTTGCCCCGCCACAATATCATGAAAATTATGGTCCGGAGTGATCTGAAAGAGCAAAACAATTTAGACATTACACACTTGAAGGTAGGGGGTTCTAAGAGATTCTCGGCATAATAAAATACAACTCTGGATAGAGATTCTCACCAAAGTCAGAATTAGCTTGGGATCGCATGTAATAGGAAGCTGCCTATGACAAAAAAGGATGGATGGGAAATTTGCCATGTAAATCTCTATACCTAGGATCCTCAGGATATTGCAGTACCACCAAGCATATTTTCAGGTCTTGTGGTGGCCACAACAATCCCCTCCCCCCATATGTCCTTGTAGTGGGTAAGCAAATGAAGTTAGAACACCAAATTCGACAGGGCTATCATATCCTGGAACTTCAATTAGAGTATTTCCTGTTATCTTTCAGATTCCAACTAACATACAAAATAAATCGTGTAAGCAAGCAAACAAGAACTCGCATTGTAGCAACAACACTCCAATCTTGAGAGTAAAGACCTCTGTCACAGACTCCATGTGCAATCCCAGTTTACTATTCGATTATCCCTGCACAGCAAATGAAAAGGATACAACTTCAGTGTAATGAATTAATGACCCTAAACACAACCACAGTATATGTATATGAAGGTAGGGGACAGCAGGTTCCAACCTATAGAAAAGACGATCGTTGTAAAGTCTGCTGAAAGCCTCCATCACAGCTTTTGATCTTTTCTCATCCAGTGTAAAGCGCTAGAGAAACAAATTCGAACATAAGAATTTGAGAAACTCAATTAGCAAAACAGAATTCCATTGATTTAAGAGAATAAAAGATAAGCTTCTACCCCCTCGAGGCCTCGACCAATCAAGAGAACCACCTAGGATTCGCAATTGCTTCCATATGACACCACCAAACTCGTGCTTCCATTTCCAGCTAATGAAATTTTAAAAAATAAAAATCAGTAATAATTTTGATTCATAATGCACACATACATAAGCACATCAAATGTGATCCACAGATACTTAACATTGGAAACTTACTTCACTAACAAAATCATCTCGGCCAAGATGATGCCTTGTCAAAAAAAACCCCTTTTGTCTCATAATTTCTTTCTCTACCACAACCTGAATGACAGACAGGACGATTCATGTGCATCATGTTTATCTATGCTAATTAAATCCAAGGAAACACATGGCAAGGCAACATATTACTGCATCGACTTTAGAGGTATTCAACACCACGTACCTGTGTTGCTATCCCTGCATGGTCTGCGCAGCCTCCCAGGACACATAAAGTACTTTCCCAGAAATTCACTGCCATCAAACAATTCTATCCTGCAAACAAAAACAAACAAAAAAAGCATATATTAACATTGCCAAGGATCATTGCAAATTTATTTGCAATTGATCTTTCTAACAGAAGTCCTCAATGCATCCTTCACTGCCTCATTATTTCGGAAGAATGGACTACAATCTGAATCTGTATGAGTAGGTGAGTGCATGCCCTAGATGAAGCGATCCTGTCACATATGGAGGTGGCGAAACCTGCATATAACACAAAAGAAGCAAACACATATGTATTACGTCCTAATTGGAAATATAGGCACATTAAGAATGCAAAATTGATTAAACTGCTCAAAATCATGAAAAGATAACTTACAATAGCTAACACTGATTTGTCACTCGTATAATCAGCTGCAAAAAATCCAGATTGCTCCCACCAAGCATACCACCTAAGAGAGCAATACTTTTTTAGTACACAGGCAAAACTAGTGAGTACACCAAAAGTTAACAAGAACTCGAGAATTCAACACTCATGATTTCTCTACCACGCTTGAGTTATACACTTATACAGTTATACTGCTTTGCCATCACAGGTAAGAGCCTCTTATTCTCACCAAAAGGGGGTTCTAGGTCTAAATAATCCTCTTCATTCTCATCCTTCTTATCTTTCCCTTTCTCTTTTCTTACTCAATTTCTCAGCATTTGCCTAGAGCAATAAGACTAATCAGAGACTACCATCATCTTCTTTCGAAATACATTGAATCATAATATCAATAAAACCATTATTGTTATACATGTACTATAACATCATATTTGACAAGGAAAACTATAAACGCCGTGAAATTTATCTTTCATGAGATGCTACATTATAAAGAGAGAATATTTTTACGGTCAAATTAATAGCTAATCAAAGGGGTTCATTACATAAAAATTTGGGAGCTCCCATTTTCATTGCCGCTAGTGCTTTCTGCTTCATCAGCAATTTCTCTCTTGCCTACCACAATTAATACTTCCTCCATTCTAAAATAAGTGAAACACTTATCTGATTATCTCAAAAAGTTCTCACATAAAAGAGGAGTGTTTCACTTATTTCACAACAGAGTAAGTATATAAATACAAAAAACCGCGAATTTAAAACTTTAACAACAATACACAAAAGGAGAAGAAAATAAGCAGAAAAAACACATTGAGGAAAAGTTCAAATATGACCTTTTCTTCTTTATTGCCTTTCTTTGAAGCTCATTTTCATCATCTAATTGTAACGTACCCATTGAATATTTGAATATATCTAAACCCTAAAACAACAACCCCCAAAAAAACGTTAAATTAAAAAATTGCATGCAAACAAACAAAATCTAAGCAAAAAAAGAAAATTAAAACCCTCGAACTATAAGCCGAAATAAGCACCAACACTACCAACTATGACTAGTAGCCTAAACACCACCAACTACAGGGTGGGGTGTAGTCTGTACCACCAACTACGGGGTGGGGTGCAGTATGTACCATAAAAATCCACCGTCTTCGGCAACATTTTAGGCTTCCGACCTCATTTATGGTACGAAATGCACCCCATCCCATAGTTGGTGGTGTTTAGGCTACTAGTCGTAGTTGGTGGTGTTGGGTGCACCCAAACTATTGTTCAGGGTGTTGAGGCCAATTTTACCAATAAAAAATGGAGTATTTGCACCACTGAATTTTTTCACTCTCCTATAGTACAAAATCGAAGTTCTGTTGCATCCAAACTTAACAATTAGTTTAACTAAAATTGCAAACCAATGTCAGAAATTCCAATTCGATCGTTGAATTTGAGTTTTTAACCCTAAATCTAACTTCATTGCGAAAATTGGAAAAAATGCACGAAATATATAATCAAATTTCAGTAGAACAAGTACATAAAGTTTTTCTTGAAATTGGTGAAATCTGATAGGAGTCCATGAGTAACGTTACCGGCGGCAGAGAGAGAGTGACGGCGCCGGAAATTAGGAGAGAGAAACCCGATATTGTAATTGAGCCGTATGATTTCGTAGACAAGTATTTATAGCTTTTCGCGACTTATTATTTTTTGATGGAAATAGGGATTATAATTTCCTAATTACCTAAACACAAAAATAAATTTCCTCGCTAGAAAGCATTACCTGGTAAGAAAAAATATTTCCATCAATTTTTTTTGAACATTTCCATCATTTCTTAATACATGCAAATATTTGACATACTTTGTCGATACTTGATCCCATCTATTTTACTTAGGTAATCAATGTCTTGTGGAATTGGTACCCAAGATATTAGATTGAATCTCGTCTACATTTAATGTCTAATAGAAACTATTTATTTTGACGGGTCTATTAAAAACTAACTTTTATATTTAGGACTGCATATAGCTTTTCCCTTATATTTATAAACTTTTAAATTTGGTTTATTACCTAGCATTATAGGTGGCGTAATTTGGAGCAAAAAAAAATTATAGATGGCGTATCATAACCTCGTAATTTATCATATGAGCTCCACTTCAAATGTCATATGTACTGATGATTATCAATAGTTGATATTGTTTTGTACTTTTTACAAACTATATAATATTTGTTAACTTCTTGAATCTCTATCTTCTCCTTCTCTCCTTCTCTCAAACACACTAATGCACACACACACGCACACTGAAAGGAGTAGACTGTAGAGGATTCCAAAGTGCAGCCAAATATATGCCAAACTTGTTGGATTAGATTGGATTGAGAAAAAAAACTGAGTGGATAATGGATATGAATAGATGGACTTAAAGTTTTGTGTCCAAATATTAGATTGGACATGGATTCCATCTTTTAGGGTATAAAGTCTAGCCCACTTTTTTTATAAAATTTAATCTTCTTTTTAGTTTGCAAATTTTAAATTCTAATATGAAGTCCAAAGTAGTAATATATAAATAAATTAATATAAACCTCCGTAATTTATATAAATAGATGAATGTGATATTTGTCTCCATAAATTTATTAAAGTTTTGATTAGTTTTTACCTTTTCCATTGTTTTTTTATAAATATAAAAGGGGGTTACATTACGCCTAAAAGAAAAAACAAATGTCAAATTAAAAACTTGGATAGAGACTCGAGAAAAATTAGATTTGACTAGTTTGTACTTGTGAAAATCGTAGATTGGATTCGAATGTAAATTTTATAGTTTTAAATATTGCTGATTGTGCTAGGACTAAAGAATCATACGTGTAATCCCCCATAATTTTAAAGGATTTTATAAATATATTTTATCATCCATATATTTATATTTTAGTGGAAATGATTTTATTATTTAAAGAAGGTTGACTATTTTAAAAGTCAAATGAAATTATTTTAAGGATTTATGGAAGTTGAAAATATTTTAATTAGGCATGCTTTGAAAAAGGTTTGAAATACGAATTTGATTTGGAAAAGAAGTCTAAGTGGACTTGAGGAACCCAAATTCTAAGTAGATTAGGAAAAAGGAGTTATATTGATGCTAGGTGTTTAGTCCGCTTGTCCAACAAGTAAGTCCGTAGAGGCGTTTCTTGCTAGCAAGTAAACTAAGATCCCTTAGATGTTCTTCTTTGGAGACTTGTGCAACAAATGTCTGAATCAACCTAGTCCAAGCCTGAGCTTTACTCCCGAACCTGCAAAAAGGGACCCAACCTGGAGGTTTGGGTGGTGGTTCCCCCCTCCGATGCTTAAGTCAGATATCAGGAGTTGTAAGAGAAAGTAGAGATAGAGAGAGAAAGTGAGAGAGTAGTTTTACAGGGTAACTTTGCACTGTTTGCATTGAATGATCTTCCTCCTGATTTCAGGGGTATTTATAGTGATAGCAAGATGCAGCAAACCTTAAAATCTGCCCTACAATAGTGGCTTCTGATTGGGTGAAGAATCGATCATGACACGTGGCAAAGCCATGATTTGAGAGGGTTTATCAACCACTCTCATGCAGCCACCTCACAGGGCTGGCCTCTGACTTCCTTTTGGGCCAGAAAAGTAGTCTTTTAACCAATCTGAGCCTAGCCCAAAGGGTAGATCTTTTTCCTCTATTCATCAGGAGGGGACACATGTAGGGCTCAGATGACCCCAAGTGTCGTAAGAGGAACCGTAGATTTTAGGCTACAACATTTGCCCCTAAAAGGGTTTTCACTGTTGGCCCATCTGACGGTTAAGGCCCTTTTACCCAAGGTAGCTTCATTAGGCCCATCTGACGGTTAAGACTTTTTAACCCAAGGTAGCTTTATTTGAAATGAATGAAAGGACGCGCCTTTTTCCGGGGTTTTACCTGGTCATGACCGACCGTTGTACCCTTTCTCCCGGTCATTCTTGACCGGCTCCCCTGGTTTCTTTCTCCTCTATAAATAAACTTGGTGTGAAAACATTTGATCATTTCATACCTTGAACGAATTTTTCTAGAGAGAGAAGCTCTGCAAATTTTCTAGAGAGAGAGGGAGATCGTCCAGCTTCAGCATTCTTCACCGAATCGTCCAGACGTTCTTAGCAGGTATCGTTTCTTTGTTCTTTTCCTTCTTCTTTATTCTTTATTCTTTCTTAGAAAAGCAATAAAATGGAATCTTCCTCGTCAAACAATCCTAGCCGACCAAGAGCTTGTCTTGACCCTAGAACCGATACTTCTCCTTCGGCACATTCTAGAGTTGGGCCTCTTCTGGCCGAGTACATATTTTTTCATAGTTTTGGCCGAGAAAGTCGACGACCCAGCCTTTACCTGCGGGGGGTAATCGGCGCGCGTCAGCAAACGACCTGTCTAAGACGAAGAGTAATAATCCCGTCAAAAAGTTCGAATATGGAAGAGTCAACTGGGGACGGGTACCAGACGGGGCAAGGGAGGTTCAGAGTGCTGGACCTTTGGACGGACCTCCTTCCCCTGACCATTTTTTAGGAATCGAAATAAGCCCTGAGGCAGGTCCTTCTGGCAGGGACACCAACATGGAGGAAACCGGCGAAGATGATAACACCACTGAGTCTGATAATGCCGAAGAATCAGACGAGGCTTCTACTACCTCGTCGGAAATTAGAAGGCGTCTAGGTCCCCTCTCTGACCCCGGCTTTATTTTGGTCAACCGCAAATGGTTGGAGAAAATCGGACCAGACCCTAACTATTTGTTGTCCCATATGCCCATGCCGCGCTTCTCCTTTGTTATTCCGAATAAAGACGCGACGATCCTGAGCGCTCCCAGGAATCATTTCGCCGTCTACAAACTGGCCTTGGACGCGGGATTGAGATTCCCCCTCCATGAATTCGTAGAACAAATACTGCAGTTCTATCACATCGGCCATAATCAGCTGGCTCCAAACACTTGGCACAACGTCTTGACGTTCATTGCCGTCTGTGAGCTGCGCGGCTTAGCCCTTTCCATTCAAGCCTTCACTCATATCCATTATGCGGCCAAGGTACCTGGGGCCGTGGACGGGGCTTGGCTAAGCATCTGCAACCGTCCCGGCTTCATGACGGCTTGGGGAAAACCGTCGAAAATGCACGACTGGAAGCCCGACTTCATCTTCTTAAAGGCGGCCAATGATTCGGCCACTGAGAGCTATAGATTCTATAATCGGTCCGTTACGAACACGGGGCGGAAGCAGTCCTGGCTGGACCTGGAGGATAGCTTCGACGAAGAAGTGGTGGAGTACTTCAGAGTAAAGGAGTACTCCAGGCCCGGCCAACAATCTTTTAAGGGACCATCTAACTGGATACCCTTTAAAGAAATGTTTTACCAAGACGACTTATTGGTGGCCGCCGGGTTGCGGTTGGCCAATGATAAAGGTATATATTCAAAATCCCCAAGTAAAACTCTTCGTCCATAATTCATTAGACTAACCAATTTTTTGTCTTTTTGCCGCAGACTCGGCCAGAACACGTCTCAAGGCTTCTTGGACGGGAGATATAAGCATGTCTAAATTCACAGACAATCTATGGAAGGAATATGCCAAAAGCAGTGCCGAAAAGAGGGCTGAGACACTGGTAACTTATATATATACGCCTTTTTTTTTATTTTTTTTTTTAGACGAGGATCATTCTAGCTCGTCCGAATTGACATCCAATCTTTGGACGAGAATTACCCAAAGAAGGAAAACGTCCAAGCATGGACGTTCACCTTTGGGACATTCTCGTCTGAGATTCTGAATATCTTTGGACGAGTACTATTTGGACTCGTCCAAGTAATCGTAACTTTCTCTGGACGAGGATAGCCCGAAGAAGGAAAGCGTCCATGCTTGGACGGCCACCTTCTTTGGGCCACTCTCGTCTGAAAGGCTGAATGTCTTTGGACGAGTACCATTGGAACTCGTCCAAGTAATTGTACTTTTCCCTGGACGAGGATAACCCGAAGAAGGAAAACGTCCATGCTTGGACGACCACCTTCTTTGGGCAATGCTCGTCTGAAGGGTTTCAAGTTCTGAAACAGGACGAAGAATTGATTTTCTGCCTTTGGACGAGTCATTTTAGCCCGTCCAATTTTGGGACGACTTCCTCCTTTGTATCGGCTTCTTCTGCATTCGGAAATTTTTTCGGACGAGGTCCCCTGAGGAATGGAGGTGTCCATTATAGGACGCCTTCCTTCTTTCGGGGTGATTTTCGTCCGAGACATTGTAATTTTTCTTTGAACTTTTGCCCTTGGGACAACCAAAGATGATAACTTGTTTATTTTTTGTAGAAAAATGCTCCTACGAACAAACTTCCCCCTGGGAAGTCGTCCTCGTCCAAGAAGAGGCCTACCGCGGTAACGGACCAACCTCCAGCGAAAAAGCCTAAGGGCTTTACAAGGAAGAGGGCAGAGAAGTTGACTCCTGCTGGTGAAGCTGGGGAGAAGAGCATGCCTCCCCCTAAAGATAAAGTCCTGAAAGTGGGGCCTTCTGCTGCTATTCCTGCCGAGTGGGAGAAGAGTTCCGACCCCACCGGTCGGGCCGGGCGTGTTGCCCTCCGACTTAGCCGAAGTCGCCGAGTCGCCCTTGGCTTTGGTTGTTCCGGGGCCTCGAAACGGCCGCCGAGAACTACCCCGGCTTCGGTGGTTCGGTGGCAAAGCTAGTGTCGCAGATGCCGCCGGGCCGTTAGGATCGGCTTCCATCTCGTCCGGGTGAGTCGTATTATCCGAATAGAGTTAGGACAAGATGCGGGTCGGCGGACGAACTATGAGTCCGTCCAATAGACAAGCCATCGTTTTTCCCATCCGGATAACCGACTCTCCCCTCTTTCGGATAAGGGCAAAGGCCCCGCTATACCCCCGACCTCCTACTACCATAGACTCTGACGAGGAGTCTTCTCCCCGCTTTGCCAAAATGTCTAAGGGAGAAAAAGATCGGCTTAAGCAGGAGCTCTTCAAGTGCTACCCCGAATCCTATATCAAAGGGTTAAGGGGAGCATCCGCCGGTATGTGGGCTACATGTCCCAAACTTCTGCCGAGGTATAACTTCCTCGCCGGTTTTGTTTTTATACTTGTTCAAAATTTCTTTTTTTTGTAACTCGTCTAATGACTTGATATGTTTTTCTTGTCCCAGACTTTTTGCTCGCAAAGATGCTTACTCAAGAGTGGGCGAGGGAGCCGAGAAAAGAGAATAAGCATCTCGTCCACCTCGGCTACAACGGCGAGCGACAAGGCCATCCATGACATTGAGATGGTTAATACCCTTCATCGTCAATCCCCGGATGCTTTGGAGAAGAGGTCGGCCTAACTTGGAGTCCGAGAACAAGAACTATCTTGTTACCATCCAAGACCTATACAAGGAGAGCCGGACCATTTGAAGATGGTTATTGATAACTTTTCTACTGAATCGAAGGGTGAAAGAGATGTTGCTTCTCCTTGCGCTGCTTGAGTTGAGAAGGGAGAACATTCTCCTAAGGGCGAAGACTGCCCGTCTGGAAAGGGAGGCAGCTCAAGCTTTTTGCGATGCCAAGGAAGGATTGGCTCAAGTTGTTGAAACGTCTAAAAGCTGGGCCGTCAAGGCCTGTGAGATACTGGCGGAAGCTGATGAGGTCCCCAGCTTCGTGCGTCGTTTGGAGTATCAGCAGAGCGTCCATCGTGCTATGGTTTGTGCCGAGGAACCTCCGGAGTTTTTGGAGTCAGACGACGAAGCTGCGGCTGAGGAGAACCTAGAAGACGACCAAGAAACTCGCTCTGAAGACGAAGCCTAATTTTAGGTTTATTTTCATGTTTCTTGGCTTGTTTGCCGCTGTACCTTTAACTCTTCAGCTCTTAGGTTGTAATTCTTGATCAATCATATAGGAAGGAGAATTTTTGTCAATTGCCTGTCTTTTATCTTTCTGAATTCCAATTTGACTAAGTATTGAATGAGCTTCGTCCTGAATGTTGGACGATCATCACAGATGTTTAAGGAAATAGCAACGTGCTTGCCTTTAGACGACCGAAAATGCATCCAAAAGAAGTGACTCGTCCTGACTTTTTTGGACGGTCTACGATATTTAATTGAACTGCGCATGCCACTTCTGATCCTTGCCCTTGGACGATTACAAATTTCTCAAAAAGGGCCCAAGTGCTTATAGAGGATCGTCCTGGAACTTTAGATGGTCTTCTCCTTTTAAACAAGCCACACTTTAGCCGTTTTTCTTGAGTTGGTAACACTCGTCCTGTAGTATCAAAATATCTCAAAGGCATTTCTGATTTGTCCTGGTTTTTTAGACGACCTTCTCTCTTTAGCTCGTCCTATAGGCCTCGTCTCATCCCCCCTTCTGGGCTAAGCTCAACCATATATGATGGACGAGCCATAGTCTAAGAAGGAGAACGGCCAACTTTGGCCAAGCCTCGCTCGAAATTGCCAAGGACGAGCTTTAGAGACATGGTCTAACAATTGCCTAGCCGCCTTCCTTGAGTGAGCAACACTCGTCCGAAAGTAGCGATCCCTTACTAGGGTCTTTACTACTTAGCTGCCCGTATATTTGAAAATAAGTATCCTTTACCAAGGGCTTATTTCTGGTCAGCTTTCTCTTAGAGACTTTGACGTTTCTCTTACTAGAGATTTTGTCAAATTGATTGCCAATGTATGTTATCAACCTTTAGGTCGTTATACTTTTGGCCGGTCTCTTCGAGGGAGTGATGTTCGGCATAGAAATGAGTATTTTTGTTCCAAGTTATTGTCACTTTTACACTAATAACTGATTTAATGCCCCAAAGTGAACCAACTTGGTGAAAATAAACATGAAAATACTGACGGTAAGATAGTAGGAATTGTATTATATGAATTTTGCTTGACTAAGTGCCAAGATACATGTATACAATTCTTTTTTTTTTTTTTAGGCTCAGCCGTGGGCACATTGGACTTACTACAACTTTCACTGGATTCCCGACGACGATTGAGTTAAACGTGGTACTTCTTCAAATTATCTCGAATTCCAAGTACGTTGTATAGGTCGTCCATCTAGAGCTTGGAGACGAAAAGTCCCACTCACAGCCTCTTGGATAATCGAATAAGGTCCTTCCCAGTTTGGTGTTAGCTTCCCTAGCTCCTTAGCTCGTCCAACCGCCTCCATTTTTCTTAGAACAAGATCCCCCACCTTGAGTGGTCGTCTAACAACTCTTTTGTTAAACTCCCGAGCCATTCTCAACTTGTACAATTGCATTCTCGGGAAGGCATTGCCCCCGACTTCCGGTACTTGGTCCAAAGCCGTGCGTAATGCAGCCCGTTGGCATCTTCGATGTACAACATGACTCGCAGGTGGGTTCATCAATCTCAATGGGCAAGACGGCTTCAGGCCATAGACTAACATGAAAGGCGTCTCGCCCGTTGAATTCTTAGCAGCTTGTTCTAATGGACCATAACACTAATTGCGGCCTCTTCAACCCATTGTCCCTTGGCGTTTTCCAGCCTTCCTCTTGATTCCATTTGATATAATCTTGTTGAAGGACTCGACTTGCCCATGGGCTTGCGGTGGGCGGCTACGCAAAGTGAGCTTTGATTTCTCTTTTCGACAACCAATCTTTCAGCTTAGGCGTTTCGAACTGTGGACCATTATCAAAGACGATGGACTGAGGCATGCCAAAACGAGTTATAATGTTTTTCCAGATGAAGCCCTTGACGTCGTTTGTTGTTATTCCTCGCATGGCTTCAAGCTCTATCCATTTAGTGAAATAGTCCACTGCTACTACCACAAACTTCTTTTGCCCAATACCGCCACCTAAAAGGTCCTAATATGTCCATGCCCCATTTGGCAAAAGGCGGGGGAACAAAATGGGGCTTAGGTAGTTGGACGGCTTCCGATGCGGGTTTCCATGTTTCTGGCAACTATCGCACTTTTTTGCATAGACGAGGGCGTCTTCCTTCAAGGTGGGCCAAGTAGTACCCCGTCCTTAAAGCCTTTTCTCCTAATGCTCTTCCCCCAATGTGCGATGCACAAGCTCCCTCATGGAGTTCTTTCAAAACCTCTATGCCATCTTCTCTGGTGATGCACTTGAGGAGAGGACGGTTGAATGATTTCTTGTAAAGGGTCTCATCCCATAGTTCAAACCACTTGTCTCTAGCCTTCACATACTTGGCCTCTACAGGGTCAGAAGGCAATCGCCCCGTCTTTTTGTATTCTATGATCGACTCCATCCAGACTGCTCCTCGGCTAAGAAACATAATCTGCTCTTGGTCAATGCTCTTTTTGGGTTTGACTTCCCAAAAACTGTTCTTGGCACATCTCCTTCAATCGAACCGGCCAATTTAGAGAGAGCATCCGCTTGATGATTTTCTCGACCTTGGCACTTGGTCGAGAACAAATCGTTTTAATGGCTCAATCTCATCCTTGATCGCCGCATGTATTTGCTCATTGATGCTTCTTTACATTCAAAATCTCCATTGACTCGACCGACAACTAAGAGAGAGTCCGATTTGGCCTCAATCTCTACAAACTCCAACCGCCTTGCACATTTTGGATTCCAAACTAAGAGTGCTTCATATTCAGCTTCGTTATTGGACGCTTTGAATTGGAATCTTAATGCATATTCAAACTTGTCCCCTTCGGGAGATTGACAAATGATTCTCGCCCCACATCCATTGACTGTGGGACGATCCATCGACCATGAGCGTCCAATGCTTCCTTCCTTTAGCCGGGATCGATATTGGCTCTATAGTTGGCCGAGTAAGCTCAACTATAAAATCTGCCAAGGCTTGCCCCTTAATGGCTTTCCTTGGTTCAAACGATATATCAAACATGTTGAGCTCAATCGCCCATTTTAGCATTCGCCCGACGGCTTCCATCTTCCGCGAGAACTTGCTTCAAAGGTTGATCGGTGTAGACGATTATACCGTGTGCCAAAAAGTAAGGCCTTAACTTTCTGCGGCCATGACGAGGGCCAATCCAAACTTCTCAACCGGAGTGTACCTATTTTCCGCGTCTTTGAGTACGTGACTCGACGAAATATATTGGGACTTGCACGGATTCTCTTTCGGCAGACGAACGGCACTCACAACTGGCGGACACTGCCAAATATACAAACAACTTCTCCCCTCACTGGCCGACCAACCTAGGTAGGCTGCCGAAGGTGGTCCTCGACTCGCTTTGTAGTGCTTGCTCCGCCTCATCCGTCCACCGAAACTTAGCTTTCTTCTTAATAGTGGCGAAGAAGTGATGGCACTTGTCGCCCGACTTAAACAAGAAACGTCCAAGGGCGACCCAAGCAACCCGTCGCCCTCCGAACTTCCTTTACCTTTGACGGAGACTTCATGTCTAAAATAGCTTGTATCTTCTCGAATTTACTTCAATTCCCCTCGGTCTACCAAGAAGCCTAGGAACTTCCTTGACAAAACCCCAAAAACACATTTGCTGGGATTCAACTTTAACTTAGATTTCCCGAGAGTTTCAAAAGTTTCTCTCAAATCACCCACATGACTTTCTTCTTGACGGCTCTTGACTATCATATCATCAATATACGCTTCCATGTTCCTTCCCAACCGTGGCTGAAAAACAAAGATTGATCATTCTTTGGAATGTGGCCTGAGCATTACGCGGACCAAATGGCATTCTCAACCCGCCATACAAATCCTTTTCGAAATGAAGGACGTTTTGTCCCGGTCCTCCGGCCACATGGGAATTTGATGGAAACCCGAATAGGCGTCCATGAAGCTTAGTAAAGCATGGCCGGTCCGTGGAGTCCACTAGACGATCCAACTTCGGCAGCGGGAAGTCGTCCTTGGGACAAGCCTTGTTGAGATCGGTATAGTCTACACACATCCTCCAGTGCCATTGGGCTCGGGCACCATGACCACATTTGCTATCCATTCTGGATAATAAGTCTCTTTGATGAATTTTGACTCCAACAACTTCTGAACTTCGTGATCAACCGCTTGATTCCTAGCCGGCCCCAAATGCCTTTTCTTCCGACGGACCGGGCTTTAATTTTGGATCAACATTTAGCCGATGGACGGCTACCTCCGGATCAATTCCGGGCATTTCTTCAACACAATAGGCAAACACGTCTTGAAATTCTTTCAAAGAAGCCGATTAAGAGGTTCCTCAAGTCCAAAGAGAGCGAAGAACCAATTTTCAAGGTTCGTTCTGGACGAGCCTCATCCAGACAGACGTCTTCTGGGGCCTCGACTGGTTCTGGACGCTCTATTGCTAGTTCCATGATGGCCATCACTTCTTCAGACAAGGGAGGCTCTTCCTTGATGATTTCATATTTTCTCTTCTTGCTGGGAAGATGCTCAGACGCCTTCCTTGAGAGAGCGAGAGGCGTCTGAGGGCTCTCAATGGCCATCTTCAATGAGGCCAATTGGTCCTTGACTATCCCGGACGTTTTCCTCTCGCTAACCACCTTCGTCTTATCTTTCTCTATTTTAGACGTTTTCCTTTCACCAAAGAACCTTCGTCCGATCTTCATTGCATATCTTCCATGATGACGGCTGAGGGTAGTCGAGTAACACTCCCTAGCCACCCTGTTGGTCCCCATATAATGAGCCAATCTTGCCATCATCACACTCATACTTCATCAACATCAGGTGAGTTACTATTACGGCTTTGACGTGATTCAAAGTTGGTCGTCCAAGAATGACATTGTAGGCTGTCAAATCTCGGACCACCAGGCCAAGAACTTGATAAACAGAGTTCTAGCGGCATTCTTTTCTCCCACTCGAACGGGCAAAGTAACAGTTCCCATTGGGTGGATGACTCCTCCCCCAAACCCTATGATGGGATGGTGAACGGGAACCAAGTTCTTCTCATCAAATTTTAATCGGACAAGCGACAAGACCGATGATATCCGTCGAGCTTCCAAAGGTCGATCGAAATTCTTCTTACTCTCAAGTTTGCTATTTTCATTTCTACAACCAAAGGATCATCATGGGGAGTCCTCAACTCCGCCCGATCTTTCTCACTAAATACCACCCTTGGGAAGGGCTCAACCTTTGTCCGATCAGCTAATAAAACTTGTCCAAGCTCCCTAAGGTAGTTTTTGTGTCCTCTATTGGTTGGTCCTCCCGCAGTAAACCCTTCGGAAATTACGAGAACAATATCCTCGTCTGTGCTCTCACTCTCCTTCTTCTTAGTCTGCCAATTGTCTTTCCTTTGAAACTTCCTTCCCCTTGAGGCATATAGGAGTTCAGCCTTTCCCTTTCGAGCTAGCTCCTCCAAAGCCTTCTTGAGGTGCTTACATTCATTAGTTTCGTGACCGCAATCCTTGTGGAAGTGGCAATACTTGCTCTTATCCCTATTTCTATAAGGGGTTTTCATCTCAGCTGGGGCCTTCAACTCATATTGATCCTTAATCTCCATGAGAATGGAGTATTGGTCCTTGTTAAATTCAATAGGATTGCATGAGGATGGCTCAGCCTCTTTTCTCTTGCTCCTTCTGGACGAAGTGGTGGTGGAGGTTATAGCCCAAGTCCCGGCCTTCTTGGGGTTGCTCTTCCTTGGCTGAGCAACCTCTTCAGGCTTCTTAGACTCGGGATGCTTTGCCTCAGCACACACTTCGGTAGCGTGAATAAACGCTTCAGCTTCCCTTAAGGCTTCGGCAAGAGTGGAGATTTTCTTTTTAACAAGATCAAACTTAAAGCTTCCCCGGCCTTTGACCCCTAATGAAGACGTCAAAGGCCACTCCAACATTAAGATCTTGGATCTGAAGGGCTTCTAGGTTGAATCTCTTAACGAAACTTCTAAGAGCCTCCTTCGGTCCCTGGACGACCTTGCCTAGGTGCATGCTTGTTTTTTGTTCTTGCTTGTTGGCAACAAAGTGACTAGTGAATAAGAAACTGAGTTCCGTGAAATTATTGACTGAATTGGGTGGAATATTGTTAAACCACTTCGAGCTACTCCCTTCGTAGTTGCCGGGAAGTTCTTACACCAGTAGCATCATCTACTCCTTGGACGTACATCCGATGTTTGTAAGCGTATAAGTGATCATCGGGATCTCGTTGTTCCATCAAAAGGTTCTATAGTAGGGAGTTTAACCTTTGGGAAGGGGGAGCCTCCATTATCCGGGCCGAGAATGGAGTGGGCCGCTTAATCCGGGAGGGCTCCCATCTGTCCCTCAATGGGTATGTACTCCTTACGATATTCCTTTAAACACCGGATCGTACGACGTGTTTGCAGTGCAATGGACGCCTATAGACCATGGGCCGAGCCACCGTCTTCTCCCGTCGTGGATGAACAAGAGAGTGACTTAAACTTCGTCCCTCCCCTCCGGACGACAACCTCAAAGGAGGGTCTCTCGGGTATGATGTAGAACCCGTCGGCCGATCGTTGGATTGCAGCGGCTCTCTTTGCTTCTAGATATTCTCCCGGCATCTGTTTCCATTCGGTGCCCGCTTGGACGAACATGGTCCCGGGTCCTTACCACCGTGTTCCAACCATCTTTCTTCGCCGATCATTATCCTCTCGGTCGCTTTCCTCTTGCCGTCCTTCTGGAGGGTTCCCGACGAACAGTCGACTAGGGCCTCGGACGATTTTCTTGGGAACGTCCCCTAGGGGGAGGTGGATTGTTAGCAACTGCTCGGGGTTAAGCTTAAAACAAAGATATTGCTCTTGATCATTCCCTCGGACGATCAAGCCCATCTTTGCCTCGGAAATCATTCAAGGCGTTCTCTAGGATGGGCGGAGCCACCTGACGCTCAAGATTCTCTTGAATGACCAGGTCCTTGCTTGGTCCAAGAACTTGGGCCGATGGACGGGGCCTATCCCTTCCTCGAGGCGGTCTCTCGTGTTCTACCGTGTCTTCAACATTAACCCGAAGACTTCGGTTTCGGCAAGGTTGGACGATTGACAATCGGGTCATCGTTGCGTCTCCCCATAGACGGCGCCAAATGTTTAGTCCGCTTGTCCAACAATGAAGTCGTAGAAGGTGCTTTCTTGTCTAGCAAGTAAACTAGTATCCCTTAGATGTTCTTCTTTGGAGACTTAGTGCAACAAATGTCCGAATCAACCTAGTCCAAGCTCGAGCTTTACTCCCGAACTCCGCAAAAAGGGACCCACCCTGGAGGTTTGGGTGGTGGTTCCCCCTCCGATGTTTAAGTCAGATATCAGGAGTTGTAAGAGAAAGTAGAGATAGAGAGAGAAAGTGAGAGAGTAGTTTTACGGGGTAACTTTGCACCGTTTGCATTGAATGATCTTCCTCCCCGATTTCGGGGTATTTATAGTGATAGCAAGATGACAAAGAAACCTTAAAATCGCCCCCTACAATAGTGGCTTCCGATTGGTCGAATAATCATATCATGACACGTGGCATGCCATGATTTGAGAGGGTTTATCAACCACTCTCATGCAACCACCTCACGGGCGGGCTTTGACTTCCTTTTGGACCGTAAAAGTAGCCTTTTAACCAATCTCGAGTCTAGCCCAAAGGGTAGATCTTTTCCTCTATTCATCGGGGGGACACATGTAGGGCTCAGATGACCCCAAGTGTCGTAAGAGGAATCGTAGATTTTAGGCTACAACACTAGGAGTTCTAAAATTATCAATCCTAGCTGTCATCAGATTCTATTCAAACTCAATCTCATTTTCCTAAGCCCAAAAGAAAACCCTACTTAGAAATACCTTAGACCCAATTATTTTACCCCACACAAAGATTATTTTTCTCTCCTCTCTCAAAACTCACGGCACTCTTCTCACTCTTCCTCTTCCACGTAAATTCCAATTTTCCTCTCAAGTTTTCTTTCTTCTTCTTCAAGTAACGCTTTCTTCTTCGCTAAGAAACGTCACCACCACCGTCGAACACCAAGCGCCGCCGCCGCTGCTGCCGCCTGCTCTTCCTTGGCCGGCGCACCATTCCACTTCTCTCTTGTGTTGGTTTAATTCTTTTCTTCTTCCTCAAGTTTCCATTAAAGACTATATTTTTATGCTTTATTTTAGTACTAATCATGATTAATAACTGTAATTTACTGTTTTAATAATTAATCATGATTTATGTATATTATATATTATAAGAATAAAAATTCAGATTTATTTATTATTGTTAGATTGAAGTTTTAATTATTAAAGCATGGATTTTTAGGGTGTTAATTATTAGAAAACCATAGTAGCATGTTGTATACTATGAGATTGGATTAGATTATGAATTTAAACATGTTTGCATATGTTTAAAGAGGGTTTTATGGTTTTATAAGTTGCTGGAATTTCAGAAAGTATTTTATTTAGGGAGTTTTAAGGATTTTAATTACTAGTATGGTAGTACTATGCTAGGAATTAAAAGTAATTGAAGTTTTGATAGTAAAATCAACTTTTGAATATGTTTAAAGGGGATTTTAAATATTTTAAAGTTGCTGTCTTTTTATTTAAGAGTATTGATTTTAGTTATATTTGATTTCTAGGCGGAGAATATTCTGTAGGAGACTTTTAAAGGGCTAAAAGTGGCCCCGCCGACTAGTTTACACAAGGTACGTATATGCTTGTGTGATTATATGGTTAGTATCATGATTTAAGGAGGAAAAAGTTGTAGTATCATGTATAGGAACTTTATAAGTTCATATATGATTTTTAGTATGACCCGATTTCTACATGTTTTATGCCCGTGAGCAAGCATGTTAATTATTAGATTTATTATGAGTAAAGAGTTGTCATGTTTGTATGGATTCATTGATGCAAGCATGTGGATGGGAACTTTAATTATTAATTCACATGGGGGAATTAATATGTTATTAAGATTGATTCATGATTATTCATGTGTTCCCTTTCAAGTATTATTTTCACTACTTTATGAGGACTGTGGGCCTTATTTGGTAAGTTGATAAGTATGCCTTTTAAAGGTAAGTTTGATTGTTGGCTAGGTTCAACAAATGAGAAAGCTAAGATTAAAAGAAAGTAAGTCTTGGGTTGTAAGTTGTGACCACTTATTAAATCCTAAGATAAAAGAAGTTCAGCCAGAATGTTGAATTGTTATTTCTGTGTTACTTGTATGTGTGTCATAACAAGTAATAATTTGTAAAGAACGTAACGTGTAACAATAATGGTTATAGACTTTAGACTGGTGCACGTCTAGAGTTGGACATTAGGAGTTGGGGTACATGGTGAGCGAGCCATGGCTTTTTACAGGAGATGGATTGATCACCATCCCTTTTTCAGTTAGCAAAGGTTCCTCGATATCGCAGGTCATTTCTGGAATACGTGGTAGCTCCCGTATTTCGTCTTCGTAATGAAGGCTTTAGTAGATAAGACAACTCAGGTCCAATAACTATTCCATTTGAGTAATAAAAAGATGTTTGGAGTTAGTTCAGTTAAAAGATGTCCCGTGAATGTTATATGATTATATTATTATTTATCCCTACATGTTATTTATTTAGTATCATGTTAGGAAAGTTTATGTATTATTATGTAGTACTCGCCTTTGCCGATTACGTGCTTTGTTTGTATGTGTTGATCATGGCTTTGCCTTATTGATCCTGTGATGACCCAATTTTGGTGAGCAGATTCTCTAGAGCATTGACATTTACAGGTTCGCAGATGTAGCATCATTGGGAATCTGGGAATGGAGAGCTTGTGTAATTTAGTTTATCATGTTTCCGCATTAGTAGGAACATATTTTAATAAGTTTGTTTGAGTAGACATTTATAGAGTAATTGTTTTTGAAGTACTTAGTTATTTATTTATTTATGAAAATATAGTATAAAGTTTAGTTAGTTGTTTTCCGTTGCAAAAATTCCCGAATAAGCCGATACGTTATCACACGGGCGATAATACTTGGGTAATTCTCTAAGTTTTATATTATAAAGGTATTTCGAAAAGAGAGAATTATCGGGGTGTTACAAAGTGGTATCAGAGCTTTAGGTTATTTTCAAAAATTTTAGGCGCCTAACTAACTAGCTTACTAGTTATTTGAAGAAATTCTTAGAATTGCTCCTACTTATTCATTTTGAAAACTTATAGGAATATATATTATTATATAAATTTTAGAGGTCCGAAAATTTTTATAGGAGTCCGAATATTTTTTTTCTTTCGAAATTTTGTTATAGTTCGAAAAAATTTCGAATTTCCCAAATTTTCTTAGAATCGAAATTTTTTCTCCTTCGACTTTTATAAGTCAGAAATTTTTATGTCGAAATATTTTTTTTTTTTGACACTTAATTATTATTATCTTATAAAAGTGTCTGCATTATTTTTCATGCCTTTGAAGTTTTACTTGTTGCATTGTGAGAATGTGTAGTATAGGAAGGGCATATAGGATAGAAATATTATATGCCTGCATTGAATAGTTAGTTCAACATGTTAATATTTTTTTCTTCCCTGCTAACTATTCATAATTATTTTTCTTCCCTGCTAACTGTTTATATCTTTCTTCCCTGCTGATTGTTATATTTTGTGCCTATGATGTTAATGGCATCTTTTATTATTATTGTTGGGAATTACGTATTGAATATATTTATTTGTTGTAGATCCTTAATCATGTCTGCCAGAGTAGGGAGTTACCAAAATCCTATTGTATTAAGTGATGATGAAGGTGACGATAATGTACCTGTCATTGATAATGACTATACCAGTTTCGAGTGGGTTATGCGTAAGATATTAAGGTCAGGGGCAGACAGTGATGATGAGCTCATTGTGGAGTTCGACCATGCTAGGAGTCAAACCAGAAGAGACATTTACCATGCATCATTCAGGGTTGAAACTGATTCAGAGTCAGAGGATGAAGAGCCTCAACCTTCAAGGAGATCTAAACGACAGAGGAGATATGTCGAATATTATGATGAAGACATAGATGAGTTTGAAGATGAGATCTTCGTACTTGAGCTATACATAGAATTTGAGGACAGAAATGATAATGTGTTACCCTAGGTTACTATTTATATATTTTTTATTATTATTATTAGCAATTAGAGGAAATAATATATTATATAATAAGGTTGGTTAGTGGACCAACAAAGGATAGAATAGTTTTATACAATTATTGTTTTCTTTTAGGAAGGTATAATATTATAGTAACATTCATTTTATTTAAATACCCGTTATGGAAGAATAAAAGTTATTATTTATTTATATGAGTGAGTAAGAATTTATTCGGGGCACGTGATGGGAATATTTTATTTTCATTATGCGATCATATTCTGGCTTGCTTGTTTCTACTTACATGTTGATGTGAATATATTTTACATGGATGATTATGTGATTATTAGGGAACATTTCATGTTGAACTTGGAACTAGTTGAGAAATTATTTGTTGATGCGATCTTTAATGATCAAATCAAATGTTGCCTTCTTAGATGGAAATGTGAGTTATGCTGGAACCTAAAGTAGGGATTATATTACTTACAGGTCCCGAAGTAGAATGGCTAACAACAACGACCTAGCCGCCGCTATTCGCCTCGGCGGAGAAATTGACTCAGAGCGAGCCGAGCGTCCCGAGACTCGCCGGGGAAATGTTCGAAAGACTAGCTAAGGTTAAGCCACCATACTATAAGGGGCAAGCCGACCCAACCTTCTTAGAAAACCGGATTAGGGAGTTTGAGAAACTTTTCGAGGTCGTGAACCGCCCGAAAATATGAGAGCTGGGTCAGCCGTGCTATATCCGAAAGATGAGGCCGATTTATGGTGGAGAGAGAGTGGAGCTAAATTGAGCGCCGTTGAAGGATTCAATTGGGATGCATTTGTGACTACCTTGAGAGGGAAGTTTTACCCTGCCTTTATGAGGAAGCAAAAAGCCCAAGAATTCATTAACCTTAGGATGGGTAGTATGACCATCTTTGAGTACTACGGCAAATTCATAGCCCCGTCCGCATTTGCACCCGAGGTTGTAGCCACCGAGGAGCTTAAAGCTCGAGAGGTTTGAACAAGGTTTAACCGAGGAGATACAAACGGGATTAGGAGGAGAGACCTTTACGTCCCTAGATGTTGTGTATGGGAGAAGCATCTCATATATATGGTCTCGCAATCAAGGAGATATAAGAAAAATGTAGTAGTAGGTGAAAAGAGGAAAGATTTTAATGCTGGGGGAAACCAAGGGAATTTCAAGAGAAACCGAATGGTAATGGGAATTTCCAAGGGAGGAACAACCAAGATAACCGCAAAGAAGGGTAGACTCCGAGAGAGTGCATCACCGCAAATTCCGTGGACAAAACCATCCCGGGAAAGACTGTAAGGGAGAACTAGTGACTTGTAACTACTGCCAAAAGAAGGGTCATAGGGAGTACGAGTGCTACTCTAAGCATGGTAAAGATCGAAAGGCCAGGGGGAGTGGAAATCAGGTCAGATCAGGGTTCAACCAGTCGGGGAACCAAGGTCCTAAGTCCGGAGGACAAGAGAATAGCCAGGGGAACTATAATAAGCCTCCGCAAGTGAGAACCCCAACCAAGGTAAGCTCCCAAGGGAAAAATGTTCGTGGATGAGTCGAAAGGAAGCCGAAAAATCCGTCGACGTAGTTTCCGGTAATTTTTATATTAATTCAGTCCTTGTTAAAACATTATTTGATTCGGGGGCGACTTATTCTTTTGTTTCGTCGTCTGTTATCCAAAGTATGGGGTTGGTAGATTTTGAGGTGATTGATTTGCCTATTAGTATACCTACTGGTGAGACCATAAGGTGTACCAGGTTGTTTAGAAACTTGCCTCTAATGATAGGGGACTGTATTTTTCCTTCCGACTTGATAGAGTTTAATCTAGGAGACCTGGATGTAATTCTAGGGATGGATCGGCTAAGTCTATACAAGGCCAAAATAGATTGTGAAGTTCGTAAAGTAGTTCTAAGGAATCCTTTGGGTAAGCCGACTTCGGATCGACGTTTGGGAAATCCAAGAACTTTGGGGTCATCTCCGCAATGCAAGTGAAGAAGTTGATGAAGAAGGGGTGTGAGTTATATTTCCGTAGTGTGCAAGATGTGAGTAAAGAAGTCGGGGTAAGTATTAAGACGTTCCGATTGTGAACGAGTTTATGGACGTGTTTCCGAGTGAGATATCTGGTATGCCGCCCGTTAAAGCCGCTGAGTTCACCATAGACTTAGTTCCCCGGAACCGCACCTATATCTAAAGCACCCTATAGAATGGCACCTCCGAAAATGAGTGAGTTGAAGACGCAGCTTGCAAGAATTGTTCGATAAGGGTTATATTAGACCTAGTGCATCACCCCCGGGGGGTCTCGTGTTGTATGTGAAGAAAAAGGATGGAAGCATGAGGCTATGTATTGATTATAGGGAGTTGAATAATGTAACCATCAAGAACAAATAACCCTTGCCTAGAATAGACGACCTATTCGACCGCCTGAATGGAGCGAGCGTGTTCTCAAAGATCGACTTACGTTCGGATATCATCAATCGAGGGTAGCCGATAAGGATGTACCTAAGACTACCTTTAGAACGTGTTATGGTCACTATGAGTTCATTGTAATGCCATTTGGGTTAACCAATGCTCCAACTATATTTATGGATTTAATGAATAGGATCTTCCATAAGTTTCTAGATAAGTTTGTGGTAGTTTTCATTGATGACATACCGATATATTCGAGAAATGAGGATGAGCATGATAAGCACTTCGAGGATCATTTTGGAGACATTGAGGAAAAACCAATTGTATGCCAAGTTCTCTAAGTGTGAATATCGTTTGGAGAAAGTAGCGTTTCGGGGTCACTATGTGTCTAAGGAGGGAGTCTCAAAGGATCCCGCCAAAATTCAAGCCGTGAGTGAGTGGCCAACTCCAAAGAGCGTGTCGATATCGAAGTTTCCTAGGTCTAGCTGGTTATTATAGGAGATTTGTGAAAGATTTCTAAAAAATAGCAAGACCTATGACCAACTCGATGAAAAAGGAGTTAAAATTTGAGTGGAGTGAAAAGTGTGAAGAAGCCTTTCGCATTTTGAAAGATCGTTTAACCTCTCGCACCCGTTTTGACCCCCGCCCGATGGGAATGAGGGATTTGAGGTATATAGTGATGCTTCAAGAATGGTTCGGGATGTGTGTTGCAACAGAACGGGAAGGTGATTGCGTATGCGTCGCGTCGCTGAAACCTTATGAGGCTAATTACCCTACCCATGATCTAGAGTTAGCCGCCATTGTGTTCGCCTTGAAGATTTGGAGACACTACCCGTATGGGGTAACTTGTAAGATATTCACGGCACCATAAGAGCTTGAAGTACATCTTTACCCGCAAAGACCTCAACATGAGGCGGAGGAGATGGCTAGAGTTGATAAAGGACTATGACTTAGACATCCAATACCATGAGGGGAAGGCAAATGTAGTCGCCGATGCGCCGAGTAGAAAGTCGAGTCATAGCATGAATGCCTTGATAGTTCCCGAGGAGTCGTGGTCGAGATATGCAAAGGCTTAGCCTAGAAATTCTAAACCCGGGAGAGATCGAGGCAAGGTTGAGTGCTTTGTCATTGGGATTGTCAATTCTAGACGAAATCAAAGAAGGTCAAGTTGGGGATGAGCATCTAGAGAAGATTAAGGAGAAGATGGGCCAGGGAAAAAGAAGGTGATTTTAAGATCTATGATGATGGTAGTTTGAGGTTTAAAGGAAGGTGGTGTGTACCACAAAAATATGATGAGCTTAAGAGACGTCTTATGGATGAGGGCCATAATACACCGTACTCTGTGCACCCTGGGGGTGACAAGTTATATAAAGACCTTAAGGATGTCTATTGGTGGCCAAACATGAAGAGAGAGGTAGCTGAGTATGTGTCTAAGTGCCTAACCTGTCAAAAGGTGAAGATAGATCATAAAAGACCATGGGAAAAGTTCAATCCTTAGAGGTTCCGGGATGGAAGTGGGATTCCATATCGATGGATTTTGTAACTGCTTTGCCTAGAACAAGGAGTGGCAATGATACTATTTGGGTTATTAGGACCGACCGACGAAGTCCGCCGTGGTTCATACCAATCAAAGAGACATGGAAAAAGAAGCAACTTGCGAAGACATATGTTAAGCATGTGGTGAGACTACATGGAGTTCCAAAGGATATCATTTCTGACCGTGACTCTAGGTTTCTTTCGAAATTTTGGAAAAAGCTCCAATTAAACCTTGGGACAACATTGAAGATGAGTACAACCTTTCACCCTACGACTGATGGTCAGACTGAGAGGACTAACCAGACGATGGAGGATATGTTGAGAGCATGTGCTATTGATTTTCAAGGTAATTGGGAGGACCAATTAGACCTGATCGAGTTTTCTTATAACAATAGTTACCATGCGAGCATTAAGATGGCACCTTTCGAGGCCTTATATGGACGGAAATGTAGAAGCCCCATTTGTTGGAATGACTTTAGTGAAAATATAATCTTGGGGACAAGAATTTATTGAAGAAACCGTCAAGAATGTCGATCGATTCAGCTAGAATTCAAGCCGCGCAAGATGGATGTAAGAGTTATGCTGACTTGAAGCGACGTGAAGATGAGTTTGTTATAGGTGATAAGGTATTCTTGAAAGTATCACCCACTAAGGGCGTCATGAGATTTGGGGGAAAAGGGCAAGTTAAGTGCTAAGTATGTAGGCCCATATGAGATTCCGGGAGCGAATCGGGAAAGTAGCCTACCGATTGGCTTTGCCAATGGAGTTTGAAAAGATGCATGATGTGTTCCATATTTCCCAACTTAAGCGTTACATCCCCGATGAACGTCATGTCCTAGAGCCCGAGCGAATCGTATCGATAGTAGCCTCACATATGAGGAAAGGCCTCGTCAAGATTCTCGACGTAAAAGTGCATAGTACACGCAATAAAGACGTCCACATCGTGAAGGTACTTTGGTCTAACCACGAATCAAGAGGCAACGTGGGAAGCCGAAGATGAGATGAAAAAGAAGTATCCGAGACTTGTTCCTCGAGGTGAGTTACGAGGGCGTAACTCGTTTTCTTTAAGGGGGATAGAATGCGATAAATTTCGCGCTTTTGTCTATTTTTATGAGATTTTTATGCATATGTACGCCTATGTTGGGCAATTTGCACATGATAGTGCTAAAGAAGTAGATTCTCCGCATAAGAAAGCGTGTTCATAAGTAACACAAGTGTTTTAAGTTAGCAAAAGTGTGCACAAGTAGCACAATTCTTTGTAAACTTTTGAAAAGAAGAGTTCAAGTTTTGAAAAATATATGAGTTTTCGTGTCAAGTTTCTGGGACGAAACTTCTTTTAAGGGAGGTAGACTGTAATCTCCCATAATTCTAAAGGATTTAATAAATATATTTTATCATTCATATATTTATATTTTAGTGGAAATAATTTTATTATTTAAAGAAGGTTGACTATTTTAAAAGTCAAATGAAATTATTTTAAGGATTTATGGAAGTTGAAAATATTTTAATTAGGCATGCTTTAAAAAAGGTTTGAAATACGAATTTGATTTGGAAAAGAAGTCTAAGTGGACTTGAGGAACCCAAATTCTAAGTAGATTAGGAAAAAGGAGTTATATTGATGCTAGGAGTTCTAAAATTATCAATCCTAAACGTCATCAAATTCTATTCAAACTCAATCTCATTTTCCTAAGCCCAAAAGAAAACCCTACTTAAAAATACCTTAGACCCAATTATTTTACCCCACACAAAGATTATTTTTCTCTCTCCTCTCTCAAAACTCACGGCACTCTTCTCTCTCTTCCTCTTCCACGTAAATTCCAATTTTCCTCTCAAGTTTTCTTTCTTCTTCTTCAAGTAACGCTTTCTTCTTCGCTAAGAAACGTCACCACCACCGTCGAACACCGGCCGCCGCCGCCGCGCCGCCGCTGCTCTTCCTTGGCCGGCGCACCATTCCACTTCTCTCTTGTGTTGGTTTAATTCTTTTCTTCTTCCTCAAGTTTCCATTAAAGACTATATTTTTATGCTTTATTTTAGTACTAATCATGATTAATAACTGTAATTTACTGTTTTAATAATTAATCATGATTTATGTATATTATATATTATAAGAATAAAAATTCAGATTTATTTATTATTGTTAGATTGAAGTTTTAATTATTAAAGCATGGATTTTTAGGGTGTTAATTATTAGAAAACCATAGTAGCATGTTATACTATGAGATTGGATTAGATTATGAATTGAAACATGTTTGCATATGTTTAAAGAGGGTTTTATGGTTTTATAAGTTGCTGAAATTTCAGAAAGTATTTTATTTAGGGAGTTTTAAGGATTTTAATTACTAGTATGGTAGTACTATGCTAGGAATTAAAAGTAATTGAAGTTTTGATAGTAAAATCAACTTTTGAATATGTTTAAAGGGGATTTTAAATATTTTAAAGTTGCTGTCTTTTTATTTAAGAGTATTGATTTTAGTTATATTTGATTTCTAGGCGGAGAATATTCTGTAGGAGACTTTTAAAGGGCTAAAAGTGGTCTGCCGACTAGTTTACACAAGGTACGTATATACTTGTGTGATTATATGGTTAGTATCATGATTTAAGGAGGAAAAAGTTGTAGTATCATGTATAGGAACTTTATAAGTTCATATATGATTTTTAGTATGACTGATTTCTACATGTTTTATGCCTGTGAGCAAGCATGTTAATTATTAGATTTATTATGAGTAAAGAGTTGTCATGTTTGTATGGATTCATTGATGCAAGCATGTGGATGGGAACTTTAATTATTAATTCACATGGGGGAATTAATATGTTATTAAGATTGATTCATGATTATTCATGTGTTCCCTTACAAGTATTATTTTCACTACTTTATGAGGACTGTGGGCCTTATTTGGTAAGTTGATAAGTATGCCTTTTAAAGGTAAGTTTGATTGTTGGCTAGGTTCAACAAATGAGAAAGTTAAGATTAAAAGAAAGTAAGTCTTGGGTTGTAAGTTGTGACCACTTATTAAATCCTAAGATAAAAGAAGTTCAGTTGTGAATGTTGAATTGTTATTTCTGTGTTACTTGTATGTGTGTCATAACAAGTAATAATTTGTAAAGAACGTAACGTGTAACAAGGATGGTTATAGACTTTAGACTAGTGCACGTCTAGAGTTGGACATTTGGAGTTGGGGTACATGGTGAGCGAGCCATGGCTTTTTACAGGAGATGGATTGATCACCATCCGTTTTTCAGTTAGCAAAGGTTCCTCGATATCGCAGGTCATTTCTGGAATACGTGGTAGCTCCCGTATTTCGTCTTCGTAATGAAGGCTTTAGTAGATAAGACAACTCAGGTCCAATAACTATTCCATTTGAGTAATAAAAAAGATGTTTGGAGTTAGTTCGGTTATAAGATGTCCGCAATGTTATATGATTATATTATTATTTATCCCTACATGTTATTTATTTAGTATCATGTTAGGAAAGTTTATGTATTATTATGTAGTACTCGCCTTTGCCGATTACGTGCTTTGTTTGTATGTGTTGATCATGGCTTTGCCTTATTGATCCTGTGATGACCCAATTTTGGTGAGCAGATTCTCTAGAGCATTGACATTTACAGGTTCGCAGATGTAGCATCATTGGGAATCTGGGAATGGAGAGCTTGTGTAATTTAGTTTATCATGTTTCCGCATTAGTAGGAACATATTTTAATAAGTTTGTTTGAGTAGACATTTATAGAGTAATTGTTTTTGAAGTACTTAGTTATTTATTTATTTATGAAAATAAAGTATAAAGTTTAGTTAGTTGTTTCCGCCGCAAAATTCCCGAATAAGCCGATACGTTATCACACGGGCGATAATACTTGGGTAATTCTCTAAATTTTATATTATAAAGGTATTTCTGAAAAGAGAGAATTATCGGGGTGTTACAAAGAGGTATCAGAGCTTTAGGTTATTTTCAAAAAATTTAGGCGCCTAACTAACTAGCTTACTAGTTATTTGAAGAAATTCTTAGAATTGCTTGGGCGGGTGCGGATGTGTCGTCGTCGTGCACCGCACCCGGGCCAAAGATAAAATTTCTCCTACTCTCTTCTACACTAAGGTAGTATAGTGGAAGTAGGGGTCGTATCCACAGGGAAACAGGGACGAGTTTATATTCAGCGTGTTTCAAAACCTAGATTAAGCTAAGGGCCGAGAAACCTAATTACAAAGGGGGGTTTCAAGTAGATTATAAACAAACTACAACTAACTAACATATAAACAAAACGAGAAATCAATTATGGAAAGATCTTGAATCCGATTAACATCCACTTCAATTCATTATCGATCCTTGAACCTCCACTCTAATTATTTCCATAATTATCTATTGTCGAGAATTAATCTCGTGTTCTCCTTATTCTTAGTTGAATAGCACGATCAGCGTGACTATAAAACCCTAACTAAAGGATAACCTAGTCCGATCTGCGTCTAAGTTCAATCCAATAGCAGCAATAAACACAGAGAACCAATAGACCTGCTAATGTCATACACGCGATAAACATTCAACAGTTGATTCAATTTCCCTAAGAAATAACCAAGATGATCAGCATCTAAATTACTCCCTAGTTTGCTACCAATTGATAAAAGAATAAAACAATCCGATTCTATTCTTAAATCTAGCATTAGATTAATCACACAATCAGACTAGTAACGTTCCTAGCATAATTATGCAATAATCATAAATCACAAGCATAGAAATTGAACCATAATCAAGGAAAAGAGAAAGAGAGGAAAGATCTCACAATAACGGTTGAAGCTTCATGTTAATTGATCCAAGAACAGTTCAAGCTACAATCCGATAGCAAAAACCAAATCCAACATTGAAATCCCTAAAAACTAAACTAAGAAATGAGAACTAAAACTAGGAAATGAAAAACAAAGAAATGGAAATGAAGAACAAAGAGGAACGAAGAAGGAAAGATGAAAAGAGAATCATGAAGAAGGAAGGATGAGGAGAGGAGCTCTCCCCTCAAGCTAGCCACTCCAAGGTCTACATTTCAGCTCTCCTCTTCGCACTTCTCTTCATCTCCCCCAAAAGTTAGGTTTTAGGAGGCTTTTAAACCCCACACAAAATCGTGGCTCCAAACCGACTTAAGCGTCGCGAGTCGCGCAACCGATCGCGAGTCGCGAAGGGGACTCCCGCCAATCCGCACAAAATGGCTGGCCAAAGCCGGTCGCGAGTCGCGAAGAACATCGCGAGGTGCGACAAGCGTGGGTCGCGAGTCGCGACATCCTCGCGAGTCGCGAGCGGCTTTCAGGCGAAGCCGCTTCTTTGCGAGCGCCGGGCCGTGCGAGCTGGGCGCCGCTGGGCGATGCTTGCGATGCGGCTGGATGGGCGAGGCCGGCCGGGCGAGCCTCGCGAGCTTGCGATGCTTGTGCCGGGCTCGGCGATGATGCTTGGCGATGATGCTTGGGCTTGGCGATGATGCTTGGGCTTGCGGTGGAGTTTGATGCTTGCGGTGATGCTTGGGCTTGCGGTGATGCTTCGGGGCTTTGCTCGGCTCAAATGCACTTCACCTTGGAAGCTCGGAATACATGACATTAACACAACTTATCTCGCAACATTCCGAACTTCCGCTAAGAGTTAAATAAAACACGAATGTTAACAATTACAATCAAACCCTTAGCAAAGTGCACCCAAAGTAACGTAAATACTACGTATAACTTGAGCGTATCAAATACCCCCCCACACTTGAACTTTACTCGACCTCGAGTAAACTCAAAATGAGGATCACCAAATAAATCATCACCCAAGCTAACGACACCAACCTACACTCCCCATCAACTACATCATCATCATCACATCTTAACAACATCCGCTCAAAAACCTAAACGTAAGGGACGATGATTCCCCCACACTTAGATTCGAGCTCACCCGAAAAATACAAAGACGCGACAACAATAATCACCAAACGACAACCAAAATGTGAGCTCAAATCCCGAAGGATCTCAAAGGAATTGAACTCACTCCAATGCCACAATCAAAATGACAACTCGCCTAAAACCTCAAAAAGATAAACAACTACTACTACTACGAGCAACCTAGATAAGCAAGCCATGGAACAAAGACAAAAAGGGATAAATTCCATGCTTACTCCCAAAAAACAATCAACCAAAAGAAAGCGAAAGCCAAAATAAATAGATCTTCACAAAACAAAGGATGAATTCACTAACCCAACCCGAAAACGCTTTCCACCTTATGACACCAACTCCGGCAAATGAGTTTTCAAAATTCAAAATTCATCTCTTTCATCTCTCATTTTGCCTAGGAGCCCTTTCGGGTTTTCATCCTAGCTTCACACATTTCTTTTGGTTGCACCTCACCATCTTACCCGCTCAATATAAGCCACTTTTTTTGCATAGGTTGCCCTTTCGGGTTTTCAACCTATCCGGGCCCCCAATTTTTGCCCGAGTCGCCCGCCCTTGCGGGTTTTCAACTCACGGGATTCATTTTCATTGTTTTTTTTTTATTTTTTTTCATTTTCATTTTTTTTTCAATTTTTTTTTCAAATTGAAATAAATACAACATAAATACAACATAGATACATGAGAATGAGAATACCCTCCCCCCTACTTAAACTACACATTGTCCTCAATGTGACGACAATGAGAAGAAAAAGGAAACTGAAAATGGGGGGGGAATAGACAATCGAGCAAATCGAAGATCAAATGCTCAAGACTCATGACCAAACAATCCGTCAAATTCAAATTTCTTAACAACACCATCTCAAATCTCATAAATCAACTCACAACCCCTCCCTCGAATCACTCAAACAAATGGCAAATTCAAAAGTTTTAAATTTTTGAGATTGACACCTAGCTCAAGAGATCAAAAAGATACAACAATCTCCTTGTTCCAATTTAGCCAACTCCTAGCGGTTGAACTCTTCCCAACGGGTTTTCTTTTGTGGACTTGGGCTCAAAGTGGATTATGATTTGTTGTGGTTCTTTTGAGTGGGTGGTGAGTGGGTGGAAGAAAATTTGTTGTGGTGGTGGAAATTTGATAAGAAATAAAGGAAAAGAAAGAAAATAAAAAGGGTATCGGGTTGCCTCCCCGAGAAGCGCCATTTGTTTAAAGTCGTTAGCTCGACTTAGTACCTTAAGCTTAATCGGTGGGATTGTGCTCCATGTGCGACAATGGTGGTTCCATGTCAATCTCCACTTCAAGTACTGCAAAATTGATTGAGAGAAACTCTTGCAATGCATCGTTAATACCTAGCTTACTACAACATGGTTGAGCATATAACATCAGATTATATCCAAAACCTAGCATTAAGTCAACAACAAACATCAACTAGTAGTACTCCTAGCTAATCCAAGTCATGACCATTAATATCAATATTTAAAGCTAGACAATAACCAAGCAATAAACCGTCAAAAGCTTCAATCAACCATTCCCAAGAGAGTGGCCAACCAAAAACAAAGAGCACAAGCAATACCATCCAAAAATCACGCTAAATACAAACAAGTAACACCGTTTCCGGCAACGGCGCCAAAATTTGGGCGGGCGCGGATGTGTCGTCGTCGTGCACCGCACCCGGGCCAAAGATAAAATTTCTCCTACTCTCTTCTACACTAAGGTAGTATAGTGGAAGTAGGGGTCGTATCCACAGGGAAACAGGGGACGAGTTTAGTATTCAGCGTGTTTCAAAACCTAGATTAAGCTAAGGGCCGAGAAACCTAATAATTACAAAGGGGGGTTTCAAGTAGATTATAAACAAACTACAACTAACTAACATATAAACAAAACGAGAAATCAATTATGGAAAGATCTTGAATCCGATTAACATCCACTTCAATTCATTATCGATCCTTGAACCTCCACTCTAATTATTTCCATAATTATCTATTGTCGAGAATTAATCTCGTGTTCTCCTTATTCTTAGTTGAATAGCACGATCAGCGTGACTATAAAACCCTAACTAAAGGATAACCTAGTCCGATCTGCGTCTAAGTTCAATCCAATAGCAGCAATAAACACAGAGAACCAATAGACCTGCTAATGTCATACACGCGATAAACATTCAACAGTTGATTCAATTTCCCTAAGAAATAACCAAGATGATCAGCATCTAAATTACTCCCTAGTTTGCTACCAATTGATAAAAGAATAAAACAATCCGATTCTATTCTTAAATCTAGCATTAGATTAATCACAAATCAAACTAGTAACGTTCCTAGCATAATTATGCAATAATCATAAATCACAAGCATAGAAATTGAACCATAATCAAGGAAAAGAGAAAGAGAGGAAAGATCTCACAATAACGGTTGAAGCTTCATGTTAATTGATCCAAGAACAGTTCAAGATACAATCCGATAGCAAAAACCAAATCCAACATTGAAATCCCTAAAAACTAAACTAAGAAATGAGAACTAAAACTAGGAAATGAAAAACAAAGAAATGAGAAATGAAGAACAAAGAGGAACGAAGAAGGAAAGATGAAAAGAGAATCATGAAGAAGGAAGGATGAGGAGAGGAGCTCTCCCCTCAAGCTAGCCACTCCAAGGTCTACATTTCGCTCTCCTCTTCGCACTTCTCTTCATCTCCCCAAAAAGTTAGGTTTTAGGAGGCTTTTAAACCCCACACAAAATCGTGGCTCCAAACCGACTTAAGCGTCGCGAGTCGCGCCACCGATCGCGAGTCGCGAAGGGGACTCGCCAATCCGCACAAAATGGCTGGCCAAAGCCGGGTCGCGAGTCGCGAAGAACATCGCGAGGTGCGACAGCGGGGTCGCGAGTCGCGACATCCTGCAGTCGCGAGCGGCTACTTAGGGCAGCCGCTGGCCAGGCAGCGCTGGCT
The DNA here is from genome assembly GCA_947648045.1 of Beta corolliflora. Lineage (NCBI taxonomy): Eukaryota > Viridiplantae > Streptophyta > Magnoliopsida > Caryophyllales > Amaranthaceae > Beta > Beta corolliflora. Next base: position 2,414 of record CANSZD010001644.1, on the reverse strand, counting down.
GTGCGAGCCGGGCGCCGGGCGATGCTTGCGATGCGGCCGTGGATGGGCGAGGCTGGGCGGGCTCGCGAGCTTGCGATGCGGGCTTGGCGATGATGCTTGGGCTTGGGCGATGATGCTTGGGCTTGGCGATGATGCTTGGGCTTGCGGTGGAGTTTGATGCTTGCGGTGATGCTTGGGCTTGCGGTGATGCTTGGGCTTTGCTCGGCTCAAATGCACTTCACCTTGGAAGCTCGGAATACATGACATTAACACAACTTATCTCGCAACATTCCGAACTTCCGCTAAGAGTTAAATAAAACACGAATGTTAACAATTACAATCAAACCCTTAGCAAAGTGCACCCAAAGTAACGTAAATACTACGTATAACTTGAGCGTATCATTGCTCCTACTTATTCATTTTGAAAACTTATAGGAATATATATTATTATATAAATTTTAGAGGTCCGAAAATTTTTATAGGAGACCGAATATTTTTTTTCTTTCGAAATTTTGTTATAGTTCGAAAAAATTTCGAATTTCCGAAATTTTCTTAGAATCGAAATTTTTTCTCCTTCGACTTTTATAAGTCCGAAATTTTTATGTCGAAATTTTTTTTTTTTAGACACTTAATTATTATTATCTTATAAAAGTGTCTGCATTATTTTTCATGCCTTTGAAGTTTTACTTGTTGCATTGTGAGAATGTGTAGTATAGGAAGGGCATATAGGATAGAAATATTATATGCCTGCATTGAATAGTTAGTTCAACATGTTAATATTTTTTTCTTCCCTGCTAACTATTCATAATTATTTTTCTTCCCTGCTAACTGTTTATATCTTTCTTCCCAGCTGATTGTTATATTTTGTGCCTATGATGTTAATGGCATCTTTTATTATTATTGTTGGGAATTATGTACAGGGAGAGTACTCAAAATGTTATTGAATATATTTATTTGTTGTAGATCCTTAATCATGTCTGCCAGAGTAGGGAGTTACCAAAATCCTATTGTATTAAGTGATGATGAAGGTGACGATAATGTACCTGTCATTGATAATGACTATACCAGGTTCGAGTGGGTTATCGTAAGATATTAAGGTCGAGGGGAAGACGGTGATGATGAGCTCATTGTGGAGTTCGACCATGCTAGAGTCAAACCGGAAGAGACATTTACCATGCATCATTCAGGGTTGAAACCGATTCGTAGTCGAGGGATGAAGAGCCTCAACCTTCAAGGAGATCTAAACGACGGAGGAGATATGTCGAATATTATGATGAAGACATAGATGAGTTTGAAGATGAGATCTTCGTACACAGGCTATACATAGAATTTGAGGACGAAATGATAATGTGTTACCCTAGGTTACTATTTATATATTTTTTATTATTATTATTAGCAATTAGAGGAAATAATATATTATATAATAAGGTTGGTTAGTGGACCAACAAAGTGATAGAATAGTTTTATACAATTATTGTTTCTTTTAGGAAGGTATAATATTATAGTAACATTCATTTTATTTAAATACCCGTTATGGAAGAATAAAAGTTATTATTTATTTATATGAGTGAGTAAGAATTTATTCGGGGCACGTGATGGGAATATTTTATTTTCATTATGCGATCATATTACGCTTGCTTGTTTCTACTTACATGTTGATGTGAATATAGTTTACATGGATGATTATGTGATTATTAGGGAACATTTCATGTTGAACTTGGAACTAGTTGAGAAATTATTTGTTGATGCGATCTTTAATGATCAAATCAAATGTTGCCTTCTTAGATGGAAATGTGAGTTATGTTTGGAACCTAAAGTAGGGATTATATTGCTACGGGTCCCAGTAAATGGCTAACAACAGCGACCTAGGCTGGCTGCTATTCGCCCTCTTGGCGGAGAAATTGACTCGGGAGCGGGCGGCGTCTTGAGGCTGGCTGGGGAAATGTTCGAAAGACTAGCTAAGGTTAAGCCACCATACTATAAGGGGAAAGGCGACCCAACCTTCTTAGAAAAGCTGGATTAGGAGTTTGAGAAACTTTTTGAGGTTGTGAGCCCTTTGAAAATATGAGGAGTGGGTCGAGCATGCTATATCGAAAGATGAGGGCGATTTATGGTGGAGAGAGAGAGTGGAGCTAAATTGAGGGGCGGTTGAAGGATTGAATTGGGATGCATTTGTAGACTACCTTGAGAGGGAAGTTTTACCACTGCCTTTATGAGGAAGCAAAAGCCCAGGAATTCATTAACCTTAGGATGGGTAGTATGACCATGCATTGAGTACTCACGGCAAATCGCCATAGCCCTTTGTCCGGATTTTCACTGAGGTTGTAGCCGAGGAGCTTAAAGCTCGAGGTTTGAATTATCTAAAAAGATGTTTATACATCTAAATAGTATGTTTAATTTGCCACATTCTTTTTACGGTTTTTTCACCATATACC
>CANSZD010001643.1:0-388045 GCA_947648045.1 Beta corolliflora | reverse complement strand
TTTGAATCATTTTCCAATTCGATCCAACCAATTTACATCCCTATTTATAAGCATGTATAATTGAACTTCATTCTTGTATGGCTCAATGACTAAGGTTGTCTTAAAAAGTTGGGAGGCCTCGTGCTAATTATTAAAATTAGTCCTAGAAGTTAAAATGATTGTGTGTAGTTTAAAATCATGAAAAATTATATTATAAATTAGGATTTTTTGTCAAATTAAAAACCACCTCCTAAAACATGAAATTTGTGAGAAACCACCTTACATAATTTTTTTTGCGAAACAACCCTAAAGAAATTTTTCTTGCGGGAAACAAACCTTATGCCTTATGCGATCGTTGATCCAAGTTCCGGCATTGACCATGTCATGGAATTTGTTGAGTTTAAAAAGTCAACTGGCCTCGCAAATGACATGGTGAATGCGAAATCTTGGATCAATGATCCGAATAAGGCATAAGGCGCGTTTGTTCTCGTAAAAAAAAATTATTTAAGGTTTATTGCCGCAAAAAAAATTATATAAAGTGGTTTATCACAAATTTCATGTTTTATAAAGGTGATTTTTGACAAAATAAATTCTATAAATTATTATATTTTATATAAATTACCATAAAAAGAAGTATTTAATTAAAGTATATCAGAATAATTTGGATAATGTGACCAAGAGAAACAATGAATATCGAATTTTCAAACCCTCTTAAATGAGGACTCTTGTCATCTTGTGTAGTAAGTCACACGCCCTCCTCAACAACCTCCAACCTTTCATCCTAAAGTACTTTGAATAAGAGTGTCGTGGTAAATTTCGGGACAACTTGAAAGAAGCTAATAGTCGGTCACAACAAATATCCTTTAAATCCACTCTCCATTATGAATCTCATTAAGGAAAATAGCCAACGATGGGTTAAGGTCTTTGCGGAGCCTACTCAATGGTTAGTAGGCTCCCCGTCCAGCAACACCCTTCTAGTACAAGTTGATGGTGCTTGGAAGGTTCGTCCGCTGCAACCAGTCCTTGTAGCTGCTGTAGGATGGTCTTCTTATCCTCCTGGGTCTGGGGTGGAAGGGGCAAGGCGTGTTTTTGCGGTTGATGCTACACATGCAGAACTCTTAGCTGTTTGGATAGGTCTCCAACAGGCTCGATGCATTTCCCCTTCAGTTGTCATCTGGACGGACTCCAAGGCAGCTATATCTATGTTGTGTCAACCAAACCAGGCGGATGCTCGTTATCGTTCGTTGGTGAAGATTATTCTTAGCTTTGCTAGTCTATTTTCCTTTTGTTCTATTACTAAAGTGCATAGATCCGTGGTTCACAAGGCCCATACTCTAGCATTGCAGGCTAGGAAGGGTCTCCCTTTGTGTTTTTAGTTTCTTGTTGTGTAACCCTTGCCAAAAAAAAACAAAAAACAAATATCCTTTAAGTTAATAGCCATAATTTCCATAACGCGTACCACATGTCCTACAACAATGTATTGGAATTATCAAAATATATGGTATTATTGGAGATTTTGGTTCTTACTTTAAAGATCACGAGGATTCAATTTCTAAAGAGTTAAAAAACCTCTTGTAAGAAAGATAGGTGATAAGCGCATAATTGAGTTTGTTTTTATTCCCTGATTTAGATCTTTTATGTCATTATTTGGTCAATGTTTTAGGTATTAAGATTACTTTTAATAATGTTAGATCAAATATTACCTTTGCTAAAATTTAGTATAAATTGCACTAATTAGCTCACTTTGTTGACATTAGATTTTTTTGGAGTCAACTTACAACAAAGACTAACAAGTCTTCAACATTACGTGGGAAGCAAAGGAAAAGAAGAAATGAAAAAAAAAAGGTTTTTTCACCAGGTACCACTGTGGTATTTCAAAATTCATGGAGTAACCCGTTGTTTCAAAAACGTAGGGTAACCTTACTTATTTCAATAAAATGCATGAAATGTCCTTAATGACTAACAAATGTCAAGTTTCCGATTAGTCATTAACCCTAATTAACCCCTTTAACCCTAATTAAGTCCTCTAACCCTAACCCCAAAACCTAACCCCTAACCCCTAACACATAATCCCACTTTGAACCCTAACCCTTACCACCCAACCACCACACCCCCTACTACCCTCCCCCACGATCGAGCACCTCCACCCCCCACCCCCATAGCCCCCCTCCCCCTTTGCCTCCCCCGCATCACCCCCACCCCGCGCAACCCCCTCCCTCCCCCTCCCTCCCCCGCAGCCCCTCCCTCTCTTCTCCTTCGCACTCCTCCCATCCTCTTTCTCCTCTCACGTTTCTCCTCTCTCGCGTCTCCCTCGTTGTGCCTCCCGTGCTCACCGAAAAAAAAGCTGGCCACTAGCCTCGCCGGAAACCCGCTAGAGTTTCGCTCCAAGTCCTCGTCGTGGTTCCATCGTTGCTTGCGGGGGGAAGAAGTGGGGGTACTCGTGGGGGAGGGGGTGCGGGGAGGTGGTTGGGTGGTTAGGGTTAGGGCATTAGGGTTGGGGTTAGGGGGTTAGGGTTAGGGTTTTGGGGTTAGGGTTAGAGAGGGCTTAATTAGGGTTAATGACTAACGAAACTTGACACCGTTAGTCATTAAGGGCATTTCATGCATATTATTGAAATAGTGAGGTTACACGTGCATTTCTAAAATAACGAAGTGGTACCCCATGAATTTTTAAATACCACAAGTGCACGTGAAAAACAAAAAAAGGATGAGACCAAGCAGACAGACGTAGTACACTAGCAACAAAGACTAGATATCCCACAAGTCTTTTTCTTCTTCTTAGGCCATGAAGTCAAACGACCTAAGTAGCCCAAATCCATCTCCTTCTCTAGCCTGTGAAGCAATCAACACAAGCAACAAGAGAGCTCCTATTCACTTTCTTCTTTTATGTGCATCATAAAAATGGAAGGAAATCAAATTACCCCAATTTTCCTTTTCTCTTTAACATTGAAAATCTATCCCACAAAATCAGCACCAAATTGTGTTAGTCAAGCTTGGGATTTCACAACTATTAAAGTATGACAAATCGGGGGGCGAAAATCGTTCAACCAAATATGGGAGTTATTTCCTGTTTTTCACTATTTTTTTCGGGTTGAATCGTGTATAAATCGGAAGCTCTTGTTCCAATTTAGGGCATGCAAGTATAGTAAGAAAATAAGGACAATACTACAAGGGAGTTTTGTGAAGCCATAGTAGCAGATTTGGGAGTTCAATTGAGTGAGAAGATTGTTGTTCAAGGAGAGTTGACTCATCGGCAAATACTCAATGAGCATAAGTGATATTCTCCTTATATTGCTTCTCTTAAATTTGTTATTAGAATTCTCAATTGAATGAGCTTGTAGTTTGGTTGATTTTTTGTATTAGTCGCTATGATTTAAGATCAATTACTTGAACTCAAGGTTTGGTTTAATTTTCGAATTACATTGAATTTCAGTTTCGCTATCATATTTTAAGCATGATTTGCTATCTCTTTGTGTTCGGGTTACGATTGAATGCTTAGTGTATTTTGGCCTAATTTTCGTTATATACGATTAGTAGTACTAATCTTAATTGATTTCTACAGATGGTTTGAATTAAGGTTAGAATGTAATTTGATAATATTCATGTTAAGCTTCTATAGGATTAAATATAATTAATGAAGTCCTACTTCAAATGCTTTTAGATTTAGCCATTGTAGGTTGCGATCATACTTACAATATAGAGTCTAATTTAAAGTTAGTATCGGCCTAATTCAATACTAATTATTAATATATACGAAGGATAGAGAGATTTTGCTATCTTAATTAATCTCTACAACTAATCAGTTGTACCAATATTGAGTTTAGTGGTTATATTCGAAATCATGGCTAGTTGTTTAAGTCTCTTAGGGTGGTAATTTCCGATTTGCTTATCATCACTTGGTAGATAATATATTAGTTTCTTTTTTACTTAGTTCTATTAGTTATTACAATCTTAAAACACCCCAAATGTATGTAAACAGATAAAAAGTTGTATAATCTCACTTATTTATGTGAATAGTAATTTTTTGTTAAACTATGAGTTAAATATATTTAGTAGTCTCTTCATGGGATCGACCCTTTCTTATCCTTTTCTACTTGTTAATATTTTTTTAAGGTCTAAGAATAGGTATTATTTTTATAAGGTAAACGACACGTTTCAATAGGTAATGATTTTTAGTTGGTGGGGTGGTGGGGGGAAGACAGGTATTGGTGAAACTATAACTATCATTTCAGGATCTTCTACTACCTTAAGGCCAAGGGCTTGCTTAGACTAAGGAAAATCTTTCTAAAAGAGGTAAGTGGTTGTAAGGCCAATCTTTTGATGGAGAGAAGCGAACCGAAATAATAATAATAATAATAATAATAATAATAATAATAATAACACAATAATATTAACTAAAAATAATAATAATAATTAATAATAATAATAATAATTACTAAAAAAATAATAATAATTTAAAATAATAAAAATTATTATTATTAAAAATTAATAATTAAAAATAATAATAATAATAATAATAATAATAATAATAATAATAATAATAATTAAAACTAATAATATTATTTATGGAAAGATTCAAAATAGAAACAACATATTGAAATTTCCGAATGGAATACGGGAACAACAAAACGGGAGGAGTAATAATTAATATTAATATTAATAATAATTATTATTACAATAATATAATAATAATAATAATAATAATAATAATAATAATAATACTAATAATAATAATAATAATAATAATAATAATAATAATAATAATAATAATAATAATAATTAGTAATAATAATAATTAATATTATAATTAATATGTAATAATAATGTAATAATACTAATAATAATTAATAATAATAATAATAAATGATAATAATAATGTAATAATACTAATAATAATAATTAATAATAATAATAATAAGAATAATTAATATAAATAATTGATAATAATATTATTATTAATAATATTAATATTAATATTAAGAAATAATATAATAGTAATAATTAGTATAAAAATAATTAATAATAATAATTAATAATAATAATAATAATAATAATATTAATAATAATAATAATAATAATAATAATAATAATAATAATAATAATAATAATAATAATAATAATAACTGAACTGAACTGAAAATAAGTCCAAAAGAACCGGGCCATTGGGTTGAGATGGTAGTAGTTACTAGTCTTGGACTCTTGGTGCAAGAAGAGTAACCATAGGTTAAACATATAATTTTATAAAATAGGCAAAATTAATAAGTTGAAAAGAAGACACAACAATATTTACTAGAATCATAATTCATACAAAAATATTACTGCTTGTTAATTAATTACTATCATATTTTGCTAAGAACGAGAAGGAAAGTAATAGGCCTAATATCTTGCTTAGACATTTCTTCATCGACCACTTTGGCATACGTACTAAACAAAGAATCAAGAATGTGTTCACCAAAATGATGGCTGATCATTGATTCTTGGATAGCTCTCACTGTACTGGCGACGGCTTTTCCATAACTAATACCATTAACTTCTTCCTCTCTATCTATTTGGAACATTTCCAAACGAACCAATTTAAAAGACCCCTCTTTTCTCACTCCCTCTTCTATTTCTTCTTTGGAGGGTGCATAAAAGTGAACATCATATGAATTCAGCTTTTCCTCTTCAACTTGTCCCTATAAACAACAAACAGAAACAAAAAAAAATGCACAATTTTATTAGAAGTAAAATGAATTAAAGAGTATCATCAAAATGATAGTAGTATAAGTTTTTAGTCGGACAATTCAGATCAGTTGAGCCGACATTATCTTTAAGGCTTTTACCTTGGATCGAGGCATGCGCATGAATTTCCCCACTCTTTAGATAATCAGTAATTTTAAAGTGTTATTATATCTAAACATAAAAATATAAGGAAAAATAGATTTTAATAATCCAACCTTTAACCGATCTTCTTAAAACAATCCCACTTATAAGCTTTTTTTTGAATAATCCAACATTTTGTTAGTATCTTCTCATAATGGTCCTTGACCTGTTGTGACCGATATAACAGGTCAAGTGTGACACGTGTCACACTATTATTGGTCAACCCCAATTTCTCCCTCCTCTACCTCTTTTCCTCCACAAACACCACCACCTAGCCACCACTACCACCACCCCATGCCAGCCCCTCCCCAAGGCCTTGCGACCCCACCCCAAGTCGCCGCCCCCCACCCCACCCCACCCCCCACCCCGCAGCCCCACCCCAAGTCGCCGCCCTACCCCACCCTAAGCCCTTGCGGCCCCACCCTTAAGCCCCCGCAGCCCCCCCCACCCCACTCCACCCCACCCCCACCCCAACCTTGTTGCGGCCCCACCCCACCCCCCAACCCGGCCCCAACGCAACCTACCCCGCCCCCAACCCTGCAAACCACCCCACCAACCGCTACAACCCACCCCACCCCAACCCGCTATAAACCACCCCCGCCAGTCCTTGCAACCCACCCCACCCCAACCCGCCGTAAACCACCCAAGCCCGGTTCGCCGCAAACCACCCCACCCCCGTTGCGGCCCTCTCACCCCAACCCGATGCAAACCCTAAACCCCTCCCCATCCCAGCATAAACCACCCCATCCCTACCCAGGAGCTTTCCCCATATTGTTAACGACGATGACCACCACCACCCCCCACACGCGATTCGAGACGAGAGAGAGAGAAGGAGAGAGACAGGAGGAAGAGAGGCGACAACGAAGAGAGAGAGGGGGTGGGGGCTGGGTGGCTGGGGGCGGGGGGCGGGGGCGGTGGAAGGGATGGGGTGGGTCAAACTAGAGATAGGGAGGTCAAGGGGGAGGGAGAGAGAAATGAGTAGGAGAAGGGAAAAAAATTACCCGAGGTTCGCGCCACAAGTCACTCCTGGACTGTTTTAAGAAGATACATCAAAAGGTTGGATCATTCAAAAATATCTCATAAGTGGAACTGTTTTAAGAAGACCGCTTAAAGGTTGGATTATTAGAATCCATTTTTCCAAAATATAATTAGAATTCGACCACTTTTCATTCGAATCTGGTCTGTTCATATTACACTAAATTGTAATATTTGTAACTTATGCCTGTAAATGAATACTCGATCCACTTTTGTGGAAAAAAACTCGATCCAGCGTAGTCTATAAGCACAATGTACAATCTTTTTTTTTAATATATCACTTAAAAATAATCTTCAAAAGTAGCGAACTTTTTATCTATATTCTTGACACCTTCATTTACCTCAAGAATAACGTGTTGTGTCGCACGACACGACACTTTACTTGATACTTCATTTCAAACTAAAGACTTGGCTTCTTTCTACAAAGTAGCCAAGTCCGACACTTAGACACCCGTATCTGAGTAGACACTTAATCCGTGTCTGAGTAACATTGCTTTTTATTTATTGTGATAGAGATGACGATGGTTTATTTTCCCTAAAAGAAATAAGTCAAAAGAGAATATACATGGAAATTTTAATTTTCAATGCGAAAATACATATCTATACTAATATATTAAAAGGCGTTCCAAAACAAGGAACGGTGCCACGTGTCGCTCTCCCTATGGGCATTTTACTCATGTAATCCATACAATAAAAAAAAAATTAGAAGTTGCATGATATAGGGTTCGATCCCGTGACTTCAAGCTTCATATTCTAAAGTCTTTAACCACTGCAAGTCAAAGTGTTATTTAATGTTAATATTTTAAAGTATAAATATTAATAAATGAAAATTTTCCTTACTCGGGGCATATCCCGGGTCTAATAACTAGTTTGTTAATTATAAAAAGTACTTTATCTAGTTATTAATATCTTGCAACGTGTTTCTATTTTAGATATTTCACAATACTCGCAACATTTTTTTTTGGTTACTTCTTACACAAATAAAGCCTTAAGCTATTATTAAAGCATATGGGTCATGTTCCACTCTCTCCTCCTCCTTGATTATATGACATTTAGAAATGTCGATCGGTATTAAGAAACGCGGGGAGTATATAATTTAATTTGACGCAGAAGAGAGTGTATTTGACTACCTTGGAGACTAAAATGGCGAAAGATCGAGCTAGAAGCTGCCAAATAAAAGAGTTGCCTCTATCAATGTGATTACAACACTCTCTTCCAAGAAAGACTAATACCATTCTTCCTCCTTTGGTTATTTCTTGAGACCGGAGCCGCAGAAATCGCGAGAAATCTTCTCTAAATTGTTGAGCATACGCTAGGGTAATTGTTGGAGGACTACTTTCACAAATGTAGATGCAATCTTTGTTCATGGACTTCCCATGCTCATCATAAATCCCAGGTGGAACCTGACATACAAAATATTTTGAGCAATACATCAAATTAAAGAAGCATGTACTAATACGACTTATTTTAACAGATTGAAACTGATATTTCATCTGTTAATTAGAACTAAGCGCTCTTCTTTTAGACTTATTTTCGCTTCATTTCGCTTCGTTCGCCCGTTCCTTAGCCTGTTCCGCTTCGTTTAGTTCGAGCCTGTTGGTTCGCTTCGATTCGGTTAGTTTTCTTAGGGCACTGTTCTCTTCGGCATAAAATAACCGGAACCGAACCCACCGAATCAGAACGGGCCGAATTAAATTATAACTAATTAATAGTAATGATAATAATTTAGGAGCGAACTAAATTAAATTATAACTAATTAATAGTAATGATAATAATTTAGGACCGAACCGAACCTGGTGCCAGAATCAATTGAACAAGCGAAAATAAAATGGGAAGAACAGACCTTGACCCAAAAGAACGGGGCCTAATTGTTTCCTATTAAAACTGAATTTTGCTGATTTAAATTTTATTCTACTTGACATTATTATTTTAAGTTGAAATGAGTGGGGCATAAACTAATTTACTTCTACCATTAGGCGCATGTTCTCCCCAACTTATTTTCGCTTCGCTTCGGTTCGGTTCGGTTGCAATAAGTTCGGTTGATTCTGGATTCGGTTCGATTCGCCCGTTCCTAGATTATTATCATTAATATTAGTTATAATTTAATTCGGTTGATTCGATTCGCAATCAATTTAGTTCAGTTCGAGTTGAATCGGTTCCAATTGATTCGATTGTTTTATGCGAAGAGAAACTGCCCAAGAATTTAATCTATTCATTCAACTTATTTTTCGTGAACTTATCCAATTTAAATGTTTTTTAAATTTTCTAAATTTCGAACCAATCAAAAGATATGTAAATATGAGTTGAACAGGTTAGGGTTCTATTCTTTTCACCTTATTTTTTCTTAGTTTCGAAAAAAAAAAAAAAAAACAAGTTCGGAACAATCAGAAAAGGTCAATAAGAAAAGTTAAGGAAAAAAAAAGTTCAGGAAAAATATAAAGATTCAGAAAATTTCAGGAAAAAAAAGAAAGTTCGGAAAAGTTAAGCAAAAATATTGTGTAGAGAACAAACCCTTAAAATTACTAATTCTAAATATTTAATCTTATTAGGTAAATTAAGGGGTGTCACAACTCACAAGATGACATGTATGAGTAGTTTATTTGGAGGTTGTTAAACATCGCCTGCAGATTACTTAAAATCGCCCTAGGCCACTTTCGACTTTACTATTTTACCCTTCTCCTTTTCCACCACTCACCACCCCCGCCACCACCTGCCACCACCTGCCACAACCCACCACCACCTACCACCACCTGCCACCACCCACCACCACCTGCCACACGCCACCACTTGCCACCACCCACACCGTAAAAAAAAAAAAAAATTTAATTAGGGCTAAGGGGCGAACGTCTGGCCAGGACGTTCGCCCCATGGCCCGGACGTCTGGCCTGGACGTCGGCCATGGGGCGAACGTCTGGCCAGGACGTTCGACCCATGGCCCGAACGTCCAGGCCAGACGTTCGGGCCATGGGGCGAACGTCCTGGCCAGACGTTCGCCCCTTAACAAAAAATTTCAAAATTTTTTAAAGGGGGGCGAACGTTTGGCCAGGAAGTTGGACCCATGGCCCGAACGTTTGGCCTGGACGTTCGGGCCATGGGTCCAACTTCCTGGCCAAACGTTTTGCCCCATGGCCCGAACGTCCAGGCCAGACGTTCGGGCCATGGGTCGAACGTCCTGGCCAGACGTTCGACCCTTAGCCCCAAAAAATTTTCGCAATATGAGTGGTTGACGAGGTGGCGGTGGGGCTTGAGTGTGGCGGTGGGGGCTGGAGGTGGTGGTGGGCTGGTTGTGGCAGGAGGTGGTGGTTTGGGAAAAGAAAAGAAAAACAAAGGAAGGGTAAAATTGGAAATGTTTGGTGGGACCGGGGCGATTTTAAGTAATTTTGGGGCGACGAATAGAAGTTCAGGTTTATTTATACTTCTATATAGTTACAAGACAGTCTTATTTGGACCACTGCCAGCATTGGCAGAAATCTTGGATCCGCCCCCGAGGTCCACTGCCCTCTTTTAAGGTCCAGCCCAAGGCCCAATGTTAACTTCCCTTTAACCCTGTCCCAAATGTTGTCATGAGAGCCATTTCGTGGAATTTGATATACGCTCCAGTGAGATATCACTTCATCCTCAAATACATTACAATGCATTCTTTTGACAAAATTTAGAATCCCACAAAGTTCTATAAACTACTGATATTGCAAATTGTAAAGGAAAATTATTGTATACTCAAAAGAAGGATGCTAGCAAAAGCAAAGAGATAAAGACAAGAAATTAAAATGGAAAGTAGTACTTCCTCCGTTTTTTCAATAGAAATCCTGTTCGATGAAGGAAGCCACGCAAGTGCGAACATTAGTGGGAAAGAAAAAAGACACATGTAGTGATGTAGATGTTGGAGCATTTCCTAAGACCCTACTAATTAAGTGAAGAAAAAGAAAGAAAATTATATAGTAGTAGTCACTATCATAAGGTCAGAAGGCTAATTTGGATGTATGATTTGATAGTGTGTCCATCTATCATGATTATATATTTTGTTGTTCTTATTGTTAGACAAGTCACGCAAATTAAACATGCCTATTGCTTAACATCCATCTACTTATTATGACTTATCACAATGACAAAAAAATGGTGTCTTCTACCAATAATGATTCAATAGTCTTAACAATAATGCAATCTGATGGCTAGAAAGGTATACCGCAAACATATCTTAGAGTTTGTTCTAATTCTAAATTATAAGAGTGATTTTGAATAGAAACTAATCTCACATCATGCATAACTGATTGATTAGATCGATTCCATATAAACTAATCTAATTTTTCAAGTTTAAATTCTTTTCAGCACTAAATTTTTTTATTGAACCCCATATATGTTGTGCACATGTTAGTTGTCCCACATTGGAGATAGAGGAGAGAAAGTACCATAATATAAGCTAGAGGAGCTACTCCTACTATTGCCAATTGATTTTAGTATGGAACCTCCTTTGGGCTTGTATGTGGATTGAACTCTCCTCCTTATTGGGTTTTTGAAATCTACCCTTTTTTTTTGACACACTGAACTTTTGCTAGATTTGTACATTACTTTTACCATTGTTAGGTCTGTCAAATGTATATACTTGGAACAACATTTTATAATCCTTCTAGATTTCAAGTCAAATCCAATTTTGGTCTAATTAGGTCATTTTTTTCATATGTTATAAAGTAGGACATAATAATATGGGCTGGTACTGGTAAATAGACGTTGAAAACATAGTGTACTACCAGTACCAGTGTACCACCACTAAATTTTTGACTAATCATAAGATATTGAATGAGTGTACATATAAAAAGACCAAATAGAAATCAGTACCTTGGAAAGCCAGTGCAAACTGTAGGAAGAGTAAACGAAGTGCAAGAAATTGGGAGGGAAAATAGGGGTATAAAATGAGCCAGGAGAAGCAGCAACGAATAAAGATGGACGAAAATACCCCTGATGAGTTAAACGGCTACTTTTAATACCATCATCTTCTTTACTATCAACTTCTTTCAAGAAATTCGGTAAAGCCCTGAATATAGAGTTGAAGTCATTAGTTGGGAGATCATTAAGGTAAACTGAAACTGTGGAAAGCTTATTATTATTGGGTGATTTTGAGCCGTTGATTAGTGTTTTCCCTATAAGCATCCTCCACCGCATGATACAAATCTCTGATCATTGATAATGAGTTTGGGCCAGAAGAACACCCCAAGTCTGCTATAGTTAGGATTTCTGGTGTTGTGCTTAAGTATACTTCTTGAATTGTTTCCATTGTTATGTGTTTCACCATATCTGAGGCCTTTTTCTGTAACATTTATAAAATAATTAAGTGTAATGATACAATAATCAACCAATGATCTTCATCATGTTTATTAATTTGAGATAAACAAAATTAGAGAGAAAAAGAGAGTGCACCTGAAGGGAGGAATTTTTGGAGTAGCTAGTATTATTGTGTCCACCTTTCATGTGAAAGATTTTCTCAACATCCATTTTCTCTTTTTTATTTGGAGTGTATGTGTGTCTCTCCTATGAGACATGAGTAGCCACTTCATATAGATGTGCGAATGTGCCCGTTTTATAGGAAATTGCCACATTGGATTTGAGTGATTTTTTAAAGTACTAGATGAATGCTATCTCAATTCTCATGTGTGTTTTTGCAATACATTGGATTTGAGTGATTTTTTAAAGTACTAGACTATTATGGGATGGAGAGAATATGATTAAATAGCAAATTGTTTGTTATTATTTTATTTGTATTTTTCGGTATTGCTAAATAATAAGTAATTTGTTACTTACTTTTTCGATTTCAATTTAGATGACATAAAGAAAGTGGAGAGTTATTAAGGAGGTAGAAAGAGAAAGTGGATGATCACCACTTTTTGAGCAAAATAAGATTTATTAAGGAAAAAATATGGGTATTAAAGGAGAAAGTGGGGGCATCCGGTTTCTTTTAAAGGTATTTTAGAAAGTTTAAGAGTAAAAAGAAGTCCATTTATGGTATGTGAAATCCTCATTTTAGAGAACTGTAGCAAATATTTTGGAATAGAGGAAATATTAAATAAAATTTATTACCTAAATGAATCCTTTTTTAATCTCTTGTTTAATAACTAAAAATTTGTTGTTTTATCTGTAAACGTGCACTAATCTTTTTTATCTTCTTTTAGATTAATAATGTAAAATTACTTACTTGACTCTATTAATCTTAAAGTTCGATATAACACCTATCTTTACCATAATTTTCTTTCTTTTTAAAAATCAAATTGAACGAGACCTAACTTTATAGAGCATAATATTATGTACGTAGAGTTGGGGATCGAGAGCATTAATCATACACTTAAGGTTGTTTTTTTTACTCATTTGCTCATTTGAAACCCCTAAATAAGTATAATGAGTTCAAAATGAGCAAAAAAATATAGCATTAAGTGTATCATGTTCAAAGTATACCCGAGTGTATGATAAAAGTTGTAGTTGGGGATCCCTTCCCATTTATAGTGGATATAGATGACGCATTTCTTTCGAAACCACATACGGAATAAATTTTTTAGAGGTAGGCTTGTAGCACTATTAGTTTACTGGTTTTAAAAAAGGATAACAAACTACATTCCTTCAGTAATCATTATGAACAAAGATTGTCTTTTTTCACTCGTTTGGTCATGAAAGATTATCCAGCTAATGTCTTGCCATTGAGAATATAATTCTGCGCGAAGGGAGTAGGCCGGTGCCCCACATTAGAATCTAATCTTGATATTGAGTTCCATATCTTACCCTTCTTTTCATTTTGGGTTTGTTGCGCTTGTAAGCGGATGTTGATCTAAAGACGCAAAAGTAAATAAAAATCCTCAATGTGCTGGATTACTACTTTATGTAGGAACTACATTCAACACAATGCAAGTTTGTGAGTTCAACATTGTCGCTATAAGGATTTAATTAAATAACCGCCACTAATATAATAAGTTGTGCAATTAAAGTAGAATATACGAAAATAAAAAGGCGTGAAATAATAAGAACCAACAAAAAAACACATAAGAATTAAGTGAAAACTCGAGATCCACGAGAACTTTTATCAAATCTAAGATGATCATATGGGAGAACTCTCTCTCCCCCTTTCTCTCAAGGATTCTTAAACTCTTACATATGAGAATTGCACTACCCTCATCAAAATGGCCTCATGACATATCTAATCTAGGGGACAATTATAAATCGGATATAAGTTTTCGCGCAGGGAGCAGATGTTCCACCTAATTAAGAGATGACGCTCCTTGCCTTAGAGCGGGAGCTCCATAGTAGCATATCGACCCCTCAAAAGTTCATGTTTGATGCTTTGATATCAGTTGCGATATGTTCACGTACGTTATAATAAGTTAAGATAATTTAGCATAAGTTAAAATAATTTAAATGAAACTCACTGTAATACCCCTTATGATTGCTTTAAAGGGATTTAGCAGGCTACTCATTCCAACAAGATGCATCTTTTTTTTAGGGAGCTCATATCCTTGGCCATCTACGATTAAGCGTGCTTGGCAGGAGTAGTCCAGAGATGGGTGGCCTCCTCAGGAAGTTTCTCAGGGTGCGCATGAGTGAGGACAAAATGCGCCGAAGAATTCGTGTTGGTTATTGAGGACGATTGTTGGCCCTTGGATGCGCATTGGTGACGATATACTTCGACTCAGTATGGGCAGGGTGTTACACTCACTCTTTAAGGATGAAAGCTAGTTGTTCTAAAGGTGCAGTGTAAAATGTGTTTCCCTTTGGATGAGATAATCCCTTACTTTCTTATGGCCCTAGTCTTTCCTTTCCTCTTTTTCTCTTGCCATCAGTACGACTCTACCTTCCATTTACAATCTATCTTCTTGCAAACTAATTAACCAATTATGTTTTCTCTTAGAAAATGTTTTTTCATGAAAGATAATGTTCGACTAAAAGTTTTCTTGTCCAACCAATCATATGAATGTGAGTGTAAGTGAATTAAAAGTCTAGATAGTTCAATCCAATCAGCCACCAAACTTCAGATCGAATTGGAAAAAATTTGAACTGGATTTGGACTTAACCATTTGGATTCCAAAGAGTCCAATCCAATCCAAACTTTTATAGTGTGTGTACACATACACACGTTCACATTTAAGTAGAATATAATCAAAGATAGAAATTTTGAATATTAAGTTTCAACTAATCCCTAAAATATGGGATCCATAAACTTCCATTTGGCGCTAAGTCTTAGGTGATGGAAACTCGGGAAATATTGAAAAGTTGAAAACTTCACTCTTTCTCTACTCAAATAAAACCCTAACCTTAAAATATTATTAGCCACTTATTCTAGAGTGCGTTTTGGGTGTAACGTGCTACACCATAACTTATTGTGTAACAAAATCTCACATATGCGCACTAATATAACTGCTTTCATGTCATTCTAAAAAACTCTTTCTTGTCATTATTAATGCATTTGACATCATTCAGAACTATTTCATATCATTTATTTTTAAATATGTTTCATGTCATTTATAAAACTCTTTCATGTCATTATTAATTGGTGTGTTTCTTATCATTTTGGAACCGTTTCGTGTCATTTTAAAATTTAAGCAAAATACTAGTTAATCATCACAAATTGAATTAATAAACACGAGTAAGATACGAATTTCAAAAACCTCAATTTTCAATTTTCTAAATTGCAAATTCCCACCAAACGATCCAATGCATTTTAAGTCTTTCTTCTCTCTCTCGTCTCTTGCTCTTCCTCTTTCAATCTATATCTAAAATCAATTAAGGTATGCAATTAATTTGATAGCATTCAAAAAAATTAATTTTGCCTTTTTTTCCTTAAATATGGCCTAAAGCGAAGACGAATTTGTATGAAGAATTGGATTGGACTGAATTTGGACTTGAGAAAAGAAATTGGACAGGATTGGAAGAACTCATGAAAAATTTGGACTAGATTTGGACACAAGTTTACTCAACATTTTCCAGTCCAAATAATACTGGAATGAATTTGAACTTGACAAAGTTCAATGCGGTCCATCTAATTTACACTCCAATATATGAAGTCTTAGGCCCCGTTCTTTTGGGTGGCACTGCCTTAGTGTTTTCTAGCGGAAAACTGCTTTTGCTATTCATCGCATGATGGTGCGTGAACATTGCAAATTTGCAATGTAAGTACAAAAATGGTAAAAAGATGAACAACTGCTTTCGGCAATTTCCTAGCCACTAAGGTGAAAGATTTCTCAGCCATATATCTCCACCATGTGCTAAAAAATTTCAATTTTGTCATTGAAAATATTTCACTTTCCAAAGTTATCATTTCTTCTTTCAAATTCCCAATTATTGTTGGTATAGAGAGATCTCCACTATCCTTTTATTTTAAAGGTGAAAGGGTACCAGTGTACCACGGCTTTGATCTTTGATAGTCAGCGAAGGTAAAAAACTTATATGGACTTGGTCCACACTAAATTAGTGTGGACCTAATGTTAATTCATGTGATTTATGAAAAAAAAAAGGATCACTATAAAAAAAATATAAAAGATAAATAGATATAAATTATGAAGTTTGACTATGAAAAAAAAAGTTACTATGTCACAAAGTGAAAATTTCATCATGATAAACTAATGTGAGAAAGAGTTACTATATTAAAAAAAACGGTCACTACTATGGTAGATAAGAAGCGTATAAATGTAACTTAAAATTTGAAAAGGTTCTTATATGGGCCTAAAGGTCCACTACGTTAAATAAGTGGTTTTGGTCACACATAATATTATATGTGGACCGCGCCCACACAAGACTAACTACTCAAGAAGGGTAAAAGCAAATTATATTTTTACTTAAAAGATATGGATTCTACTAATATATACTTCATCCGTTCCGATTCATTTGCAATATATGAAACTTTACACTATTGATGTTATGGTTTTATGTAGAGCTTTTTCCCCTACTTATAAGCTAAAGTGTGTGTCAATGGTACTCTTAGGAGCCATTTTATGCTAACTTTGTCCATCTAGTTGTGGTTTTCTGTTTTGTGATGATTTGTAGGTTTTATGGAACTATTTCCCTATTCTCTGCTACTCTATGAGTACTCGCCGCAACAGACCGGGAGAGGTTTGAAGGCACATATGCCGAGTTCCGAGGTCCCAAGGATACCTTCCGAGGCCTTGGACAAAGGAAGATTTGAAGACATGGCGTCTAAAGCCAAGAAATGAAGAAAAGAAGCCTCCCCTATCTCACCGGGCGCCTTGAGCCCGATCGGGCGGCCTCATTTGACATAAAGCGTTTCGTAGCGGGCCGATCGGGCGCTACTGGCCCTGTCTTGTTTCACTGATGTGGCCCGATCAGGCGGGTCAGCCCGATGCCATCGGGAGTTGGTTAATCTGCTGCACTTTGAAATCTGCGATAAAAGTGTGTCGCCCTATCCCATCAGGCGGTTTGGCCCAATCGGGCGACGTCCCGACCTTCCTATTTTTACATTTTTCGGGCTATTTTCGTATTACTTTTCCTATCTATTCTAGAATTGAAAAAGCAGAATACGGGTGAGACACCTTTTATTTTCCTAGTTTTCTCCTTAGTTTAAAGAACGTTGTTATTTACTTTTCTCTTGGGATCAAGATTTGGCGTTTTTGGATTATTTGCAAGTTCTCAATAAAGTTCTTCCTTTTAGACTTCAATCTGGTAATTCCTATTTATTGCTTTCTTTACTCCTATTAGATTAATCTCAATAATTATTTGCATTGCTTCCAAGTATGAATCTATATCTTAAATTTGTTGTTGCTTTCATAACTATGTGTGAGTAGTCCTCTTTCTAGGGTTGTGGGGATCTATGTATGTAATGAGGGATTGATAAATTAGTTCAATTGCCTTTTATTTCAATTGCCTTTTATTTCAATTGTTTCCTATGATTGAATCGTTCATGCTAGATTTATAAATTAGGCCTGATTTGTATTTCCACTATTGCAATACTGAATCTGGTTCGAGAGGAGAGATACCGTATAGGCTTTCAATCATTAGGCAAAGTGATCATTGACCATGCGAGAGCGGCTAGGTGATCTTTGAGGGAGGTAATGTTCGAGAGAAATTACATGTGCCCTAGATAAATTGACTTATTGGGTAGTTGTTATTAATCCCTGATTTCCCGAATTGTATGCGTAGTGATCCATGATCCTAGTTCTTTATTAATTGATTCAGTCTGATATTTAATTATGTTGGTAGTTTAAGTTAGTTCTTAAAAATCCAGTCTTTTGATAGTTAGTATAGTAGAATAGTTTATTTTAACTAGTAACGCCGACTCCATGCAGATTCGACCCTGCTTGCCTTACTACATTAGTAGATAGACCCGTAGGTTTATTTTTGATAGTACGCGACTGACCTGTCAACAATTCATAAATTTTACCATCTAGTAGAATTAATATGTAAGATTAAACATAATAGTCATGTGAGATCTTGTTTGATTTGTCTCGATGTATACTTTCAAATATAAACTTTTTATAATTTTACTTATTGATATTAATGATTTAAGTTGTGCATTAGGATGTGTAAAAGTCCTAAGTTACAAGTAAATTGGAACGGAGGAAGTATATATTTTGATGATGGCACCAATTATTTCTCCATAAGGACGCAATTTATAGGACTATTAAGACTATAGGAGTAATATTTAGATCCTAATCATGATAGTGAAAAATGAAAACATGTATGATGAATGATGCTTAATTTATTAATGCGCCAAGTTAATTTCGCATGTATGAGTTCCACATAGATTAGAAAGAAGAGAGTTTTCACTTTCGAAGATTTGGGGGGTTAATCTCCTATTGTCAATCGATTTTATTTACATGTAGATTCCATCCTTTTTCCAATTCATGGATGCAGCCTATGAGCCTAATCATATTGAACGAAATTTTCACATCATGTATATGCCCAATGTATTCATTAAGTTATACAATGACAATGTAGAGTAAAATTATATTCTCCCCGAAATTTTTGGTTTTGAACTTTATTTTAAAAGAACTAAATTTAAATGATATAACATTTTAGTTAAACCAATTTCATAGTATGTACGTGTATCTTACTCAATGAGACTTATTTATATCCATGTATTTGATGTGAACAAGATTCGATCTCAAGACTAGGCTGTGTTGGTTTGTGGAGCAAAGTTCGAGCAACGAATTGAAGAAGAATTAAGGTAGACCCAGTAGCAGCCCGAGCATATTTGCAGTGGGCCCAAGGGCAACCATGGACAACAAAGTTCTTGCTCCGGGCCGGCATGATTTTGATGCGAGAAGACGAATTCAATGGAATGAGCGGTCCGGATGGGTGATTAGGGAGGGCAGCAAGGCCCAGGCGAGCGAAGCATGGGCCCATATGAGATTCTCTTTATTCCAACTTAGAGCAACCCCAACAGTTGCCCTTCTATAGTAGGTTATGAGGAGAGAGAATATAAAAGTAATATTAGTTTATTAGGAAAGAGAAAATTTATGGCCAAATTGAGGCCCAACTCTTCATGATGGACCAAGAGAAAAGAGGAGCAAAGAAGGAATTGGAGGAGAGAGAAAATATGGTAGGGTATGTTAAAAGTAGGAGAGAAAAATGTGATGACCACGAATCGGAGGCAAACCATTGGAGTAAGAAATATATGGGATTGAAATGAGTAGAGTGCACGTATGAATGAAGTGGAAGAGTGAGAAAGTAATAAAATAATTCGCGACCACAAACCATGGACAACCATCGTGGTACGCTCTTACCGTTTTTGTTTTGGATTAAGTGTCCGCACGCACGTACGTGTGGCTACTTGTGTGGAATAGTGATTCTTTTTCACTCAAGATTAAATCTTGTCCCTTGGTTTTCTTTTAAACCTTGTATTATATAAATCTCCGTTTATGATTTAGGAGGTATTCACATATTCAAGCACTTTTCTAGAATTTAGAAAAGAGATCAATTCGTGAGGAGCGTTAACTTCATCCATTAATGTTTGTAACCTTCACCCATTTGCTAAACTAATTGAAGGTACTTGTTTGTTGAGTTTTTTTCTCTCCTGGTGCGGGTTTTCCTACATTACTTTGGTGTTTTCTCTTTATTGTTTTATTCTTCATTGCTTTTTGTTTCCTTCAAGTTTCCAATATTGCTGATTATTCTTAATTGCAAGTAATTAGGATTTTTGATCTAATTCTCAACATATTGAATATCACCTTTGATCCACAAAATTTCACCGAGTAAACTACTCTATGTATATCCATGCAAACTGGCATGGTGATTTATAGCTCGGCCTAGGGGTGTAAGTGGAGTGGACTGGATTGGACTTTGTCAAATCCAAATCCAGTCCAAAGTTTTTTGGACTTGAGAAATTGAGTCCAAGTCCAATCCAAACTTTTTTGAGTCCAGTCCAGTCTAGTTCGAAACTTTTTTCTTGAGTCCAAATCCAGTCCAGTCCAATTCGATTATTATATAATATATTAATAATTTTCCCGATTTAGGTTCACAATGTTTTGTCATGATTGAATCATTGAAATTTGAAAAATTAGACTCATTACATCCATTCTACAAAGTAGGTTACATACATTTTTAAAGTCTTATAAAATGCAAATTGCAAAAATACAATGGGCGCCAAAAGGGTTAAAGTAACTTTTGCCTTTTCGGTTATCATTTGGACTTTTGGAGGGTAAGTGAAAATTTTGGCGCCCGGTAATAGAATTTAGAGCGGCAATGTTAAAAAAGTTCGAAAATTTAAACAAAAATGTTTAAGATTTTTTTTTAAAAAATATACATTATATGTACGTATATGTATATATGTAAATATATTATATGCTAAAATATTTTTTGACTAGATTGGACTTATTGGACCCCAAGTTGTGAGTCCAAATCCAATCAAAATATTTGGACTTCGAAAATTTGAGTCAAACCGTCAAATTTTTTCGAGTCCGACCCAGGTCAAGACGGGACCTGACTGGAATCGGCGACTTGCTGACTTTTCATGATCAATTTACACCCCCATCGGCCTTCCCGGCCTCTGGGTGCACGGTAAAATTTGCATTAACTAAAACAAACATGATCATAGTTCATTAGTGGTGCAAACTTTCCTAATTACGATTTCATATACAAACAAAAACACACTTATCAAGTTATCGACTTGTATGCTTTTATCTGCCAATGAGCAGATGACCTGACCCAGTGACCCATTATGCTTTGGTACGTGCGGTCAATTCGTTGAGTACTATGCATTGAATTTAAGAAAATTTGTTTGAAACGCACTTGTACTTGGATTTCAATTCCAACACATCTTTGATGAGATAGAGAAAGATATAGAGATGTACCTGTTATGTTATTACGAATCTTAGTTATCTTACCAATAGAGTTAAGAAAAACCGCTTTATAATAATCACTAGTAGGGAAACGTAATATGGTTTTTCTATTATATTGACCTTTATGATGGGATAATTTATTTATTTGGTGATAAGTTAGTGACTAATGTGAGGTAATAAGGATAACTGGATAAGGAAAGGAGAGTAAAAAAAATTAATTGAAGGTAAGTTTTGATATTTGCTATGATGATATCATCTACTCTACTAATTTGTGATGATAAATTCAGATAAAGGTCAGATAAATTAAGAGTTTTCCAAAGTTTTAAGTAAGTTCATATAAGAGTCAATAATACAAACAAATTTATATTAGAAATAGGATAAAATAAAACCTATTTTATTATATCCATATTTTCAGTTTATTATGTGAGAATAACATTCGATTTAGATATGATAATATGAATATTATTGTGAGTTTGTGATACACTAAACACACACAAACACACACAAAAGTGTTGATCGACAACCTGACAATGAAACAATAAAAAAAACTTTGAAGATACAAAAATTAGATGTTTAGTAGGCTGGCGAAATACTCTCTTTGGCCTTACTAATTTATATTGTCATCATCACCCTTGCTATTTTACTTTTGTTAGATGGTTTGTAAATACGTAAGAAACTCAAGAAAGACACTATATATTTTTCTAGTCATCCAACAATTAGACAAATCGGATTTATTCGAGTTAAGATGTGGGCAAGACACGTGTCCTGGGCTATAGCTAGTTGATTAGCGCTAGATGCTAGATCGAGACATCGAGTGGGCAACTGGGCACAGGGGCCATTACGCTCATAAGAGAAGTGCACATAACATCTGCAGATATATTGGAGAATGGAGTATTAGTTAGGCCCCTACCGTAAGTTGATTAATCGTTGTGATATCTGACTATGTTTCCACTATTTATCTTAGATTATATGCCTCCCCTAAGTAGATTATACTATTAGATGGTTATTAGATCAAGCAATTCATCCGCAAATAAGCACTATAGTAAGTTAGTACCATTCATTATGCATGTACTGCGAACTGATTATCGGTTAAAGCACGTTGGCACGCCCATGCATGTCATAATTTGTGTTGAGATATATATATATCGTCTAATGTCTATTATGTAAATAATATCTTTTAGGCAATAGGTTGATTTGTATTGATAGTTTCCTTATCTACTTAGGACTCAAACTAGGTTGTATATCTTTGAATTACGTGGAATGAAATCACAGCACATCAGTTCAATCTTTTTACTTCTCAACATGGTATCGCCTAGGGAACTCCATCCTTCTTTCTCGTCTATCATGGCCGGAGATGATGCGCCTCCTCCACCGCCTAAACTTGACCCCTCTTCTCCATACTATGTTGGACCCCAAGATCGTACTGGCGATTTTCTCACTCCGAATCGTTTGCGTGATAAGAACTATGATGACTGGGCGGCGGATCTTCAAACCGCCCTTGAAGCCCGTCTTAAATTCCGCTTTCTTGAGGGTACTATCACAACACCATCCTCTCCATGTACTCGCGATGAATGGGCAGGCCTTTCCAAGCTATGCTCATATCGTGGGTCATGAACACTATCACGCCGGAAGTCAAGGCTTCTCTTCCCAAGTTCAAGGATCCGCGTCGGCTTTGGGAGACTCTTAAAGCCCGTTACGCCGTGGCCAATGGTCCCCGAATTAATCAACTTCACGCCTCCATTGCTAAGTGTGAACAATCCAAGACGATGTCCGTCACCACTTATTATTCTCAGCTTCACATTTTATGGGAGGAATTGCATCGTCATGAACCCCTCCTCACTTGTTCATGCTGCACATCTTGTGACTCCAGTGTCCGTGACGCCAAACGTCGCGAACAACGCCAGGTACATCAATTTCTTATGGGTCTTTATTCTCCTTTTTATGCTTCTACTAGAGCTGCTATTCTTGCCCTCGAAATTCTGCCTTCCCTCGATCGTGTATACCAGATGGTTTCACAAGATGAGCGAGTTCACTTCGCGACTCACCGGACTCTCAGCCCTCCCAGCCGCCTGAGGCTGTCGGTTTTTCACTCCGGGCTGACACTGGCAGGGGTCGTGGACGTTCGCCGCGTCCTGATCGCACCACCATGGTGTGCACCCACTGCAAGAAAATCGACCATGACGTCGCCACTTGTTTCGAATTAATTGGCTACCCTGCGCATTGGACCGACGCTGGTGGTCGTGGCCGTGGCCAGAACACCGGCAGAGGTCGCGGTGGTCCACCTCGTGCCGCTGTGGCTGTTGTTGGAAGTCCATCGGAACCATCCTCAAGTGGTTCGGGCTCCTCTTCAACACTCTTTTCGGCAGATCAATGGAAGGTTTTAGTGGGAATGTTTGGTAACGTTAAAATTCCAAAAAATCGTCTCACTGGTACGTTTAACACTCACTCCTGGATTCTTGATACCGGTGCTACTCACCATATTACTGGTGATATTTCTTGGCTCTTTGATATTCATGATATTGCAGATCGTCCTGTTGGACTTCCTAATGGAAGCACCGTTGTTGCAAATAAAGAAGGCTATGTTCGTTTGTCTAGCACTATTATTCTTACTCATGTGCTTTATGTGCCTCAGCTTTATTGCAATTTGTTATCCATCTCTCAATTATGTGATAGTTTGCATTGTACTGTCCAATTTGATTCTCATATGTGTATGATACGGGACCTGTCGATGGAGCTTATTGGAACGGGTGTTAAGCGGGATGGACTTTACTTCTTTGGTGGCATGGACTCCATTCAGCATGTTTCTATGACTGGCGAAGTTTCTGTCTTGGATTTATGGCATCGTCGTATGGGGCATCCTTCTGCGAAAGTTGTAAAGTTGCTTCCTCCTGTTAGTCATATTAAGGGTAGTTTTAATAAAGTTTGTGATGTTTGCTTCTATGCTCAACATCCTAGGGATAAGTTTCCTGTTAGTGCTACTAAAACTACTCGAATTTTTGAGAAGGTTCATTGTGATTTGTGGGGACCTTATAGACATCCCTCTTCTTGTAGTGCTCGATATTTTCTGACTATTGTGGATGATTTTTCCCGTGTTATGTAGATTTATTTATTGGTTGATAAAACTGAAGTCTTTAGCATGTTTATGTCCTTTGTTGCTATGGCTGATAGACAATTTTCTCAAACCATCAAAATTGTGCAAAGTGATAATGGCACTGAGTTTAACTGTCTTCGTGATTACTTTGTTGCCACGGGTGTCATTTTCCAAACCTCTTGTGTTCATACTCCTCAACAAAATGGTAGGGTTGAGCGCAAACGCAAACACATTTTAAATGTAGGTCGTGCATTAAGATTTCAATCCCATCTTCCTATTTATTTTTGGGGTGAATGTGTCCTTGCTGCTGCTCATTTGATTAATCGCACTCCTACTCCCTTGTTGCACAATAAAACTCCTTTTGAATGTTTGACGGGAAACTCGCCCTCTTATGATGCTATTAAGGTGTTTGGGACTTTATGTTTTGCTCACAATCACAATATTCATGGTGATAAGTTTGCAAAGAGAAGTAGAAAATGCATTTTTGTGGGATATCCTTTTGGTAAGAAGGGGTGATGTCTTTTTGATCTTGAGAGCAAAGATTTTTTCGTATCAAGGGATGTGAAATTTTTTGAGGATGTGTATCCATTTGGTACCCCGGAAAGTGTTAATATAATTCCGGAGGACATTGTTGAAATTGCATTGGATGTTGATGAGGATTTTGCTTTTCATGAGCCATCTCCTCCCCTCCTCTCCCCGTACCCTCTTGCTTCACCTAATCCAACTCCAAAATTCTTCTCAAACTACCTCCAATCCACAACAATCCTCACAAAATTCCCCACCCTCGCCTAAACTTCCTCCATCATAAGCCCAAATCCATCACCCCTCACATACTCCTAATGACACGGCCCAGCCCATTACCGCTTCCGCTCCATTTACTCCTCCCGCAGCTGGGCCCGTTTCCACCTCCTCTTATCTCCAGCCTTCACTCACCCCTGATGGGAATCTCTCTTTGGACCCCGCGTCCTCCCCAGCATCTCCTAATGGTGGGCCGCCTGCTAGACCGTCTTCGATTGGGTTCTCTCCTATAGGTTCTCAAGCCCCTGCTGGGCCTGTTGGGCCGTCCACTTCTGGTTTCAATTCTCAGGATGATTCTCAAGCTCTTGGTCGTGGCCTTCGCACCAAAGTGCCGTCAGTTTTATTGCGTGATTATGTCACTCATAGTGTTGCCATTAAAAGTCCATATCCCGCTTCATCCAGTTCCCATCGCTCTAAAGGTACTCCTTATCATATTGCACATTATATCAATTGTGATAGTTTTTCAACAAATTATCGTGCTTTTATTGCAGCTCTCACTTCTACTAAAGAGCCGCGGTCTTTTAAGGAGGCTATGAGAGATGAGAATTGGCGCCTCTCTATGCAAGAGGAGATCACTGCACTTGAAAATAATGGTACTTGGACCCTGCAGTATCTTCCCCCCCGGCAAACGTGCCCTAGGTAGCCAGTGGGTGTTTCGCAACAAATATGATTCTAATGGTCTTCTTGATTGGTGCAAATCTCGCTTAGTTGTCATGGGCAATCATCAACAAGAAGGTATTGACTATACTGAGACTTTTGCCCCTGTTGCTAAGATGGTTACCGTTCGCGCCTTTCTTGCTATTGCTGCATCTAAGCATTGGGAACTTCACCAGATGGATGTTCAAAATGCTTTTTTGCATGGTGATCTCGAAGAGGAAGTTTATATGAAACTTCCACCTGGATTTGGTGTTTCTAATCCGAATCTTGTGTGTCGTCTCCGCAAGTCTTGCTCATGAAAAGCAAAATCCTCATCAACATCCAATGCAATTTCAACAATGTCCTCCGGAATTATATTAACACTTTCCGGGGTACCAAATGGATACACATCCATTTGGTACCCCGGAAAGTGTTAATATAATTCCGGAGGACATTGTATGGTTTAATCATAGAGGAAGTATGTATTTGGCTTTCTTCAGTCTTACTCTGATTATTCTCTATTCACATACACTAAGGGCTCTGTTCATATTAATGTCCGATCCTAGTGTACGTTGATGATCTCATTATTGCAGGGAATGATTATGTTGCCTTACTGGCTTTCAAAGCCTATTTGAGTGACTGTTTTCGTATGAAGGATCTTGGTCCTTTGCGGTATTTTATGGGCATTGAAGTTGCTCGTAGTTCCACAGGTCTCTTTCTTTGCCAGAGTAATTACATCTTGAATATTGTTGCTGAAGCTGGTCTGTTGGGTGCCAAGCCTTCTGATTCTCCTATTGAGCTGAATCATAAGCTCGGGCTTGCTACAGGCGCCCTGTTTGATGATCCTGAGCTCTATCAACGTCTTGTTGGTCGTCTGATCTATCTTGCTGTCACTCGCCCTGATCTTACTTATTCGGTGCATATTTTGTCCCAGTTTATGCAAGCCCCTCGCCAGGAGCATCTTGAGGCTGCCTTACGTGTTGTTCGTTATCTTAAAGGCACTCCTGGTCAGGGCATTCTTCTTCGTGCGGACAGTGATCTGTCATTACTGGGATGGTGTGATGCTGATTGGGCTGCCTGCCCCGTCACTCAGCGCTCTCTCACAGGATGGCTTGTCTTTCTTGGTCATTCCCCAATCTCTTGGAAAACCAAGAAACAACCCACCGTCTCCCGTTCTTCTGCTGAGGCCGAGTACCGTTCCATGGCAGCTATTACTTGTGAGCTTAAGTGGCTCAAAGGTGTGCTTTTGAGCATGGGTGTTCATCATCCCAAATCTATTCCTCTATTTTGTGATAGTCAGTCAGCTTTACATCTTGCCAACAACCCCGTCTTTCATGAACGCACAAAATACATTGAGGTTGATTGCCATTTTGTGCGTGATGTTATCACTGCTGGTCTCATTGCTCCTTCCTATGTTCCTACTACTGCGCAGTTGGCAGATATTTTCACTAAGGCACTTGGGAAGACTCAGTTCGATTTACTTCTTCGCAAGTTGGGCATTTTTGATCCCCATGCTCCAACTTGAGGGGGGGTGTTGAGATATATATATTGTCTATTATGTAAATAATATCTTTTAGGCAATAGGTTGATTTGTATTGATAGTTTCCTTATCTACTTAGGACTCAAACTAGATTGTATATCTTTGAATTACGTGGAATGAAATCACAACACATCAGTTCAATCTTTTACTTCTCAACAATTTGGCATAGTTGCGCCACCAAGGCAATTAAATTGTTATACAGTTACACACTTGTATTGCATGCATGTGTTAATCGCTACATTTTCACATATCATATTAATTAATAACACAAAGATTTCCCACAATTTATCTTTGTTTTTAGCATCACTACTCTTCCTATATATAGGGCTTAGGTTTGGAATAATTTAGCACATAGCTATTTTGAAGTGGGATCGGGAGCGAACAGGATCAACGATACCCTGTGTTATGGCTAAAATTTCAGGTTGGTATTGACACAATGAAACGAAGACGCTGACACATCCGGGCCAGACGCTGACGTTATGACTAAGTCAATGGTTTAATTGTTGTCCGAAGAATAGGGAAGGCGTGACTGCTATTGCTTACTAAGTCATCAATAAGGACTAAAGTCAAAAGGAGAGTGGCACAAGGATAGGAATTCTGTTGAGATTGTGCGGAGATCATGTGGAGCTACCTCCGAGATTCTTGGATGCATGTTGCAGCTAAGTGGCGGCTATATAAAAGCGCTTAAATCACAAGGCAAAGGATGACAAGTCTCATACACAAACTTACACACTGCAGCCATTACTCCGAGATTATTTACACTTTATATTTCCAGCAACTTTCGTACTTTCATTCGAATAAACAATTATTGTACTTAGATCAAATAACTTAGGTTGTATTGATTGTCATTCACTCTGAGTGACGATTATTGCATATAGTGGATTGGTGGACTCACATCCACCCGCGGTTTTTTACCCACCTTCATTGGGGTTTTTCCGCGTCAACATTCCTTTGTGTCGTTCCCTCTTTCCAATTCTTCTCATACTTGCATAGCATACATCGCATAAATACGGTTGTTGTCGTCCCAAATCGGATCTTGTCGCTAGGCGAAAATCAAGCATAAACACCCCGATATTTCTTTCATGTCAGAACAATGTCTTTGCCCTTGTTCTACATGGAACAGAGGCTTAGCTATCACGTGTGATACTCCTCCTAGGGAGTAGAGATGAAATATCAAAACTCAAAGGAATCGATGGGGGGCTACACAAGTGGTGGATCATGTGGTTTAATTCGATACATTGTGCAAAACTTTACCATCCCTTGATATATGAACAAGAAAATTTATCCTAGAAAGGATAGCGAGTTACTTTCATACTAATGTTGCATTACTATCGTTAGCTCGTGTCATGAGACAGGGTACTCGAATTCTCCTCAGAAGAAAGAGCACAATTGGTCAACTAAAAGTGAAATAGAGAAGTGGACTTGGCAGGAAAAAAAGTCCTTCATAACATGACAAACAAATTCATATGGAGGCAATAATATATATCTCTTCCGTCTTTTTACTTGCATCATTGGATGTTGGCGCACATTATTAGGAGAGGAAAGCGATAGAGAGATAGAAAAAGGGATCCCATGTGCAAGAGAATGAGAGAATATAAAAGTAAATATGGTGTAAGTAATATGTAGTTTCCCAAATTGAAAAATGGTTTAAGTGAAAATAAAGGAGGAAGTATGTATATGTGTATATATATATATAACTAAAGTAATTAACTAACATAATTTTGAGTTTTATGTGTGCAAGATTCATATATTAATAATGGTGTCGGATGCAGGAAGTTCATAATTATAAGAAGTGTTGAAGTTCCTGAGTTGGGACTCCAAGATAGAAGAGGAGAAGTTCCTTGGGAGGAACCGCATAAGAGAATATGTCTTCTAGTATGATTTTGATATTAGACATTGTTAAAAGAAACACATTTTGATTGGAACTATGAAACCGGAATTGTTCATTGGATCAAGGAATAGAGTTATACCTTGAGTCAACGAACCGTTCCTCCGGAATTGAGTCTGTGTTCCTTCATAAAAAGAACTGCATCAAAAGGGAACAAGTATAACTGAATTTGATTTAATCAACTCACATAATAATGTGTGGTATTATTTAGGAGTTAAATATTACGTGATCTTATTGATTGAGTTAGTTTTGGAACTGAATCTAGAAGATAAGATTTTAATTGGGGTTTTATTTAAAGTAAATATGTTATAATGTTTTAATTTAAATTAAATGTCTTTGATGGTTATCTTTTAGAGTTAATTTAGGAACAATATTATAAGTTAATTAGGAGTCTAAATTTAATAAGATTGAGTCAAAGTTCACGTTTTTCATTATGCTGTAGCATGGGATAATTGGTTCGTTCCTCAAGTTGAGGAACATAGGAGTTCCTTGGATCAAGGAACAACGACGTTGAGACACCGTCCTTTGTTGAAGTCTACAAAAGGAAATGTTTCATAAGTAAAACTGATTTTCAATTTTAATTAAGTTAAACGTGATATACATTGAATAAGTAAGGGTTTTATCTTTATGAATAAATAAGATAATATCTTATCTTACTCTCTTCGTTTCCTATTGATGTTCCTAATTGGAATCTTGACACTATTTTGAATAATAGAATCTTCTAAATCTTTTTCAATATTATAAGAAAAAAACATAGTCATGTGGGGCCTTGTTTGATTTATCTCAATTAGTAATTTGATAATATTACATTTTTATTATGTTTATAAATACGTAATTACATATATTTATAGTCAAAGATGTACATTGATAAATGTGTAAGTCAAGCTAGGAACATCAATAAGGAACAGACGGAGTAGTTGGTTTGTTAGATCATGTTTATCTAAGTGTTAAGCAAATCTTTTTTTTTAGTATCTGGTCAATGTTCTTAAACTTGTCTCGTTGTTGAGTCATCCTATTTTATAGGAAGTTGTTGCTAGGTTTTGAAGGAGTATCCTATATAACTTGGTTCTATAGATAAGACTTAATCTCATCAGTTAAAAGTCTGAATTGTGTCAGACTGTCAGTCTATTATGTCTGACTCTAGTGGAAAGAGAGCTAAAAAAAAGTAATATATTGTATTCCACATATAAGTCGGTGCTAGCAAAGTTCCACAGTTCCTATATCATTCTGAGTTCCTGTTTTTTAGAGTCTATTCTATCAAGCGTTTGTAATTGAAAAAGAGTTGAAGGATTATAGTGCACTGTTGTATTAGGGTGAAAACTTGAGTGAGTTCTTGTATTGTATGAAAAAGCTTTGAGTGAAGCCATATAGAATGCTTTGAGCGAAGCAAAAGAGATAGGACTTTGAGTGAAGTCAAGAGGAACAATAGTTGTGGAAACTGGTGTTCCTAGAGGAACAGGAGTAGTAACTCTAGTGTAATAGGTTTTACTGAGTGGTTGAACTCTTATTAGTGAAAGAGTTGTGTCATTGTGGTCGAGGTTTTGCACTTTCTATTAGGCATATTTAGTTTTCCTCGTAAAATCTTTTGTGTCTTCGCATTGTTCTTTTCATGTTTCTTTAATTCCACAAATAGTGTTCATAATTCCTATCACTATAATTCAGCCCCATCTTGTAGTGTTCCACACACACATTTGGTGAGTGTATTAGAAAGTGCAGACTTTTGGTGAGTGTATTAAAATAATCAAATGTTGCAACTAAAAAAAACAGAGGTAGTGTATAGGTTAATGTTCATATGAGAACCACCCTTACATATATTTTGGGAATGCAGGCATATGAAGTATATTTATAGTAGAGTTTGAAGTCAACTAATTATTATATGACAAGTAGAGAAACATAAGAATTTATCAGGTAGATTAAGAGTTAAGGCAGTGATTGATGCAAATTTGTTTACTGAATTTAGTTTTGAGAGAAAATATACCTCGAATTCTTGAAAAACATATTTATGGCAATAAGGGAAACTGGAGAATAGTAGATACAATCATACAATGATTATATCTATAGGTACGTGAGAATTACATTTTTATTTTCCTGAAGTCTTATGTATGTCGATCATTTATATCAGAAATTACATGCGTATTAATCATAATATGACTTATGGGAGACAAAGGAAAATAGTTAATTAGGTTAGCTGATTAGGCAAAAACTCAAGAAGATTGTATCACCCTTCATGCGGATGCGTGAGCAATCAAATTACAGCAATAGTCCCGTCAAACAAGAAATTACATCACATAGTGGATAAGGTTAGTTGTCATACTACATAGATAAGGGAAGCATGCATGTTTGAAGGTGATACGACACTTATGAAAGGAACATCGTGTTTGTTTTTGTGGAGAGCTACCCAAGTCAATGGTTGGAACTTCGAATGTCCGTATTGCCTAGGGGTATTCATAAATATCCGATCCGGGCGATCCAATCCACTTTTTTAGTTTTCGTATATTTCGGATCGGATACGGATCGGAATTTTTTATTTTCGGATATCCGATCCGAAATATCCGTTTTCAAGGCCGGATATCCGAAATATCCGATGATCCGATCTGAAACATATTTTATGAACTTTTCCTTTGAAAATTTCAATTTTTTTAGTTTTCGGATATCTGATGATCCGATCCGAAATTTCGGATATCCGAATTTCGGATCGGGTTCGGATCGGATTTTCCCCGATCCAAAAGATATCCGAAATAAACACCCCACTATTGCCTCAAAAGCCTTGAATTGGTTTTTTTTACATATTTCAACTTCAACCCATAGATATATGTAAAGGCTACCTTCTTCTCAATTGATTTAAGTTGTAACTTGTAACTGATGACAGAGTTGGGTTGACCCTAGCTATCAGGCGCAAGAAGCTAGGTGCAAAAGGCGTTGCACCGAGTAATTGGTTAAGACAAAAAGGATATATAGTTGACAAATTAAATTAATATATTATCACAAGTACAATTCATAATTTAGTCGTGAGATAATGACATTAGGTGAATTTGAGCTTGCAAACCTTGAAGGAGATGGTTTGAAGAAGGTTGTGAAAATTCCATCGAAGTGGAAGCCTCCAGCAGCCGGGCAATACAAAGTAAACACAGATGCTGCAAAGAAATCTGGGAATATGGTGGGATTTGGAACTGTGATGAAGGATAATGTTGGGGATGTAATGGTTGCCGCTTGTGACTGGATCGAGGGTGATTTTCCTACTGAAATTATGGAAGCCATGGGCGCGCGGTTTGCTATGCAAAAAGCTCTGGAAGCTGGCCTTAAAGACATAGTCCTTGAAACAGATAATGCTCAACTGTGTTCCCATCTGCAGAAAAGGAAGGTGGAACATACGGATTTTGGCCTGATTGTAGGACACATCCTCAAGCTTGCTGACAGCTGTGATTCTATCTCTTTTTCGCAAGTCAGACGTAGTGGAAATCAAGTAGCTCACTATATGGCAAAAGATAGTTTCTCTTATAATGGTCAGCGTGTTTGGATAGAAGAGTATCCTGTTACTCTTGAAGCTTATATTGTAACTGACTTTGAAAGTTTGGAGCTTTAGTTATACAAGTGGTTTTTTTTCCTGTCAAAAAAAAAAGTACACTAGTGGAAAAAAGCCCATTTGTTCCGGTCAAAACAGGGCTTACCGATCCGGTTTTGGTCCGGATCGGGTGGGCTCGCGGTAGTTGAAAAATATTAACCGATCCGGTTGTGAACCAGTCATGGTTGAAAAATATTAGCACCTAATTGATCCGGTCATGGTTGAAAACCGGGTCAGTTAGTGAAGCTTAATGATCCGGTTTTCAACAATGACCGGATCAGTTAGATGCTCAATTGCATTAAAAAAAAACCTCCCCCACAGTAGTTTGGCTTTAGAGCCCAGATTGAGATAAACGTCAAATACACATCCTGATACAGTTCGCACCAACATACAGTCTACAAGAAAATATTATAAATTTACATCTTTAATCAAATATTATAAATTTACTTCGCACCAACATACAATACAATTCGTATCTCAATGTTAGCATAGTTAACAGTAACATCACGAAATTTACTTCTTTAATCAAATATTATATAGGAAAAATTGACAATAGAGGTCTGAACTTTGGGTGATAATTTTTAAAAGGTCCGAACTATTAATTAACCTGTGTAGGTCCCAACTTTAGGGGGTCTTAACTTTTAGCGGGCCTCGGCGACTTAAAACTGAAGATTTTTTTTTTAAATCTCACCTAGTTCCTACATCCCCCCCTCAATTAACCATTCTGGTGTGACCCAAGTTTTACAAGTGATGACCTATTAAGCCAATTTCAAGTCACTAAGGCCCGTTAAAAGTTAAGACCCCCTAAAGTTGGGACCTACACAGGTTAATCAATAGTTCAGACCTTTTAAAAATTATCACCCAAAGTTGAGACCTTTGTTGTCAATTTTTCCTATTATAAATTACATATTACCACCAACATAGAATTCAGATCCAAAAATCGAAATGAATTAAAATAAACACGAAATTACAAGAAAATAAAAACCACAAGATCGATTACAAGAAATAAAATATTATAAATTACAAGAAATTACAAGAAATTAAAAGATCAATTTCTAAAAATGATAAATTAAGTACGAAATATAAAACGAAAAAATCCAAGACAAATTACGAATGAAATTAAACTCAAAAAAGTACAAAAAAAAACAATCACAAACCCTAGATCTGGGTTAAATGCGACGGCGGAGATGGTGTTTGGTGTTCATCGAAGATGCGTTAGGGTTTCGTTGGCGTCTATGGGGCTTCGCAAAGATGAAGAGTTGTTGTTTGCCTTCGTCATCTTCGTCTCGCCGTGGCCTCGTTTTCTTCATTCGTGGACTTTGTCTTCTTCATTCGTGGGCTTCATTCGTGGGAGAGGATGAGAAAAATGCAATGATTGTTGTGGAGATCAGAAGAAGAGAGAGAAGGGAGGAGAGGTTGAAGATCTGGTGCTAATTGGCGAAGGAAATTGGGGATTGGGGGAGAGGTTAGGGTTTATTGGAAATCGGCAGAGGAAATTGGTGGTGTTGGTTTAGTCGAGGCAGAAGAGAGGTGAGGATGAGTGGATGGTGAGATGCGAATGAAGGAGATGAGAGGATGAGGGAGATGGTGAGGATGAGTGAAGGGAAATGAGAGGAGCAGCGTTTAATAAACCCTAACAAGAACTGGGCGTCTAGGCCCAAGAACGCGCTTTTTTAAAAAGTGCCCAAGGATTAGGGATGGCAATGGATCGGAGATGGGTCGGGTGGAGCTCCATCCGCCCCATCACCCGCGACCCAAAACTCCATCCACACCATCCATCACCTACCAAAAATTTCACCCATATCTGCTCCACCCATCATCCGCGGGTGGAGGCGGGTGGGAAACGGGTGATACTAGGAACAAAAATTATTTTTTAGACTTAACAATTTTAAAGAAATTAATATATGAAAAATTAATCATAGTCTCATAGATTAACAATAAAGTGACAAAATATCAATCTTATTACACACAAAAAAGTAATTATAAGTATTTTTTTATCCTTTAAAAAAAATTAAGTATTTTTTTTATTACCTTAAATGACACGTGGCAGTTAAAAACACAAATTTTTTATATTATACTCCCTCCGGTCTTTATTAGTTTACCCCTTTCTATGGGGCACATTTGCCGATATACTAATTTGAACCTTAATATCTCTAATTATCAATAAGCAAAAATTACAAAAAGTTGATATTCGGATACTACACATTGAGATGAATCTAACAAGATCTCACATGACTATATTTTTCCTTTAAGTACAAATCACAAGAGATAGTCAAAGTCATGTATGTGAATAGTGTCAAAAGTCAAAAGGGGTAAACTAATAAAGACCGGAGGGAGTATTATATATATATATATATATATATATGGGTGGATGGATGGAGCGGGTGATGGATCAAAAAAATATCAGTCATATCCGACCCGACCCACCACTCGATCCATCCATCACCCGCTTCACCGCGGGTGATCACCCATTTATTCTGGGCGGGTGGGTGGATAATCCACTCACCCATGGATAATTGTCATCTCTACCAAGGATCAGTAACGCGCAGTCGCGCATGACTCGTTCCTTGTAAAGGGACCATTAGCTGATCTGGACCTTGACCAGCCGGATCAGTTAATGTTAACTGATCCGGTTCACTTGATCCGTTTTATTGCT
Organism: Beta corolliflora; assembly: GCA_947648045.1. Taxonomy (NCBI): domain Eukaryota; kingdom Viridiplantae; phylum Streptophyta; class Magnoliopsida; order Caryophyllales; family Amaranthaceae; genus Beta; species Beta corolliflora. The sequence continues at coordinate 352,734 of CANSZD010001643.1, read as the reverse complement.
AAACGGATAAGTTTTTATGTGACATATAGCCTTTTTTCCACTAGTTTTAAGAGGTCATGGGTTCAAGACTTTTTACATGAATTTTTTGAACATTTTCTAAGGGAATGCATGTTAGCGTATGTCAAAGATATAGCGGTGCCATGTCAGCGGAGTGGGATGACAAATGGGGGAATACTATGCTTGTCCACGCGTTTTAATAATATATAGGTTCATAATCATCTATTTAAATTTCAATATACTTGAATATGTACAAAAATGTACCACGTTGTATAAAAAGCAATACAATATATGATTATTGTTCTTCTTGAGTTACATTATGTTCGGCGAACGTTGCATATGCTAGTGGGGTAATTCACCCATTAGAGATGTCATATAAGTAAGTTTTCTTCTTTTATAATTGTGATGAATTTCATTAAACATGAATGTCTATTTTTAGTTGATAGATTAATTTTTTGCTAAGCCTTATATATGCAGCCATCTAGGGGTTACTTCTATTTGTTGGTGTTACATATTAATATAGTAGAGTTACTTCTATTTGTTGGGTTACTTATGTATTATGTTGAATTTACTTTCTTAGGAGTTACTTATTAATATACTAGGGTTTACTTACTATTATTAGGAGTTACTTATGTTTTAATATAATTAGTTTCTCTTTCATGCGAGTGACCACGTGATATTGTTATTTGGTTAATCACCCCGTCAGCCACAAAGAAAACATGTTAATTTTTATTTGTATGGTGTATTTTTGGAAGAGGACATAATTAACGGAAAAAAAGGTAATTCTATCTATGACACTTGAGTATGTCACTCATGTAGAGGGAGAAAAGTAGTGGCCTGCAAGAAGCCAGGAAGTAAGGTTAGGATATTGTATATTTGTATTCCGTCATCCGTTTCATGCTACACTTATGAAATTGCGGATTTTTAGGCAATTTTTAGAGAGGAAAAAGATAGAGAGAGAGAAATAGGGACTCATGTAATAGGAGAGAGATAGAAATGATTTATTTTTCTTAAATGAAAATGATACATCTAATTTGAAACACTCTAAAAAATTGTAGCATCTAAAAAGAAACGGACGACATATTATATTTGAGTTTGTCAATATCCATAAGCAGCAGTGTTACACACATGATTACCGCGCAAAAGTGAGATTTATGGGGTAACCGTAATAATAAATCATTGGATGTTCTCTCTGCTCCCTCGAGGGATTGGCTAAACCACAGTTGACTCTTGTAATGATAAACCTATTTTAATTTTGTGGTGAAAGTTGATCAAAGTACTATTTGATCAGAACTTCTCTTCGTTAATATTCTGGATCTCTCTCACATAATGCGTATAATTATGATACGTTTTGATTAGTCAAGAACAGAGCAAGGTTGACAATTAAGAAAAGAACTAATTTTGATGTAATTTATGAGCTCCTAGGGTATGTCAAAATGGCGACTAGGGCCCTATTCTTTTGGATCGGCAGAAACTGACCGAATCGAACTAAAACTGAACCGAACAGTATTAACCGAGAAACGAATTACAGAAGAATCGAACCGAACCGAACCGAACTAAAACGAACCAAAACAAGCCCAAAAGAAACAATGCGCTAGATACATAACAAATTTATGAATTATTTGATTTTAGAGGCCAATTATGTGCTTAATTATTGTATTAAGAATAGTGGAATATTGAATATAATATGTACTGATCTCTTCGTGATTTAGAAGTCTTCCTGATAAGTTCGAGCACACACACTTATAATTTTAGTACTGTGTAAGGTGGTGTGTTTTGGTAGATATTTAAAATTAAGAACATGGAAATTTCTGTAAAAAAAAATAGAACATGGAAATTGTCTAAGAGATACAGAGTTAGTTAACGGCCACTTGATACGATAGAAAGATCAAAATTTGTACAATAATTCGAGAGATTTAATGAAAGATTCACATCTTATTATAATTTTTTCCTTGAATAATGCTAAAATGGGTTTTAATTCCTGAAATGTGTCGGAGTTCAAATTACTACCCTGGGTACCGTCCACGTACGACGGCACGCGAGAATTTTGTTTTCGACAAAGCAAACGGCTACTCAGAGTAGCGGTTAACTTTAAGTTATTTGAAAACGGTATATGAGGTAAAACTGCTACTGGGGTTAGCGGTTTACTAGGCAAAACCGCTACTCAGAGTAGCGGTTTACTAGGCAACTTAACACATGCAAAAAAAAAAGGGGAAAGCACGCAGCTAGGCTGTGTGCTTTCCCCTTCATTTTTTTTTTACGTTTCATAATAAACCGCTACTCTGAGTAGCGGTTTATATGCATGCCATATAACTTGTCTTAGGGACGTAATATAACCGCTATTTGAAGTAGCGGTCAACTTTACATTATTGGTATTAACCGCTACTTGGAGTAGCGGTTTTGTTAAAAAAACAAAATTTTCGCGTGCCGTCCTACGTGGACGGTACCCAGGGAATTAATTTGAACTTCGGCATATTTCAGGAATTAAAATCCATTTTAGCATTATTCAAGGAAAAAATTACATCTTATTATTATTATATATTGTCATATTAGTTACAGGTGGTAAATATTCTAATTCAAGTAATATATTTTCTTTGTTAGACATCCCAACTATGAGAACATAAAGTTTATTAGTGGACAAAATAAGTATAACTTAATAATGAATAACTTCAAAAGATAAAGAAAATATTATTAAACAAAATACATAATTAATATAATAATATAGTAATTTGCAAATCATAAGACGGTGTTTTAATCTAAATATAGCTTTCTCATCTACTTCTATTAGTTTATTTCATTATCATTGTCCAAATTTGTTGTTAGTTTAGACTGAGTACAAAGTGGACAAATCGGGCTTAATAGTTAATAGGCCATCCAATCGGTGGTGACTTAATAAGTAAGGTAATTATTTAACAAGTGAGAAAGATAAAAAAACACAAAACATATTCTTTTCAAAAATGTCAAAAGTTACTAAAGTTTAGAGAAGTACATGAAGATCTGAATACTCTTCCATAAATTTCAATGTATCCTCCTACTTTAGGCCTTTAATAATTAATACAGCCACTTTTAGGTGGCATTTTTGTTGACCACACTAGTGGCTCTACATGCTCGGCAGACCCTATAGTGGTAGCGAGGAAATGATGAGTATATATGTCTTTATTTACTTTAATCTGGAAAAAGCATGGTGCATTTGTGTTATGCAGGTGGGTGACAAACACATCATGTTGCGGAAACCCTCCAAAAAAAAGAATAAGTTAAAAATTTAGTAATAGTAATAACAATATACTCTTAATACGAAACAACATAATTACAGAAGGAATTATCTATGATGAAAATTGTGTTTTATTCCGTTGATTTTCATATACTATTCCTCCGTCTTAGATTAATTGTCACAAATTAGTTTGATACAACTGTTTAGGAAAGTTTACAAAGTGGAGAGACACAAGTAGGTAAATGGGCGTATGACCCAACTATTAAAATATATTAAAAAAAAAAAACACATAGTTAATTTATTGTGACAATTCGAAAAAGAAATTATGACATTTAATTTAGAACAAATGGGATATATTCAAATTCATTTAACTATACTTATCAGAAAATATTAGCAAGACCCTTTAACTTAATTTAATAACTTGAATTAGTGGCCCTAAAGATTTACTTAAAATGACTATACTTTATTGTAGTTGTGATTTTACTCATGGATAATCCTTAGGTCATGACTAAATATCACTGAACTTATGGACCATTACATTCATTTATTTGAACTTTTTTGATATACGATTTAAATTCAATTGAAATAATTTGGTCCAAAAAAACTAGTGAAGATTAGGTGAAGGAGAACATAACCAATTTAGAAATTTTGTGAGCTCACTCTGATCCTAAAATTCAATTGTTGAATAGAAGTAAAATCACAAAATAAAACTAAAAGAGGGTCAAAAGATAGAATAGTCAGTTGAAAGGTAGTTAATTATAAAAGCCATATCTAATAGTAAATTTAAATTGGTAGTTATATCAAAATTAAGAAGTTTGATTAGCTAGCTTAGCGCTTAGCGCTTAGCTAACATGTTATGATGTTAACTTCAAATGTTTCATTAATAGTTCCTCTTTATGTTTCTTTCACTAAGTAATATGCGGCTAAAACTCACATTATCACATGATGACACGAACTAATCATTATCGCATCAAAAGGTAAAGGACTGTATATTTTTGTACCCAAATAATGGACCTTTCACCTTTGTATTTAGTATATTATTGGAGAATTCTTTGGGCTTGAGATTGGGCTTGATGAGATCTGATGATGGTTGGTTGGTGGTTGACACACCTGAAGTGGCCGCCAATGATGGACTTTCTTCTGTTTACTCTCCCTCCTAGATTATGCTCTACCCTTCATAAATGCGATCGTTTAATTGGGCCGCACTCATTCGGTCTACTTAATTGAACAACCTTTCGATATGTTTTCAATTTCCATATACTTTCATGATGTCTCTATCATATTTCAACACCAAAATATTTAAAAATTTGAAAATCTTCAAACATTTTTAATTAGCATCGTTCTTTTCCAAAAATCTCAAATAAATCCTTCTGGTGATTGTAGATTTGTAGTACCAACTTTTTTATTGTTTGTGACTGGTGAAATGACTTATAATTATCAATATCCCTTTCATTACAAAAGAAAATAAAGCGTCTTGTTAGAAGGCCCTATTATCAGTTTCTGGGCATAATAAGACTATCAATGTATGGGGCTAAAAGTTAATGGGCTTAACCGATAGATATTATAGGTTACATTGATAGATGTCTAAGTTAAAATGATATGATGCTCTAGGTTAAACTAATAGATGTCTGGATTAAACTGATAGATATGTGGGTTATATGATAGATATATGATTTATACTGATAGAATTATGTCGTGTACTAATATATATTAGGTTTAAACTGATACTTGTCTCAGACATGTCTTGAATGAGACGGTTTCACACCAGACTTTTTGAAAAGAAAGTTACCTAACTATATAGGATTATTTAACTAGAATAATACTCCCACCTTTTTCTTTTAATTGTTACCCTTACACTTTTTACGCATGCTAATGCAAACTTTGAGGACATATATCTTTAGTTTTGTATTTGTAAAAATTATAAAAAGTACATATTATTAAAATACATGTTAAGACGAATCTAACAAGATCCCACATGATTATGTTTTTATTCACGTATAAATCACAAATGATGGTCAAAGTGAAATTTGTGATTAGTACAAAATGTCAAAACGTAACAATTAAAAGAAAACGGAGGTAGTACAAATTTTGGCCATTCGCTCGCAATAATACAAACTTTTGATTATTATGTAATATAACAAACTTTACATCAAATTTCATAGAGTAGGTCAATGTGACTACTGACTTGTAACCTGTAAAACATGTAAACAAATTTTTTTTTAAAAACAAAATCTCTCTCTCTCCTCCCACAACCAACTGAAACCTCCCAGGCTACCCCAACCCCACCCCTACCCCCCTCCCCCATGGACGAAACCACCCTCACCACTCCCTCCCCCACCACGAAACCACCTCCCAGCCACGAAACCTCCCCCACTCGGACCACCAGAAACCACCCATTCCCTACATCTCTCTCCTTCCTACCCACTATACATGGCTACTCAGCCATTTCTCTATCCTTCCTCCACCGAACCACCACACCCACCACCCTAACCAAGGTCAAATTCTCCGGCAAGTTCCTTGCAATTCCCATAATTTCCCCTACAATAAAAATTAGTGGAGGGGGAGCAGGAGAAAAAGAAAAAAAAAAAGGAAATTTTTTTTTTCCAAATTTAAATAAAAATTTAGAAAACCAACCAATAAAATAATGACACATGTCCTAGTGAGTGTCACGTCAGCTTTTTTACCTCCTACAACAAGTTAACAATCGGTATCGACCTACTAGGACTTGGGGGAAATTTTTTAAAAAGTTTGATATATTACAAATAATCAAAAGTTTGTACTATTGTAATTAAATGATCCAACTATATATCAATAAGTTATGTTCTAATTAAGGCGAATGTAATACTATTCCATCCACATTGTGTCTACGGTAGGTCTTGATTTCTTGAATTATGACCTCAAAATCATAATTCATGACAAATGAAGCTTTAGCACTAGAGGCGTCAAGATTGGTTTTTTTTTATATATACTCCTGCATCCTATCCATAGGCCAAAGACTTTGTCAACCTGTCAACCATAATAGTCGTCGGTAAGAAATAACGTACGTATTTCTAGGGTCTACATCATGCATGTATGTAGATTTCTCCCTTGATTCCTACGTCTCAACTGCAAACCAATAAACAATTCCATTATAGCTTTCGAACATACCTACTTGACAGTTGACACTACTATTCCTAGTAGTAGAGAAGTAAAATACAATATGAAATTAGTTAACAAGTGACTTCTTAATATCACAGTTTTCTTGCTTATTACTTATGTTCATATCCTTAACAAACACGTAAAGTTTTTTTTTGTAATAATCGCTATCGTAGTAGTCACAACATTATTTTTTGCTCACCGGTTTGGTAAGCCTGTAGAAACTGACCAATTATTTTAATTACACAATTAGGATAATAGCAATAGCTTAGTCCTCACTATGAAAGGAACTCTGTAATCATGCATTGATCAAATTGACACCCCAAAATTTAATAACATATCTAATATTAGTATAGACAGATTTTAAAATGTAAATGATGAAGATATTGTAAATCATTTATAAAATATAAAATTTGACAAAAACCATTGTAATTGTTTTTTTTAGATTGATGTATAATTTTTTTTTACTTGCCAAATATAATATTTCATATAGAAAGTAGAGATATCTGTAATTATAATGTAAACATCCTAAATTTAAATTTAAATTTAAATTCCGCTCTATTGTAATAATACGGACATTAATTAGCTAATAAAATAGAATCCCAAATCTCTAGTTGAGGATTGTGTTAGAGAGAGATGACTAATATCAAAAAAAAGAAAGAAGACGACTTGCAAGTTACAAATAAAAAAGACTTTGGAAGTTGGTTGTTGCCTGTTGGGGCTTTGTAATTGACTATATAATATCATGACAAGATAGACTATTTAAATTTGAGCTAAGTAAGATTGAGGTTTGTAGCTCTTGGATATATCGTTTGGGATAACTTTGAAGAAAGCGTTTCCAAACATGGTGCAAAAGACAGTTTTGAAGGTGGATGTATCTTGTGAAAGGTGCAAGCAAGAGCTTTTCGAAGTTGTGTCCAAGGTAGAAGGTACCAATACTTGCCTTTTAGTACTAACTAATTACCTGTCTTTTTTCTCTTTATATTAATATTTTAGTTTGTATCTTTTTGTTTTTTCCAATGACTAACAAATCAAAGGGGAGGAAAACAAAGGGATCTAACTAATTTCCTTATGTTTGAATATATCTAATCCTTTCAATTTATTTATTGATGGCAAATCTTTTAAAAGTTGGGAATATTTGGACAGTTCATTCATCATACAATTTCTGCTCATTTGCTCATTTAGAATTCCCCTTTTTAGTATATTTTGCTCATTTGGATGATTTCAAATGATTAATTAGCAAAAAAAAAAACAGCCTTGTTTGTACCATACTCACAATACACTCTGGTGTATGATAAAATTTATAGTAAGTACGTCTAATTATCTTTCTGAGGCTTCCCTTCCTTTTGTTACTATTTTCGTCAGGTTTAATTTCCTTAATCATTGCTATCAAAACCTTTAACAAATTAGTTTATTAGAAAAGAGGAAGAAATAATCCTTCTAATCTACTTCCGTCTTCTTTCTCCATTACATGTCCAAAGAAGAAAATATAAATCTCTTTGATTTAAGATTTGTTCTAATCACCTGTGTGTGTTTTTTCTTAAATTGTTCTAATCACAGTTATCATACTATGTGTTAGGAGTGAACAAGATTGAAGCTGACTTGGAGAAAGGAACAATAGCAGTGATAGGAGATGCAGACCCGTATACTATAATTACGCGTATAAGAAAAGCAGGCAAATCAGCCCAGTTTGTGAGTGTTGGGCCTCCTCCAAAGCCTGAAGAGAAAAAGCCAGGCCCATGCCCATACCCATACTCATACCCATATACAAACGGCTTTTGTGATGGCAGGCCCATAGCTATGATGAGTTTGGATTATCAAGATCCACCTCCACTTTGTTCTATTATGTGACCTCAATTATTTTTTTGTCATATACTTCCTCCGTTTCCTTTTGTTGTTCGAAATTTCCATCGAAATTTTAATATATTGTTCCTATTTTGAATCTTTCCATATATAGTATAATTTATGAATTAAATTTCCCATTAGTTTTGAGTTGCAATACATGTGTTCACACTATTGAGTAGTCATTCTTTACATTTTTATCTCTCAAACTTTTATCTAATTGGTTGTCTAACATAGAGTAATTCGAAAAACAATAAATGTGTTCACACTAGTTTGTAGTTACCCCTCAAACTTTTTGTATCATTGGTTGCTTAACATAGAATAACTCAAAGGGTTAGAATCTTTATTTTTAGTTTATTTTATTTTATTTCAAATAGTGGAATCTTGCCCTTTTTTTTTTGAGTTGTATTGGTTTCCTCCCAGATTCCAAATAGTAACAACATAAGAAAACGGAGGGAGTACTTTGCATCATATTTATATATTATTACTTTTTTGTGAGATTGTTTCAATTGACACAGTTTTAGCAAAATGTACATGTACATACTTGTTAATTAATGTTAATGAAAGTTTGTTTGAAGTACTGGTTTTGTGAATTCTGAGAATGATGGGTGCGCCGTTCAAAATTTTCCATATATTTTTTTAAGGTAAGAGAAGAACATTAGGCTACCCTCCTCTCGAGGGAAATACCTAATGTGTCGGATATAAGAATGGGAATAAGAGAAGAGTTATTACAATTGGAGAAACATCAAAACTATAAACTACTAGATGCCCTACATTGGCTATCCAATCAGCAGCGTGGTTTGCTTTCCTGGACACGTGTCTGACTTGGCAAGAGGCAAATTGAGTGAGCATGATCTTACAATCAGCAAGTATATTAGCAATCTTCCATGGAATAGACCAAAGATTTTTAACGGCGTTGATGACCAAGAGGTTGTCATCTCAATGATGATTTTGTGAATACCCAAATGCAAAGCAAGCTTGATACCTTGTTGAAGTGCAGTGGCTTCGGCAATGAGAACTGAAGTGTGGCCGAAATTTTTCCATATGGCCATCATATATTCATATGTATTCCAAAATTCAGGACCTCATTTTTCTAAACAATATAAACAACTATTGTCGTAACATTGTTTTGTTGTCATAAAATCAAGAGAAATTAGGGGTATATATATATATATGGTAACGTGATAATTTATGATTGAATTTGTCATTACTAATTCTAGATCTTTATGTTTATGAAATTAGAACATAACACATAATATGATAGTATAAAAATATGTTAGTATGTTTGGATTCTTAGTATTCTAAATTACTAGGGTAAAATTGATGTTCATTTTCCATATGCTTCCTCCTTAGACCAAAATTTGTACACGAGAGCAAAACTACACTTTCAATTAACTGGCATGCGTTTACATTATATAGACCATAGGAATAGCCCATAAATTTATTGTTCCCCTTCTCAAAATCAAACAGGTATCCTCTATCCTATTATTACAATACTTTGATTATTACACTATGCACATAGTAACTTTTATCATATATTTTGTTTGTTGATGTATATAATTGATGTTATCTATAACATATTGTTAGATTAGGATTATTGTATGATATCAACTTTTTGCAATTTTTTACTAATTGCATATCAAAGATATTAGATAGTCAAAGTTACGTATTGGTAAATGTGAAAATCATGATTGTTAGTTCGTAAAATATTAATTACAAATGAATGGGATCGATTTGATTAAAATTAATCTTGCAAAAATCGAATTTTTAAAGTTACAGCACTGTAACATGCATTGTGTTTCAACTGAAATTGAGATTTGAGACTGAGTTGAAACACACTGCATAAGCGGATAATAAATAGCAATGGGGACACAAAAGAGTTTTAACGTGGTTCAATCTCTACTCCGAGATCTACGTCCATAAAATCCACTAATAGCGAATTCCCCTAATACATCACTCAAGGTACAAGTCCCCACTACTAACTCTAGTAGTGCTCCCCAACACTTAACTATAAGTGTTGCTACGTTGAATCAAATACAAACTCATGTACCCAACCCAACACTTTCTATAATTATGAAAATTACAGAAATATTTTCCTCAAAAGAACGCTTCTTAATCAAGCAGGTAGAGGATACAATTTTTCCTAAGTAATTCACTTGGCAATGTCTATAACACTGTGCTATGCTTTGTGCCACTGATTTTGTGGTTTTCTCTTGTAAAGCTCCGATTAATAGAATGGAAAACCGTGTTTATAAAAACTGAAGAGATGGCATTATATAATCATGAATCTTCCTTGTTTTGAGATATGATAGTATCAATCAAAATAATAACATATCTTTTAACAACAGAAGTAATCTTTTTATTAAACAAGATATTATCTTCTAAAATCTATCATCTTTTTGGAGATTAGATTTTGTGCAAGATATTATCTTAAGATATTTTTTCTTTTAAAATATTTTTCGAAAGTCTTTTTCTTTTATGTAAAATTCATTTTGGTAAAACATGTTTGTTCTAATTATTTATACTACTAACTCTAATAGTCATAAATAATTATAACAACAACATTTAAAATAATATTTTACTCATAGCACACATACTAACATTTAACCAAATTAATTACTATTACATAGTTTGCTATATAGAAAAATCTAGCTACTCTTCAATCTTATTTCTTCAAACTTGAGCATCTGACTTTCCCAAAGCAAACATTGCATCAAAAGAATAAATACAAGAATACATGATGCAAAATAGTTTATGTTTGTCATCATTAAAACTCCTATGGTCATAACAATAATGTTGTAGTTGTAAAAGAAGGGAGGAAGTAATGAATAACAATGTATATATTTGAAAAACAAAAATATTAAAATACATATATAATTGATATAATTTCATAATTTTCCATATAAGAAGCTTGTTCTCAAATCCAAATACTAGTATTTGCTATTACAATAATCTCTCATGATGAATTCTCTCATAAAAAAAACCTAGTTGTTATCCTCTCTTCTCCTCTCTCTTTCCTCTTTTCACTGAAAATCCTCTAGAGGGGCTGCTATGGATGTTTTCGTCCATGGTAAGCCCCTCTTTCTCTTCTTTTTGCAGTTTCTAGTTTGTTTTATTGTTTTTTTTCGCTGTTTTTTTAATAAGTCCAATATGTGATGCCTTTAGTCCCCTTAGGCCCTTATGGGTTTGGATCCTAGCTCCAGTTGAAGGTTGATTTAGGATTTTGTGCGGGATTGCAACAATAATGGTCACTACTTCGCGTACAATGGGTTGAATTAACTTTAGCTCTACATCAAAACTACTTCAGATCAATAGATCCCCTCGTGGAAGGGGATATCAGACAACGATGTCAAATAGGGTAATTAGACAAGTTATTTTTTATCAACGATCGTGGTTTTGCCAGATTAGAATTAAGTTTTTTTTCAATTTGATTTGTATTTTTTAGTTTATGACTTCTATTGTAAAATATCGTATGACTTCATATTAATTAATAGTAAATTTTAACTTCAAATCTCTCATAAAAAATACATATAATATTTTATGAGTTTTCAATGATGATAAAGAGTTAAATTATGATATTTGATATGCAAATATATTAACATATCAACAAAAGGATTTGTTCACTTGTTTTTATTAAAACAATTAAAAAATAACAATAGACATGACCTGAACCCTAAAACTAGTACTACACCCGTTTCATAATACATGCAACATTTGCCTTTTCACTTACTACAACACGTTTTTTTGGACATTAATATCTCTAATTGTATATAAATAGAAATTATAAAAAGTTGATATTTAAAATTCTTGCATTAAAAAGAATTTAACAAGATCTAGTTAACTATATTTTTTCTAATATAATAGTAAGAGAAAGATTATCAAAGCTTGTTAATAAATAGTGTGCAAATGAGTCTCTATTGTAAAATGGAGGTAGTACTTGCCGGCGATTGTGGGTCAAAACGGGACGTGTGAATATATGATACGTGGCTCACTGTCCTGGATATCCAACCAACTAAACAGTAAAATACTGTATACAACCTGGGAAATCATGGAGTGATCTTCAAATCCAAAATAATACTATTGAATGGAATCCCAAATCAAAGAAATTCCTTCAAGTGCAAAAAAGTTGAAAGAAGCAATCCGAGCTCTTCTTAATCAAAATTATGGAGTAGAAGAAGAAGAAGATAATGGAGAGAGATTGAGTTCTGAAGAGAGAGTGAGAGAAAAACACAAAATGGTGAAACACAAAAATCAAATCTTTTGTGTTGGCACTGCTGATACCAAGCTTCAGGAGCTTCGCTTCTTATGTCAATCTCTTCGTTCCCATTTCAATGCCTTTTCTCCCAATTCCTCGCAATCTCAAGTATGTTTTTTTTGCTTTGTTCTTTTTTCCAGCAATTTGAAGTGATGGAGTATTATATAAATGATGGTTGTTATTTTATTTTATGCTGGCTTTATTAGATTAATTAATTTTGTGGTAGATTGACATTCAATTTTTGAGTAATTTGGTAGATTAGACATGTTTGGTAATTATGGTAAAAATTAGGTTGAACTAATTGAAGATTGTAATATTATATTGAAAGACATAGTTTTGGGTAAGAAACAATATCAAGAAGTAATAACATTTCAGCTAGTTGCACTTGCACCCAATTGAGCTTTGCCCACGTAAAATTGTTTATACCATGGCCAAAATTCAACCATTTTATACAACTTCAACAATTTTTTATAGAACATTTATCATTTGTTATGCAATTAATGCAAATTTTATAGTTTTGTACACAACATTACTATTTCTGGAAAACAACATAAGTTTTTATTTTTAAAAAAAAATATTTTTGAAGAAAAAACTTCTATTTACAAATATGTCATCATTTATTTACAAAAATGTCATGGGAGGACCGTTATTCGTTCCAATCTGAGAGGATTTAGGCATTTCTCCGGTTTATAGTACTTCAAGCTAGTGGAATTAGCTCACTTTTAAGTGAGTAGTTGCTAGCTCGGTAGTTGGTAAAGTTTTGTGAAGGTACTACCCAGATGGAATCTCGTCTATGGCACTGTTTTTATATACTCTCTTAACACCAAAAAAATTCATTTTTGTTAAATGAAAAGATTTGCAGTACCATGTCAATTAATTCTTAGTAAGGTGGCTGAAATAACATGCTAATCATTGTAAGACTTCATTTAGTGCAAATTCTTGTTGTAATCTATGTCAAAATACTTTTAGTTCCGAATCAAACTTGGTAGCCTTAATCTGAACTTATACTTGGATTTATAAGGTGAAACGACCAAATTCTAAGTCATATGGATATGTCACTAGTCACTAGAATTCAAGTATATTTTGGATGTAAATGAAGCTAAGACTTTTGATGAACTGGATTGTAAGAGATATTAGCAGCGATAGTTCCTTTTGTAATTATGAGCTCAATTATATGTGCTATTGGTAGAACTTTCAGAAAATGGCCTTGTTTTGACCTTGAACTGAAATGTTCGTAGACTATATGATAGTTTCTCAAACTGTGTTACCCTCGTGCCTCACTGTCCTAAATATAATATTCCACTTTTCTTGAATTGTTTATCAACCAGGTTTTTATGTATGAAATGGGAGAGAGTGCTTTGGTTGATCCACAAATTTGCAGATGTGATCGCTCACATCACTAGGAGAAATCTTTTTAAATTGGTTATATAGTCATTTCTTAATACTAGTTCATGCAAACTTCAATTCAGGTTCAAGTTACTCTAGTTGATGTCTCTACGGGTCAAAACGTGATCCAGAGTTTGGAGGACTTCCACTTTGTTCCTAGAAAGGATGTGCTATCTTCCTATCTTGGTCATGGAAAGCAAGATTATTTGCTTCCCGAAGATAGAGGCAGAGCGATTGCGATAATGAGTAAAGCTCTTGAGCATTTTATAAAGAAAGCTTATGACGATCATGTAGTTGTGGGAGCTATTGGTCTTGGAGGCAGCGGAGGATCCTCTTTATTATCCTTCGCTTTTAAAATTCTTCCATTTGGGGTGCCAAAATTCATTGTTTCTACTGTGGCTAGCGGACAAACTCAGCCTTACGTTGGCACATCAGATTTGGTATTGATTCCGTCAGTCGTTGATATATGTGGAATCAATCGTGTGAGCAGAGTCATTTTATCGAATGCTGGAGCTGCATTCGCAGGAATGGTTCTTGGAAGCCTAGAGCGATCATTGAACTCTGCTAGTGTTAAGGAAAAACCTACTCTTGGCATTACTATGTTTGGTGTCACAACCCAATGTGTGGATGATGTTAAGAATAGGTTGCTTGAGCAAGGTTATGAATCTTTAGTGTTCCATGCCACTGGGGTAGGGGGCCGTGCGATGGAGGATCTTGTCAAGGGTGGTCTAATACAGGTATTGTAATCTTACTCTACCATCTTAGAATAATATGTTTGTTGCAAAGCTATCCTAATCGTGTCTGTTTCGCTATATTTTTTGTTCATTCAAGTGTACTGTTGATACAAACTCTGATCCAGGTTTTAGATATAAGTGACTAATGTGTACTGGCTTAGCTCAAAAAATTGTTCTGTTGGCAAGGCGGAGGCCATTAGATTAAATCATTTTCGTCCTTTATTTATCAAGTCGTTTTTACTTTGGTTGCAAGATCAAACAATTTCACTATATCAAGTCAACCTTTTTCAATTAACTATAGCTGGAAAGACTGCTAATTTGGTTTCATTTTTCACTTGCCAGGGTGTGTTGGATATCACGACAACCGAAGTTGCCGATTATGTGGTTGGAGGTGTCATGGCTTGTGACAGTTCTCGCTTTGATGCTATCATAGAGAAAAAGGTACCCTTTGTCCTAAGTGTTGGAGCCTTGGATATGGTAAATTTTGGAGCAAAGGACAGCATACCTTCCAAGTTTCAGGATAGAAAGATTCATGTACACAATGACCAGGTGATCCTCAAACATTTCAGGTTTTGTGAAACAGTGATCAACCAGAAGGTCCCATATGACCCATTTATTTTATCACTAGTATAGGTGTTCCTCCAAAACCAACATGACAAAAATGAAACAAATTGACAGGCAACAAGTTACATATTCGCAATCTTATAACTGTATGTTTTATATTCGGATTTATTTGCCTCATTCAACAATTTTCTTGTGCGCCCCTCTCCCCCCAAAAAAATAAAAAATAAAATAAAAGAAAAAGAACCATGTCTTTCAGAATCTTTTAATCTTTACGCGTAAGTTGTGTACATATATACCTCCTAAACCCTACTTCAGCGGATTGAGATTGGGTTATTGGTGCAGTACAGCTGTGTTCTGCAGTTGTGCACACTCAATGCTCATATTTACTTGTTCAGTTGTTTGTCTGGAGCTGAATCTTAGGACATTTGAGGCTTAAACACAAGTAACATTATACTCTAATCATGCACAGGTGTCACTTATGCGGACCACACGGGATGAGAACAAGAAGTTTGCCGAGTTTATTGCCCACAAACTGAATAAAGCATCATCAAAGGTTCACGTCTGCTTGCCAGAAAAAGGTATCTCTGCTCTGGATGCACCAGATAAACCTTTTCATGACCCTGAAGCAACTGGCACCCTACTAAGTGAACTTCAGAGGTTGATTCAAACAAATGAAGATCGAAAGGTTCAGTGGTTGAACAGCTTATCTCATAGTTTTTATATTGTTGAGACTTGTGAGTTGTAATTAAACCTGTATTCCAAGTAACTTTTTAATGGAATTTTAATTTCTTTTCAAAAAATAGGTAAAAGTTTATCCTTATCATATCAATGATCCTGAGTTTGCAAAAGCACTAGTTGATGCATTTTTAGAGATCAGCAGCGAGATTATACCAGATCCAAGTAGTGAGAAACTTTTGGCTACTGAACACAATCAAGATCTCCGTGAAGATTTCAAACCTGAAGCAAAGTCATCGAGTAATCCGTCCATACATTATAGCCTGAGTGAATTCCCCGATGCAAACAAAGGTTTCTTTTCTTCAATCTTTACCTAATTTGATGTTATGACTTGTTGACTTCAAGTAGGAATAGTTGGATTTTTTGTTTCTTTTATACAGGAATGCTTCATGATTCACTTCATTATAGAATGCTTATAAATTCCGTGGAATAGATTTGCACATAGAATAGCATTAACTGCTGTGTTCCTTGCTAGAGACTTTGCGACAAAGGCTTACTACTCTGCAGAAGCTCAATGATCAAATAAGCAAAGGAATTCCAGTAATAGGGGCTGGTGCTGGGACAGGGATATCAGCTAAGTTTGAGGAAGCAGGTGGTGTTGATTTGATTGTCATATACAACTCTGGAAGATTTCGGATGGCTGGAAGGGGCTCTTTAGCTGGGCTATTGCCTTTTGCTGATGCAAATGCAGTAGTTCTTGAAATGGCTAATGAAGTTTTACCAGTAAGTCTCAGACATCGATGGAGATCCACCTCCTCCCATTCTCTTTGGCCTAAATTTTACTGAACTTATTGCAATGAACTTATGGGAACATGTTGGAACTTATTGAAACATATTGAAACTTATTTTCATAACTTATTGGAACTTATCTTAACTCATTTTTATAGGTGAAGACAACACATCCTTAGATGGTTGTTCGTCTAGACTGGTGTAATAGTTTGTAGGTGAACCATGATAAGACTGCTCTAGGAATTTGAGATCAATCTTTTGGAATCTTTGTTAGAGGGGAAGAGATCTATAGTCGTTGTTAAATATATGCTACTGTTATATGCCTATACATTCTTATTGCCTTATTCAAAACTTTAACTACTTGCAATATACTTTAAAGAAAGCTGAAAGAAGACATTATACAGGTGGTGAAAAATGTACCAGTTCTTGCTGGAGTATGTGGCACTGACCCTTTCCGCAGAATGGACTATTTTCTGAAGCAGTTAGAGGCAATTGGATTCTATGGGGTGCAAAATTTTCCAACTGTTGGTCTTTTCGATGGTAATTTCAGGAAGAATTTGGAGGAAACAGGAATGGGATACGGGTAAGTGCACATTTTTTCTTGTTCAAATGTTATGTTCTTTGGATCCTTCATTTCATTTCAAGTACCCGTATCAGATTCTCGGCCGTCCTAGATATGTATGGACACTTCATTTTGGCCTTGAACATGGAAACTTTCATAAAATAGCTGAATTGGATATTTGGACACATAAACATGTCCGACACAAGTACCCAAGTCCGAGTAGGGTAGTCTGTATGGCCTCTCCTTGTGTATATATCTTTGTGCCCACTAATTAGAGGTGCTCTTTTCTTCTTACTATACTATAATCAGCTTGGAAATCGAGATGATTGGGAAGGCACGCAAAATGGGATTTTTAACAACTCCATATGCTTTCAATGAAGATGAAGCCATAGGAATGGCAAAAGCTGGTGCTGATATTATAGTGGCCCATATGGGACTTACAACTTCGGGATCAATAGGTGCAACAACTGCTGTTTCACTGGATGAAAGTTTGATATGTGTTCAAGCTATTGCAGATGCTGCACACAAGATCAGGCCAGATGTTATTGTGCTCTGTCATGGAGGTACAGAATGATAACCTTCTGAGTAATGTTAACTTTGTGCTTTAGCTTTTACTGCTACGTGCTTACGGTTTTTGGGTCACTAAAATAGTGTGGGTGATCTGCTCTTTTGACCATAAGTAGTACTATAGTTGAAGGCTGAAGCATTAGGGTAAATAGCTTATTGTGAAGAGCAAATGGAACAAGTGCAAGTTCATCTTTCAAGCTAATGTTTGAATGATGTTGATTATGAAGTATTCATCTTTTGGCTGCATCTGTCTATGGTCATAGACTCATAGTTTATTGTTCTGGAACTGTGCTTTCCCTAACTTCAAAGGAAATAGATAGTAGTAGAAATCCTACATTTAGTTGTAAAATCTGCTTGGACTCTACCTCAAAGATTCTCTGAAAGTTGATACATTGGTAATTGTTTTATTGGGGTTTTTCCAGAAGCAGCCTCTGTATATTTATAAGGGCAAAGCTGGTAAATTGCAAGAATGTAGATTCTAGATTATTGTGGAATTGTTTGCATTCAAGTTCCTCTGGAAAGGATTTTGTAGTTTTAGTCTTGTAAGCTACTTTGCTAATTGGATTCTTCAATTTATCTCAAATCATGGAAATTCTTCATAAAATAGTCGAGTCGGACAATTGAACATGTATCCGTAGCCACTACGAGTATCCGTGGCCAAGTAACACAGCTTTAAAGAGTATTATTATCTTGAAAGAAAGACTTGCACATTCTAATGAGGCTATGAGCAGACCAAGCTAGCTAACACAAGCATTTAAACATTGCAGGTCCCATATCTGGCCCCAAAGAAGCAGAATTCATACTGAAGAGAACCAAGGGAGTTCACGGGTTTTATGGGGCATCTAGCATGGAAAGATTACCCGTTGAGCAGGCTATAACGAGCACAGTTCAACAATATAAGTTAATTTCGCTCAACTGAAATCAACTTAGGTTTCAGAATTGTTTCCTTCTATATGCACTCCATCACGTTTGGCGACTCCAAGGATTTCTACTAACAGCATCGCCAATTGCCGCACAATGCCAATGATTGCAGCCAGATAGCGTGTACTGTGGAAGTGGAAAACAAATGTTAGGCAACGTGAGGAAATACTTGCGTCATACAAAGGAATGCTATAGAAATTTCATGCTCTGTACAAGTTTGAACAGTTAGCATGAGGTTTTTGGACTTTGGACTAAATTTCACGTCAAATGAACTTTTCCTGGGATACATCATACTTAGTACTTACATTTTGGGTCTTTAGGCGTGTGTCTTAAAGTGTCATCGTGGACCTCTTAAGTCATAAAAGTTGGCAATTTGGGATTTGAGAATTCTTCAGGGGACCTGTGATTATGATGTATCAGCTTGTTTTTCAGTCATGAAACTTTCAATCAAGACTTCAATAATCAGATCCATTCAACGAAACGTGTATAGGTGTAAAATTATATCGTGATTAATGTCCCTTGTTTAGTTTCTCGGCAAATTATGTGGTGAGTAGGGGAGTACTATGGTCTATGTGCATGGAAGATTTATAGTATTTGACGGGAACATTGACATTATATTAGACGGGAACATTACATGTGTGGTCTTTGTAGATACGTCTGGATGTAAAAGCAAATGTAACAAGTAGATAAAGACCGATGGAGTGCTTTTCTATTTCGATTTTGGATTGGAGACCAAGACTTGAGCTTGAGCATACTGACTAATATTATGAAATAAACCAAAAAATTTGAAATTCCACCAATTGGTGGTGTTCCATATTTTCTAGACCTCGTCACCTTCGTATAATCTTCTTCATAAGAACAATATGCATGAATCTTGAAAATACAATGGAGTAGTACTATAAATTCTGCTCAAGCTCACACAAGCAAATACAAATACATACACATATATGTAATTAACACTAATCAACCTTCTAATCAAGCTCACTTTAAAGAGCTATTACCACTTTAACGGCCATAAAGTCGAAGAAGATGGTGGCAGCAAAATCATTCCTCTCGACAGTAGGCTCGGTGGCGGGGGCAGCAATGGTGGCGCGCTCCATCGCTACAACGACTACTTTCCTTACGAAATTCGTGACTATCTTTTCTCCCTTCACGCCTACTTCACTCGTAGATTGTCCTCGGATATGACCATGATCATCGAGGAGTTCGACGGCGGCGTCGAAACTAACGAAGTCTTCGAGGCCGCCGAACTCTACACTGGTGCCTGCACCAGCATCACCTCCTCCTCATCCACGTCCACGACACCCACCCGGCTCAAGGTCCATAAGCCCGGACCTGAGAAAAAAATCCTGGTGAACGTTGACAAAAACGAAGAGATAGTAGACGAATTCCAAGGGATAAAATTTCGGTGGATGTTACACTGCCAACACGTAAAATCCAAGTACTACGAAAACGATAGAGATATGAATGCCACCTTGAGATCAGAGGTTCGATAGTTTCACTTAACATTTCACAAGAAGTATAAAGACATTGTAATATAAAACTACTTCCCACATATTTTTAAAGAGGCCGAGTTTCTCAAAGAAGAGATAAAAACAGTCAAGCTATTTTCACTGGATCCAGACAGTGTAGATTCGAGCCCCATCAGTCTAAACCACCCGGCCACCTTCGAGACGGTTGCGATGGATTCCAGGTTAAAAGAGATGATACTAGAGGATCTAGGGATGTTTGTAACGAGGAAAGATTATTATCGAAGTGTAGGGAAAGCGTGGAAGAGGGGTTACTTGCTTTATGGGCCTCCAGGGACAGGGAAGTCGAGCTTGATTGCGGCTATGGCGAATTACTTGAACTTTGATGTATATGATTTGCAGTTGGATGGGTTGGAGTTTGAATGGGAGCTCCGCTCAGCTTTATTGGGGACGGGGAATAAGTCAATTGTGGTGGTGGAGGATATTGACTGTTATAATCAGTTCAGCAATAGGGAGGATGATACTAGTGATGATGATGATGATGATGCCGATGTCGAAGCCGATACCGATACCGATGGTGATCCTCCGGTAAGGCACCATATAGAAAAGGTTAGTGTGGTTCTGTTTCCTCCCTTAATTCTGTTAAGCCCTTGTGTCTTCGTATATACTTTGGCCATTTCTAATTTATTAGTTGCCAACATGCCACCTTTTGATTTTGGCAAATTGGCCTTAACACTACAAACTATGGCGAATTGGCGATAGTGCACCCAGTACCACCAACTTTGACTAGTAGCCAAAACATCCCTAACTATTGGCTTGGGTGCAGTCAGTGTCATAAATGAAGTTGGAGCTAACTTTTCTTATTAGACGACAGGAATCCTTTTTAATTTTTTTTCCCATTTTTCCCTTTTTCTTTCATTTATCCTATTTTTTCATTGTTAAAAAACCTAAGTCACGTGAACATGTGTCGAGAAAAGTTAGCTTCGGCATCATCTGTGACACACGTTGCACTCATGCCAATAGTTTCTGGTATTTTGGCTACTAGTCAAAGTTGGTGGCGCTGGATGCACCTGCGCCATAGTTTGTGGTGTTGAGGCCAATTTTTCCTTTGATTTTTACTACATTTGGATCGACATATAAACTTGACCCTTATGAAATATATTCTAGTTTGAATAATTGTAACAAACACTAGCTGTAAGTAATAACCAAGTTGGTTACACCTGTACCAAACTCTTTCTTTCTGTTTTGTATGCTACTATAAGTAGCCCAGCTGATTCATTTTGTCGGCTAAGAAAACTTTATTACATTCTGAGAATTATTTTCTTCTCTCTAAAAGTATTTCTTCCTTACTCAAATATTCTCATGGTATCAGAGCAGCGTTTTGCTTACTATACCTTAATTTTCCGCAAATTCTCAAATTCTCAGATTGAAATTTTTGTTTGAATTCAATTAAATTCTTGTTAAATCAATTGATTTGCTTCTTTGGCGACTCATATTCTGGAAATAATGGCAGAAGAAATTCCAAACGTTGGAGCGAATGTTGAAAACACGAATTCTGGAAACATTCACAATGTAAGTTCAGCTTATAATGATTCTCTTTTTGTTTCTAGTTCAGATCAAACAGTAGGGAAACTTGTTGCTGTGAATCTGAATGGTAGTAATTTTCTCAGTTGGAAACGAAATGTAAAACGAGCTTTAATTGCGAAGAACAAGATAGGTTTTATAGAAGGAACTCTTAAGAAACCTTTGGAAACTGATAAAGACTATAATCGATGGATGAGATTCGATTATATGATAATATGCTGGTTAGTGAACTCCATGAATGAAGATATTGGAGAGAATTTCACTTTTGTTGAGAGTTCAAAACAGTTGTGGAATGAAATATGTGAGAGATTTGGTCAATCAAATGGACCACAAATCTATCAATTGAAGAGAGAATTGGATAATTTGAGGCAAGAAAATTTGTCAATTATGACTTATTACTGTAAGATGAAGAGATTTTGGGATGAATTGAAGAATTTGAGAAGTTTTCCTAGTTGTAATTGTGGAGCTATGTCCAAATGTAGCTGTGAATTCTTTAAGAGAATTTCTGATTTTGAATCGAGGAAAGGTTGATGCGGTTTCTATTAGGATTGAACAAAGGGTTTTGATAATGCCATAAGTAATATCTTGTCAATGGATCCACTACCTTCAATGAATAGAGCTTTCTATCTTGCACAACAAGTTGAAAAACAGAAAGAAGTGAGTGGTTCCAATCATGCTGCTGTTAATCATGAAGTTAGTGCTTTGGTAGCTCAAAGAAATCAATCCAGAAATGTGTTTAAGAAGGATTGGAAGAAGGATAAATTGGACAGGAAATGTGATTTCTATAAAGGTGTTGGTCACACTAAGGATCAATGTTTCAAACTTATTGGCTATCCTGAATGGTTCACTGCTAATAAGAAGAAGATTAATGGTGGAGGAAGTTCATATGGTTCTAACTCAGCAAAAATGGCTGCACAGGTTTCTACTGATTGTTATGCTGGAGATAATCCTTTGGATTATAATCTTGCTGCTGGTCCTTCCAATTTTGGTGGTCATCATGATGGCAATGCTAGTATTTCTAGAGGAATTGTTGATTCTGAGATGATGCACTCCATCATGCAAGAAGTTTACAAGGCAATGAAGGGAAAACAGGTTATTGGATAATCTTCCAATAACCCTGGAACATCTTATGCTCATTATGCAGGTAAAAATTTCAATCAATCTCATCATAGTACGTGGATAATTGACTCAGAAGCAACAAATCACATGACTTATGATGCTGATCTGTTGCTTCACAAGAGAAAATTAGATAAGATAATTGAAATTGGTTTGCCTGATGGTTCTTGCAATTATGTGACTGAGATTGGCGAAGTTGCTTTGACTGATGGAATTTTGTTGAAAAATGTTCTGCTAGTTCCAAAGTTTAAACATAATCTATTAAGTGTTGGTAAACTGTTGCTTGATGGTTGGATTGTTGGTGTTATTTGCTAAGAAGGAATGTGTGGTTAAAAATTCTTCACATGACACAATACTTGCTGTAGGAAAGAAAGTTAATGGATTGTACATGCTGAATTCTTCTGTATTTGCTTGCTCTAATTCTAAAATTGAAGCATATCCTAAATCTACAAATACAACCCTAGCATCTTCTTCATCTTCAACCTCTATTCCTACATCTTCTACTTCCATTCCTACACAAACATCTTCTTCTTCTGCTCATATAAAAATTTCTTTTACTGACATTGATCTACTACATGCTAGATTAGGTCACTTGTCACTTTCCAAAATGAAACATGTTGCTGGATGTACTTGTGATAATTTGTCAAAGTATTTTTGTGAATTGTGTATCCTAGCCGAACACCACAAATTACCTTTTCCTAGGAGTCTTAGTAGAGCCAAACAATATTTTGAACTCATACATATTGATTTATGGGGCCCTTATAAGTCAAAAACATTACTAGGAGCATCATATTTTTTGACTATTTTAGATGACCATAGTAGATCTACTTGGACATTTTTACTTCACAACAAAATGCAAGTAAAAAACACCATCATTTCTTTCTTTTCTCAAGTTGAAACTCAATTTCAGTCCATTATTAAAACTATCAAAACAGATAATGGCACTGAAATAATACAGCAAGAATGCCTTTCTTTCTTTATGAATAAAGGAGTGATTTATCAAACAAGTATAGTAGGAGGACCCCAACAAAATGGTAGGGTTGAAAGAAAACATAGGCATCTTTTAGAAGTTGCCAGAGCTTTAAGGTTCCATGCTAACATGCCTATCCATTTCTAGGGAGATTGTCTTTTAACAGCCACATACCTTATTAACCAAATGCCTACAACTATTTTAGACTGGAAATGTCCTTCTGAGATTCTTTTTGGGGTTGTTCCAGATTACAACTCATTAAGAGTATTTGGTAGCTTATGTTTGGCTTATAATAACATGGATAGGACTAAGGATAAATTCAGCCCAAGAGCAAAGAGATGTGTTTTTGTAGGTTATCCATTTGCTCAAAAAGGATATGGAGTTTATGACCTTGACACACACAAGTATTTTGTTACCAGAGACATTGTTTTCAAAGAAAATGAATTTCCTTTCAGAAAACCTGATCCTAATATCTCTTCTGTCACTCCACAAACATCATTGCCTATTGTGCAGCTTGACAATAGTTCTGATCCCCTTACACCTGAAATATCTACTTCACATTCTTTCACTCATAGTGAAGATTCTCATTCTATCACTCATAGTGCAGATTCCAATTCTTTTCTCCAGCCCTTACATCATGATTCTTCTGATAATTCTCATCATTCTTCTGTTTATGTACACTCTCATCATACTCCTGTTTTTAATAATCATTCTTCCTCTCTTAATATTGATTCTTCTGCATCTTCTCATACTAACATTCCTGTTGCTCCTGTTTTGAGACACTCCACAAGAGTTTCTAAACCTCCTGCCAAGTTGCAGGGTTTTATTTGTCCTAACATCCCTACTACATACTCCATTTCTCACTCTTTTGCTGTTTAAGCTACCTCTCCTATTCCTGAACCTCATTCTTATGCTCAAGCTAGTTTATTTCCAGAATGGAGAGAAGCAATGCAATAGGAATTGCATGCACTAGACATAAATGATATTTGGGATATTACTGTTTTACCAGAAGGGAAGAAAGTCATAGGATCAAAGTGGATTTTCAAAGTGAAACATAATCCAGATGGTAGTGTTGAGAGGTATAAAGCTCGATTGGTTGCCACTGGTTATCAGCAAGTTGCTGGGGAGGATTTCACTCACACATTCTCTCCCGATTGCTAATATGGCTCTGAAGAAGAGTTGTTATATCCTTAGCAACAACAAAGAAATGGCCATTATGTCAATTGGACATAAATAATGCCTTTCTTCATGGTTACCTGGATGAAGAGGTCTACATGAAGCCTCCTTTAGGCTATGAAAAAGCTCAATCTCATCAAGTTGGTAAGCTCAAACATTCTTTGTATGGCCTAAGACAAGCATCTAGGCAATGGAATAGAGAATAAAGCAAGTTTCTTCTAGGTTTGGGCTTTGTCCAGTCAAAGCAAGATTATTCTCTATTCACTAGAGAATTGGATGGAGAGTTTATTGTGATTCTTGTCTATGTGGATGACATGGTATTAATTGGTACAAGTCAAGAGCAAATTAATTTCATTAAACAAGCCCCGGATGCAACCTTTACAATCAAGGACTTAGGAGACTTGAAATATTTCATTGGGATAGAAATCATCAAGACAGATTCTGGAACACTCCTAAGTCAGAAGAAATATATCTCTGACATCATCAAAGATCTTAATCTTGAAAATGCAAGACATGTGAGTTCACCTCTTCCTAAAGGCCTTGGATTATCCACTGATATTGGTGACATTTTAGATGAACCTGAACAATATAGGAAGATCATTGGGAGGTTGTTGTATCTCAATATTACAAGGCCTGATTTATCCTATGCTACCCAACATCTCGGTCGCTTTTAAGTTGTCCAAGGAAGCCTCATCTACAAGCCGTAATGTATGTAGTGAGGTATCTCAAAAGTACAATTGATCCGGGTTTATTTTACTCTATCAACACCGATTTACAGATTGACAAAGATACAATGATGTTGATTGGAGCACTTGTTTGTTTAGCAAAGAGGTCTTTGAGTGCCTATTGTGTATTTATGGGATCACATTTAGTTTCATGGAAAACTAAAAAGCAGAAGACAATGAGTAAATCCTCAGCTGAAAGTACAAAGCATGTCCAAGACCGCTTCTGAAGTTGTATGGTTAGAAGGTCTTCTTCAAGATTTGAAAGTGCATGTTAAGTTACCTATTTATTTATTTTGTGATAATACTGCTGCTGAACATATTGCACAGAATCCCGTGTTTCACGAAAGGACAAAACATCTGAAGCGTGATTGTCACTATGTTAGAGAGCAAGTTGAATCTGGGTTCATCAAAACAGCACATGTTCAGAGTCAGCAACAGCTAGCAGATCTACTGACCAAGCCTCTCTCTGGTCCTCAACATCAGTTTCTTGCTTCCAAGCTTGGATTTGTTCAATCTTCACATGTCCAGCTTGAAGGGGGGATATGAAATATATTCTAGTTTGAATAATTGTAATAAACATTAGCTGTAAGTAATAACCAAGTTGGTTACACCTGTAACAAACTTTTTCTTTCTGTTTATATGCTACTATATGTAGCCCAACTGATTCATTTTGTCGGCTAAGAAAACTTTATTACATTCTGAGAATTATTTTCTTCTCTTTAAAAGTATTTCTTCCTTACTCAAATATTCTCAACCCTTAAATAATTAGTTCCTCTTTTTACTTTTCTCTTATTTTCATTATTGTTTTTTCATCA
The DNA here is from genome assembly GCA_947648045.1 of Beta corolliflora. Classification (NCBI taxonomy): domain Eukaryota; kingdom Viridiplantae; phylum Streptophyta; class Magnoliopsida; order Caryophyllales; family Amaranthaceae; genus Beta; species Beta corolliflora. The sequence goes on along the minus strand of CANSZD010001643.1, from coordinate 326,241 downwards.
TCAAATTGAATGTATATATTAAAACTTATCCAAAAGAATATATATAAAGAGTATAAAAACATCCACTACCACTGCCTAACCTATGATAATTAGTCAGATTTATACTAGGTTTGTTATAGAAAGTATTTTTTGACACATACAACGAAAATGATATTGATTTCTATCAATGCATTTGTTTATTAGAAGGTGTTGTGACTCTAAGTCAATGACTCTAAGTCAATGTTATTTTGATGATGATAAACACTCTATGCTATAACATGTATGTGTGTAAGAGTGATCTAAGAAAACTATCAAGATTGGATGTTCATGAAAGATCAAGAACTTGAAGATATGGAAGCTTAGGTCTAGTTATGTTAGTAGTCATGTTTATGCAATGTAATTAACGTATTGGAACTTTGTGCTAAACTAGAAATATGAAATTAGGATGATTAACTATTTTCTTAGAGTTAAGAAAATAGGTAATTATATTAATTTCATGTTTCTATATTTAAAGAATATAAAAAGGGGAGTTTTTAATTTCAAAAAGTAGTTTTGAAAGGAAAATATTTTTTACAAAGATTTTCGGATAAAGAGTTTTGTAAAAACTGATTCTAAAGAAAACGTTTCTTTAAAAATATTTTCGAAAAAAAGGAAAGTGTTTATGAAAAGAAAAACTGATTTTTAAAGAAAAGATTTTGGATAAAAAACTAATATGAATAAAATTGAGATAAAATATGGAGTAATCCTTATCTTACAAGGAGGAAAGGAAATCAGTTTTTTATAAAAGATAAAATTGGTTTTTGAGTAGGAAAAAAATTCTATCCCTTTATTTTAGGAATAAAAATTGTTCAAAAAGATAATACATCTTGGAGAAGGATTCTTATTCAGTTGATGGAATTATATAAGGGATAGAAATCATTATAGCAAAACACGTTTTCAGATTTGGAGAGAAAAATATTTTGAGAGCTGAAAACGATCTCCCAGAGCACAGTGTATGGCACAGAGTTCTAGTAAGTTAAGGTCTCTAAACAAAGTTTGTAACGATCCTCTATTTGCTTGAATAAGAAGCACGCTTTTGAGGAATCATTCTTTCTGTAATCTTTCATATTATAGAGAGTAGCAACACTTAGGGTTAAGTGTTGGGGAGCACTACTAGAGTTAGTAGTGGGGGAATCGAATTGTATCAAGGGTTTGGTAATTTTACGATTCAAATAATAAAAGAGTAGTTTGTGTGGACGTAGATCTCAGAGGTGAGATTGAACCACGTTAAATTCCTGTGTCTTATTATTTGATTTCATTGTTTTATTGTTTGATACAATTTTGTTCGAGCAAAAACATTAATCGGAGAATTTACGAGTGAATAACACAAGGTGCTGCACCTTGCCATAAGAGTGTTTTTGCGAAAATCGATTAGTTTTAATGCACTCAATTCAAACCCCTTCTTCTTGAGTGTCACCTTGTGTTCCAACAGAAGGTAACACTATCTGGAATACTGAACTTCATTGATGGATTGTGGTCAAGTTGTGGTGATGAGCGAATCATAATATTTACCACAAACCACAAAGACAAGGTAGACCCAGCATTACTACGTCCAGGACGTATGGACTTGCACATTCATATGTCTTATTGCACCCCTTGTGGCTTCAAAGTCCTTGCTAAGAACTACCTCGGCATAAGTCATCATGAAATCTTCTTGGATGTTGACAGCTTGATCGAGGAAGCCCAAGTCACTGCGGCAGAAGTTGCCGAACAATTAATGAGGCATGACGAGGCTGATCTTGCACTTAATGCTCTAGTTGAGTTTCTCAAGTTGAAGATAGTAGAAAATGCAAAAGAAAAGGCCAATAAATTGGATGATAGTTCCGAGTCCAAGTCCAAATTTGAATTCGAAGATTCTCAATACAAAGATTAGAATGATGATGTAGTTCATGGGAAGGGAAATATAGAAGATTGTAACGACGGAAAAGAGTTATAGTTGTCTCTTATGAACCCCAAAGGGGAATGAAGTATGTAGATATGTCACCCGCTACTCCCATTTGTATCTTGTCCAAAAAAAAAGCTATTTGTAACTTAGGCTTAGAATTTAGAAAATGCTTCATGCTAGAAGCCATTTTATGAGGGAGTTTCTGGCAAGCTGGAGTTGCATATGAAGATATCATAATTAGAAACCCTTGTATATGAAGAAGCCAAAGGAAAGGCCCCAAGGACATTTTGTAGATATGTCATCCGCAAAATCCATTTGTATGTTGTAAAAAAAAAATACCATTATACTTATCTTGGGCTTGGAAAATGTGACATGTATGCTATAACCTATTTTATGAAGACGAGGCCAAATTGGAGTTGTATAAGAAAGTCAAAAATGAAGACTTTTGTAATAGAGATTTTTTTCATCTTTTGATGGCCTTCATAATAAGTTCATGAGCATCTTTCCAAATAGATATTAACATAATGAATATTATATTAGACAAACTCCTGATCTTAACATTATGTGTCTTGATCCGAACAATAAAGCCAATACAATGAACTTTTCAAGGAGAATCATTACCCATAGAAATAATCCTATTTGCCCCCAATAATCTATGAAGTTTTGTTTTTAAACAAACATGGTAAGGGCGTCAATCGAAAACAACTCAACAAGTATGAAGTTAGGAGTTGTACTTCTTTAGTTCCTTTGGTAGAAGTATATAAGCAAATTTATTTTTGGAGCCCCCACTGACCCCATGGTAAAATGAAGAGCCCTGTTAGACTGGAACTTCTCGCAGGTTAACCTGGCCTGGGTCTGCGGGCAGATACTTTGAGAGTGAGGGGGATGGTAAGGGAAAACCTTCTCCTAAGTGCCCTTAATGGGGATCGAACCCCCAACCTTGAGGTTGGAAGGTTATTTCCTTACCACTAGGCCAAGCTTAGCTTGGTAGTATATATATATATAGCCAAATCAACATCAACAAAAACTATCTTATCTATATTCTATGTAGACCATCGAGTTCATTTATCATACACCGGGGTGTACCATGCATGTGTATGGTACACCCAAGACTAATTTTTGCTCATTTAATTTGCTCATTTGGAACTCTCCTTTTTTTAGTATATTTTGCTCATTTGGATAATTTCAAATGAGTAATGAGTAAAAACATAGCCTTGGGTGTACCATGCTTATGGTATACCCGGGTGTATGATAATTTTTTTGTAGACGATCAAAGTTAGTACTTGAGATTATACTAATGTTTGGCCCGTGATTTGTTTCAAATTTCTTTAAAAATAATATGAAACGTTATTCTATCTCAAAATTCATATTTCAAGTTTACACTAAAAGTGCACATTAATCCAAGAAGGCTCTTGAGCGTTGGATTCACTTGCAAAATGACTTTTATGACGAATTGGCGACTGATGTTTCTGTCAATGTAGACCTCGTCGCAGTTTCTATTTTGTGGCAAATTTGTGACTAAATTTTACTAGTCCCCAACTTGTAGCTGGTTGAAACCATAACAAAGTTGTGACTGAAATTTATTGGTATCTAAACTGTGATCAATATAATTCTGTAGCGACTTAGTGACTGGTTAATAATTTGGCTAAATTTTTAAGTGAAAGTAATTAGTGTCTATCTTTTTTTCTTCTAAAGATAAGGAAAGAAAAATATAAGGAGATCCTCCTCTCAAGTGGAACTCCCAGTGCATCACTTACAAGTAGAATTATAGTGTTTAGAATTATAACATGGATCAATAACAAAGGATGAATCAACTAAATGTATCACATTGGCAATCCAACCAGGGGCGAAGACAGTAATTTATAGTTACGGGGTCTGGATGGCCATTACTTTTTCTTCAGCTTTCTAAGAATGATCGATATGAAGGCGGTGTAATTTTTTTTATCAAGCTTAAATTTGATTAATAATTGCATTTGTATTATCTTGAAATTTGATCAACCTTAATGTTTACAAAGGATAAAAAAACAGGAGATGATCGAAGAGAAGGAAGAAAAAGAAGAAGATGAGAAGGAAAAAAAATTATGGAGTACTAAGGCTATGTTTGGGAATATAAGCTGAAATAGAGTTGAAACTGATAAGGTAATTTGGAAATTTCAAAGACCTTAAATTGAGAAGCTATATTTGATAGCAACTCATTTTCGATCAATTTTGAGCTTAAATTTTATTTGAACTCTTACCCCAAACACGACTATTTATTTTAGGTGACTTAAACTTTTAGCACCTACTCATTCAAGGTGACTTAGATGTGTTGCCAAACATAGCCTAAAAGAGAGAACGAAAGTTCCATCCACAAAAAATAAAAGAAAATAAAAGAAAGAGAAAGTGCGTATAGTACTTTATCTTTCGTTCTTTTTATTTGTTGTTTCCACTTTTATTTTTTGTCTCACAACAATATCCACGTCACACTAACTCTAATATTTAGATTGTCTATTGGTTTGTTTTCAAGTCAAGTGTGAAAAATGAAATTTTTAGGGAGCATATAAATATATATTCTCTATATAATTATGTGTGATTTAATAAAACCTTATTTAGAGACAAACACCACATTTAGTTGAAGCTTATGGCCCACCTGATATGAATATCCTGGATTCGACATTGTCTATTAGTATGTTTCCATTATTTTAAAACAAAAACAAAAACATGAAAAATAGAAAATGCAGTTTTTAGGCTTTTGTTGTCAGTTATTTTTTACGGGAAGAGATAATATCATTAATAATAAGCCATAGAACACGTACAATGATAACTAAGATTTGAAAAATACAGATTTAGCAAATCACAATAATTTTCACAATGAAACCAATTAATTTTAAGCATACTCGAACACAGTTCCAACTCCACTACTTCAAACTTGATGCCAACAATGTATTTTGATGTCTTCGCATCTTTTCAAGTGGAGACCTTCACAATCTGAATATGTGATTGACATAGGATATTTTGATCGTTGGACAAAACACCTAAGGTCAAACTACCTAACTAAACCACTAACCTAAGTAAAGTGATAAGGAAGGGTCATTCTTCCACAAGGACTAAGGAACACCTAAATGTGTCGATAAAACAATAAGCTAGGTCGAAATCAAGTTGGAAATTGTCGGAAACCAACTACGAGCTACCAAATAAGCTAAATATCAAAGATAAACAAAATTAGGAGATGGGATTAAACACCAACAATCATGAAATAGACATAAGAATATCAAACATGGAGGTAAATGCGCGAACACTACTTGAATTAACTATTGATCCAACACACAACTCCCATCCTACTCTCGTAGGCGGAGAAATTCTCAAAGACATCAAATAAGAGCTCTCATCCATTATTAACATATCCCGAGGTTCAAAGTAACCCAAGTCAATAATAATAATAATCAATAGGTCACACTCTCATGCCAACCTAAATCAATCTACTCCAATCTAATACAACATTCAAGTGATCAAAGAGAATGCAACATAGATTAGAAGAACTAAACAAGCAATAGTTTAATCACACAAATCTCTAAAACCAATCTCGAATGCCCAATTCAATCATGGTTGGGTTTTCACGCAAACCCTAACTCACTAACTACTCCATAAACACAAAAATGAGAACTTTAGAGAAATTACCAACTAATAACATGATACTAAACATTAATCTAGCTACCATTAAACTAAGCAAAATAAACCATAATAATTCAACTAAGCAATTAATAACTAATCTAATGAAAACAATTAAAATAAAGCAATAAAAGAGGAGATAGAGTAAGAAATGTTCATTGATTGGTTGTAGAACTTCAATACAAGTTGTCACTCATTGGATTTCAAAATCTCCAATCTCTCTTTGAGTTTTCTCACTTTTTCTCTCTAACCTAAATTATGGAGGTTAATCCTCCCTAAAACCCTACCTACTATTCTAAAACTAAGAGTAAGTGAATAAAGCTTCCTCTTAAAAACTTGGCTAAAACTTAATAAAACTTGACCCTCAAAAGATGACTTGAGGGTATTTATACTACTCCTAAAATTAAAAGAGGAAGAAATATATAAGGGTAAAGATAGTAAAAATAAGGGGAAAAGGAAAAAAAGAAAACTGAAAAGAAAAGGAAAGAAAGTAAAGAGGAAGAAAAAGAAAAAGGAAAACAAAACTAAAACATCAGGCATTTCATTGTTGTTTGTTCTTCTCGTTTCTTCTTCTCTGGTCAAATGTTTTTGGGATTTTTACTCCCTGTTCGACGCCCGCACACATCTTTATGTCCTCCACAAATTTCATCAGCGCTAATATCCAAATCAAGCCACCGGATTCACTTCATCATCATCAAATAGTTGACGTGTAACAATTGTCGTGGCTGATTTCATTGTTGTTTGTTCTCCTCGCTCAATATTCACCATTGATTCATGGTGTACGGCAGAAATCTTAGGATGCCAGGTAAGACCACCTCAGGTGCTGTTTGTAAATGAGTTGGTTTGAGGAGTGCCCGCTTCGAGGTCGCTCACCACCAGTGGCGGAGCCAGAATTTCAAAATCGAGGGGTCACAAAAAAAGACAAAAGATATTCAATATTGAAAATTTTACAACGCAAAGAAACATTATCTAATATTCATTGTCATACATCCCAAACTAAGAAAAAATTACATAAAAAAAATAAAAAATTACAAGTGCATTCGACAAGTCTTCATTTTTTTTGAAAAGATCAATAATATCATCATCGGAAACTTGAAGAAACACTTCTTTCTCAAGAAAAGTTACCAAACAATCATTCCAAAATTGATCACCCATGCTATTTCGCAACTTACTTTTTTATGTAAGTCATTCCCGAAAACACTCTTTCCACACTTGCCGTAGCAACCGGAAGAATCAACATCAACTTGATGAGCAAAATTACAAGTGGATAAGCTTCATTCCTATTTGTTTCAACAAACTTCATTGAAAGGGAAGAAAGATTATTGAAATCTTGGAATTCACCACTATCATCTCGCATATCTTCCATGAATATATCAAGTTGACAATCAAGAGTATCCAAATCATTAGTTGTAAATTCGGAAGGATAAAGAGTGGCAAGTTTAAATACCTTTACCTTGTTGAAAGAAGAGAATCCATCTTTGGGACATAAACAAGTCATGCATTTAAGCAACTCCATATTAACCTCATCAAAACGGTTGTTAAGTTCTTAAAGTTGTAGATCGATTACTCCTATGAACACTTCCACCCGAAAATGATGAAGATATGTCGCTTCTTTAACAAAACGTCTTGATCTTCCTTGAGGAATGTAATTATCCTCCATGTTGGGAACAACAATGACATGTTTATTGCAAAATGAGGTAACCTTACTCAAATGAATCTCCCACCCACCATCCCTCATTTTTTGCAATACTGTTTTAGTCAAAGAAACAAGTCTCATGGCATTAACAATGTCTTGATCTTTTCTTTGTAAAGCATTACACAAGTAATTAGTGTACCCAAATATTGTAGACATTAATTGTGCCATAAAAACAAAATCAAACGATTCTAGTAAGAGCACAACACCTTAAACTTTTGCCTTATCATCCGCATTTGAACCATTCTTTCCAATCATCACAAGTACATCAACAATTGAAGGAAACAAGTTCATGACATTTTGTAGAGTTTTGTAGCGAGAACCCCAACGAGTGTCATCGGGTCCCGACCCCGTTTCAAGTTCACCAATTTCTAAGGATCGAGCAACATTTTGAGCTTGGATGTCTCGAATCATTTCTCTTCTTTAACAAGAATTTCCAACCACATTCAACAAGGTTCCAAGTGTATCAAAAAGCCAACCACACTCATTATTCTTTAAGCAACCGCAACAAGAGTTAGTTGAAGTTGATGAGCAAAACAATGAACATAGTATGCATTTGGATTATCATCCATAATTAAAGTCTTGAGGCCATTTATCTCACCCTTCATGTTACTATCCCCATCATAACCTTGCCCTCGAATTTTAGAATGACTTAATCAATGATCAACAAGCAAAGATATAATTGCACTTCTAAGAGACAAAGCGGTGGTATCCCCAACATGAACAAGTCCAAGAAATCGCTCTACTACCTTTCCCATTTTCTATTCAACATAACGCAAACAAAGAGCTAGTTCTTTCTTTTGGGATACATCACTAGATTCATCGGCCAAGATAGCAAAGTAATCATCGCCAATTTCCTCTATAATCCGCTTAGTTGTCTCTTTGGCACAACAATTTATGATATCTTTTTGAATCATGATAGATGTCAATTGACAATTTCCGGGAGCATTTTCAAAAATGACATTTGAAACAACTTCATTATGTGACTTTAACCATTTCAAAAGCTCAATGAAATTTCCCCTATTAAGAGATTCTTCATCTTCCCTATGTCCACGAAATGCCAACCTTTGCCGCAATAGATAAGACAAACAAGAAACCGAAGCTCTCAAGCGAGTTTCATACTCACTTTTAATCACATCACTTACATCATCAAAAGTTTCAATGATTAATTTTTTTTCTTATCATTCAAATTCATATATTTCTCATAAGCAAGATTGTGAGCACCTCTTACACCTCCAACATGTGTCTTAAACCTTTCCGATTTATTCCATGACCTCAATCCTTCATCTACAAATGCATCTCCCCCCACATTAACTTCAATATCATTCTTAAACAAGTAACAAACTATATTCAAGCCAATCCCATTTATCAAACCAAGAAGCAACAAATCGACACGGACGCGGCCCCTCAAGATCTCTTTGAGGGAAGTTATGAGTTTTTGGTTGACAAGGTTTTTTAAGGATATATGCCCTCCTAATCGCATTACGTTGATTTGAAGGATAATCCATTATGTTTATTCTTTTTCCCGGGTCATGAGGAAGAAGTTCAACATCATAAACCAACTCTTCATTCTCTAATGGCACATTATCCGTATTTGAACCACCAAAATTCATATCATTTTCGTTAATTTGAGGACAAACATAAGATGGAGACGCACTAGCATTAGATGATGGAGTACCACTATCTACCGGTGGCGTTGAAAAACATGAATTATCTTGAGATTTCATTTTCTTGAACATAAAATTGTCGAAGATCGGATTATTTTCCCATTGCCTTTGATTTTTTGATCTAGGTGTATCACTCATCGTTTCCTATATTCATTATTTAATACAAATTAACACATATGAACTAACTATTAAACTATATGAAAATCAATCAATAAATTACCATCATAAAGAAACTAAATCATTATAGAAAATTATAAATTAATTAACACTACCTAATTTATACAAATTCACATATTCACAAAAAAAACTAAACAACAAACTGACAAAGTGCATCAATCACACTTCACAAATTCGAAAATTCACACATGTATGCAAATATTACAATTAATATCAACCAAATAAGATTTTAAATATACAATTTAGGAATTAGGAAATAGATAATGTAAGAGAATTAAAATTTAAACTCTTTCAATACCTGATGGCTCATGGCTGCCGCGGAGGTCGGAGGAGCGGTGCGGGCGTGCGGCGCGGTGGTCACCTGGTTCGCGTGCGTCGGCGTGTAGGCGTGCGGCCCGGTGTTCGACGGACTCCGGCGTCTGAACTCGTGAACGTGAAGGCTGAAGCCTGAACTGGGCAATTAAAAAATTTTGTAGCGTGAGATACTGAGGTGTATTGGGAAAGGAAGGAGGGAGAAAGTGATTTTTAATTTTTTATTTAATTAAAAATCTGATGGGAATTGGGAGTTGGGACCCACTGCCATTAATAAAATTAAACTAAGTGCCCAGTGGGGCCAAAGTGGCGGACAAGAATACATGAGAAATTGAAGTAGCGCCGAACCCATTCCTCTTTTTCTAGCGCCGAACATTGCGTCGCCGATTTATTTATTTATTTTTATTTTTTTACGAAAAATCCTTAATTTTTTTTTAATTCGAGGGGTCACGTGACCCATATTAGCTCGCCACTCGCTCACCACTCGCTCAAACCTTCGGAACTCTTCTTTTTGGGTGAATGGGAACGGAGCGCCCGTCCCGTTATACGAGAGGAGCGCCCGCTCCTCTTGACCGGGAGGAATTCGCAGATGCGAGTGGTGTTAGCTCGGTGGAGTGAGGGGAAACGTTGGGTGGTCTTTGTGGTGGCATTATTGGCGGCTTGTATTTGGAATGTAGGTGGTGTGGTGGAGGTTAAGAGATGGTGGTGTTATACTTAGGGATGGGCATGGGTCCGGGACCCTACCCGGGACCCCTCTTGGACCCGACCCTAATTTAAGGGTCCGTGTCCAACTTTTTCAAACCCTAAGGGTCCGGTCAAGTAAAATTTTTAGGGTCCCTTAGACCCTAAAAATATTTAATATATAAGTTTTAACTTTTTTTTCCTTGTTTTTGGATATTAGTCTTCCAAGACATTATTTGTATTGTCTTAAATAGTATAAATTGCTCTAGACATAATTATTATTGTAGTTTATATTTTTCTTATTTATTGGTCTTTTTTCTAGATGATCATTTTTGGTCATGAAATATTAATAATGCTGAAAATTTGGCAAAAATAAAGAAATAGGTCTGGACCCTAGACCCTATAGACCCTAAGGGTCTGGGTCCGAGTCCAATTTTCATTGGCCAAGCATGCTGGCGGATGCTCAAGGCTATGTCAAGAAGTGCGATAAATGCCAAAGGTATGCTCCCGTCATCAACAGGCCAACCAATGATTTGCAACCTATCCTGTGCCCAATTCCGTTCGCTCAGTGGGGGATGGACATCTTAGGACCGTTCACCACAACGACAGGAGGTAGGAGATTTCTAATAGTGGGAATTGACTATTTCACAAAGTGGATAGAGGCAGAACCGACAGCAAAGATTAAGGCAAATCAAGTCAAGAAGTTCATCTGGCAGAATATTATGACAAGATTTGGGATTCCCATGGCTATCGTCTTTGACCAAGGCGTCCAATTTGACTGCCGTCCCATACAAGCTTTCTTGACGGACTTTCGAGTGAAGTTTGCCTACTCAGCAGTCTGCCATCCCCAGAGCAACGGACATGCAGAAGCTGCGAACAAGCAAATCTTAAATGCCCTGAAGAAAAAGATAGATGAGTTTAAAGGAGGTTGGGCCGATATGGTACCAGCCGTGCTATGGGCAAATAGAACAACAGAAAAGGAAGCAACAGGAGAAAGCCCTTTCAAGCTGGCCTTTGGTGCGAAGCGTGTTGCGCTGGTAGAGGTGGGTTTGCCCTTTTATCGGATCAGGCACCAAGACCTTCAGAGGAATGATCAAGCACTCAGGGAAAATATGGACTTCCAACCAGAAACAAGGCTTATGGCAGAACTGAAAGCGGCTGCCTACAAAGATAGAATCAGCAAGGCTTACAACAGGAAAGGCTTGGAGAGGTCGTTAGATGTTAGCGACCTAGTCCTTCGCAGAACAGCAGCCACTGGCAAGGCGCATACTGAAGGAAAGCTGACTGCTAATTGGGAAGGTCCTTACATCATTGCCAAGAAGCTTGCTCCCGGCTCTTTCATTCTAAAGGGCATGGATGATACGGAGCTCAAGAATTGCTGGAATGCTAGTGTCTTAAAGAAGTATTACGTTTGATTTGTATAATGTAATAGGCCAAGAGCCACCTTTCATTACATGAATAATACAAGCTTCTGCTAGCGTTCCATCAATCATCTTATTATTTTTATGTGTATTAACGGACTATATGACAGGTCAACAAATTAAATACTAACGGCCATATAACAGGCAAAAACGTTAGAAAAGCCATATGATAAGCCCAAGTGCGTTAACGGTCATATAACAGACCTAGCACGAATCAAAAGCCATATGGTAGGCTCAAGTGCGTTAACGGTCACATAACAGACCTAGCACGAATCAAAGCCATATGACAGGCTCAAGTGCATTATCGGTCATATAATCGACCAAGCACAAATCAAAGCCATATGACAGGCTCAACTGCGTTCGCGGTCATATAATAGACCAAGCACAAATCAAAGTACAATAATAGATCAATTATGCTATCGGCCGTGTAATGACCGTTAACAAGAGAAAGATCAGAGCCATAGCAGAATAAGATTTAATCAAAACCGCAAAGGTACTTCATTTCCATAAAATAAAAGCTACCGGCTTGGCGGCCAACTACAATAAAAAAAAGATGGCGGCCAATAAAAAGGCTTTCAGTTGGAATAAAGTACTTGCAATTCAAAACATAAATTCATTGTTTACAAGACGCCAACATGAGCCGAATTCAGTGTTAAACTAGAATATTCAAAGATTATAAGTTATAAACTGTTAGAAGATCGGGAGGAGCTAATAGATGGCCGCCAAAAACTTCAAGAGGGGGGGACGTTCTGATCCGCTTGCTCCGGAATGTCCCGAGGATCCGCGTCAGCAATGACATCCTCGTCAGCAAACTTTGGGTCCCCCTCGATAGGCGTGAGGTGTTGGCCGGTAGCGTGAGCATCCTCACTGACGTTCCAGTCAAATCTTAGAACGGTCTTGCAGACACATCTCATAGCGGCCGCCCATCCGCCATCGTACCTCTTGTGAAGGGCCGCTACAAACTCGTCGGATTGTTTGAAGTCTGCAACAGCCTTAGCGGCCCCCCTAGCTTCGGCTTCAGCCGTGGCATCTAGCACGACAACCTCCTTAGACTTGGCAGCATCCAGTGCCTTGGTCAATGCGTCGACATTGGTCTCGGTCTCCTCCAGAAGAGCAGCTCGCGGCCTCAAAGTCAGTAGTTCATCCTCCAAAGGCTGCAGGGCCGTGGTCTTGGCTCCAACTTCTCTTCAGATTCCTTGAGCAAGTCCAGGCAGGTTTCAAGCGACTGCTTGTAGCTATCCGCCAACCTTTGATACTCAACATACTGCTCAATCAACTCAAGAGCAGCATTGTTTGCCTGCAAAAAGGAAAGAAGAGCGTTAAAAGAAACGCAGAAACAAATGGCATACATGACTAAGTATGAAAACATACCACAAGCTGGTCATGAGCCAGCCTAGCAGCAGGATTCATCAACGATCCTACCGGCCTGTCTAGCGGCAGTTGCATGCCCTTTAGGATCCGATAAGCCATGATGCCGCCATTCTCTGGGATGTCAGCGTACAGTGACTCATCCTCTCGGACATCCCAATCAGGCTGATAAACCTTGCCAGGAACGATAGTCGACGACCGAAAGACGCTGTCACCGCCTCACTCAGCACCACCTCTTTCTTCTCCATCCATTCATGGAAGCGAAAGAAGATGCCAGGAGAGAGACTGGACAGAAAACTTGGAGCTGTGACCATCTCTTTTAATTTTTGGCGGATTGACAGGGACGACATCCACGAACCACTCTTCACGAACCTCAGAAGAGGCGTTAACATCCATATCCTCCACCTGAACAACTTCATTGGTGGGGGCAGAAGCAGCAGGATCCGCCAAGGCCTGTCTTTTGTTGGCGGACGTATCAGCAGCAACTTGCTCACACGGCCGCCTCCTAGTCCCGCTACCCCTCACAACGGGCCGAGATGTAGAGGACCGGAATGGGGCAGCCGACCACCACATTAGAAGCACCCCGACCAGGAGTGCGACCCACAGTCATATCACCACGACCCCGGCGGATACTCTGGGGTCGTTACGGTTTCCTCCCAAGCGACCGTTGGTGTTGCCGTGCATAGTCTCGTACTCTTCTGGCGGGGCGGGTTGCGAGATTTGTTAATGGTCGAAGGTTCTCGTCGACACAAAGAGCGTCGAGATCAAGATAGTCAAAGCTCCGCAAACCGCAAAGAGAACAGTTAAAAAAAATCGAGATGGACGGTCACCCGATAACAACACTTACCATTCCCATGGGTGTGGCAAAGTAGCATGGCCGATAATGGTTGGTTCCCGAGAATGTAATTGGTGTGAGGAAGCCAATGCTTGGGCTCCTTCACCTTGACCTCCCTCCCGTCCTCATAAGTAACTATATAGTCTTCGGTATCAAAATAATCGAAGGCTGCTAGTTCTTCCCCAGTTAACGGAACTAGAGATAAATGCTCCAAGCGAGGACAAGGTTCAGTGAAATGACGACGCACAGGGTAGTGCTCGGGTACTTACAACCAAAAGAAGGCATCTTGCCAACCCTTCAGACCGGTCACCTTAGGCTGAACAGTCATTTTCTTGTCGGCAGTAGTTAACGACCACCAACCCGCTTGCCTAGAAGACCCATTCTTCTTCAGCCAATGAAGATGGCGGAATAGGTTCAACGTTTGCGGAAAGTCCAAAAAGCGAACGGTCCATATGTAAGCAACCAAATTGCGGACCACCAAGGGAGTGAGTTGAGCCAGGCATACGTTAAAAGCGTTCAAAATTTTCACCAAAAAAGAGTCCAGAGGAAAGCGGAGGCCGAACTCAAAGTGATGGGTATACACGACCACATGACTGGGAGGACACTCGGTCACAATGGCTCCCTCTGGCGGAACTATTAACCGATAACCCTTAGGAAAATCATATAAATCCCAAGCCACTCTGGGATACCCAAGACTGATGGCGTCCGGACACCAAGGCTCATCAATCTCCACACTTAGAGGGCCGGCACTAAACTCCTCAGGTAGCCAAAGAGCGTCGGAACCCGATCCGATAGCAACCTCTTCCTCAGCAATGTCGTCCTCCATCTCATTGGAGTTCTCGACCCTCCTCTCGGCAGCATGAGAACTCTCCCCAATCACACGTTCCGACAAAGGCACGCTGGTGCCAATGTTCGTGGCCATAGTATCAGTCGCGTCTTCAGTAACGCGAGCGGTGGGACGGGCAGGAGTGGATCGACGCTGGTAAACGGACTCTTGATTGGCCATGACAGTTGCAATAGAGTCATTGTCGTCACCTAAATTAATGATAGGTGGATTAGGGGCCACAGATTCGTGTAAACGGTCATAAAAGTCAACAGTCACTTCGACCCCAGCATCCGTCATGCTATCTAACCAGGCATGCTCTCTAAGGGGGGCTACATCAAGGCCGGGAACAGTATCGGCTACAGGATGCCTAAGGGACCGTCTAGCAAGAATTTGATGTCTAAGTTCCCTAAGCGTCTGCTTGTCACCGCTTTCCCTAGCGGACAAGTATCTCCTAGTCAAGTTATGCTCCTCAGGAGTAGCAGGGTCGTTAAGGAACTTGGATCTGAGTTCTTTTTCTCTCTCAGACGTGAGGGGTATGTCCGCTAACAACCTAGTCCTCCTCACAGGGCTAGAATCTTAAGAAGGATCGTTATCGGCCAGGGGGGAAGAAGGTTCACTGGTAGGTACGGCTTTGTCGTGTGCACCTAACCAAAGATAAATTTCTCCTACTCTCTTTTACAATTAAATGTAGAAGGGAAGTAAGGTTCGTATCCACAGGGAAACAGGGACGAGTTTAATATTTAGTGGGAATCAATACCTTGATTAAGCTAAGGGTCGAGTAACCTAATAAAAAGGGGGGTTTTCAAGTAGATTATAAACAAACTAAAATTAACTAGCAAATAAATAAAATGAGAAATCAATATGGGAAGATCTTGAATCCGATTTACATCCACTTCAATTTCATTATCGATCATTGAACCTCAACTCTAATTATTTCCATGTTTATCTATTGTTGGGAACTAATCTCGTATTCTCCTTATTCTTAGTTGAATAGCACGATCAGCGTGACTATAAAACCCTAACTAAAGGATAACCTAGTCCGATCAGCGTCTAAGTTCAATCCAATAGCAGCAATAAACTCAGAGAACCAATAGACCTGCTAATGTCATACACGCGATAAACATTCAACAGTTGATTTAATTTCCCCAAGAAATATCCAAGATGTTTTGCATCTAAGTTACTCCCTAGTTTGCTACAAATTGATAAAAGAATAAAACAATCCGATTCTATTCTTAAATCTAGCATTACATTAATTACACAATCAAACTAGTAACGTTCCTAGCATAATTATGCAAAAATCATAGAACACAATCATAGAAATTAAACCATAATCAAAGAAACTAAATAGAGAGGAAAGATCTCACAATAATGCTTGAAGCTTCATGCTAATCTTCTTCAAGAACAGTTCAAGCTACAATCGGCATAGTAATAGCCAATTCCATAATTGAAATCTCTAAAACTAAACTAGAAAATGAAAACTAAAAAGAAAGGAAGAAGGAAAGATGAAGAGAGGAGTATGTTTTTCTCCTCCAGTCTCCTCCTCAAAATATTAGGAGGCATTTAAACCCCGCACAAAACGTGGCCCCAAACCGACTTAAGCATCGCGAGTCGCGATACTGATCGCGAGGTGCGACGAGTACACTGTCTTCCGCACAACTTGGCTGGGCAAAAGGAGGTTGCGGCTCGCGACGTATCTCGCGAGGTGCGAGGCAGGGGTCGCGAGTCGCGAGATACATCGCGAGTCGCGACATGCGTGTGCTGCTAGCAGCGAGCACGAGCGCCGGGATGTCGTCGTCTTGGCGCCTTTGGCCGGCGATGATGCTGGGATGTTCTTGTGTTGCCGCTGGCTTGCGATCTTTGTTGTGTTGGGAGCCGTGTTGTGCTTGGCTTAGCCTCGCTGCTGGGGGCTCTGCTTGGCTGGCGATGCTGCTGGCTGTGCTTGGTTAGAACTTGTGGCGACGCTTGGCTAGTGCAACGATGTTGTGGAGTTGTTCCAACCACTTATGCTTCTAGGAGCTCGAAACTTACAACTTTAACTATAATTAAAGTACAAAATTCCGAACATCCGCTAAGAGCTAAGTAAAACACAAATGATAACAATTACAATCAAACCCCCTAGCAAAATGCACCCAAAACATCATAAAAACATCGTATAACTTGAGCTTATCATTCACTTTCGGTCATAAACACATCACTAGGGGTTTTCTGGCTATCAGACTGGTCCGACATGATGAAAACGCAAAGAAACTTAAGAAAATTTGAAGAAGAATTGAAGAAATACCTGGAGATGAAAAATCGCCGGGAAAAAAGTAAAGACAAGGAACAAAAGTCGCCGGAAAGAGACGAGCGAAGTTCCCAAGAGTTGAATTGCGCAGAAAAACTCGAGCTTGAACCGGAAAATCGCCGGAAAATGAGAATGAAACACCGTCGAAGAAAGACCCAGAAAAATTCGTCAAGAAAAGACGAAATTCTTAGTGCAGCAGAATCAGAAAGAGCAAAGAAGAATTCTGAGCTACTTTTCAGTGAGATTGGCGCAAAAAAGGGTCGATTTTTAAGTAAGAAAAGCATCGAAAATGGAGGTTTGTTAGAGAAAACTAGGGAAGAAGAAAAGAAAGTTGGAGAATATGGTAAAAGATCCGGAAAAAATACAATTATTCCCATATATATGTGGTGAGCGAACGGCTGAGATTAAAAAACGCCTCAACTTCTCCCCAGATTACTGCCATGTGGCAAAGCGTAGTTAAACCCTAATAAAGTAATGGGCGGGATTTTCGGAAAAGTAATCATTAACTTTTCATAATTCTTCAACTCCCTGAAGCGACACGTGGCACCCAACAAATCAACTTCTCCGAAAATCTGAACACGACAACAATAGCTCGCGTCCACCGACAACATCCTTAGCGGTCAAGACCCCAAAAGATGCTGGGGGGCTAGTTGTATGGGTATAACCCAAAGTATGTTAGCGGACACCCCTGAGGAGTCCGCGAACACAATGACGGACGCGAACGTGCAAACGTCGCCTACAGCTCTAACAAGTCAGTTCACTGATGTGGTCCGACAATGGTGGCGGTCGCCTAACAAGACAAAATAGAGGAATCTTCCCTTCTGTCAGGCGCACCACAGCCGTACACGTGTAAAAGGATTACGCACCCTGTCAGAGGAATAGTATTTCTATAAATACCCGACTAGTACTATTCTGCAGGTACATTCTCTCACACTCATAACTCTTATCTCTTTCTCTCTACTTTCTATCTCTAAATCCTATTTGAACACGTGTTGACTTGAGCGTCGAAGGGGGTTTCCTCGCATCCTCCCCGAGGGTAGTTTACGTTTGCTTCTTGTGCACTTATTCACCAGCGGACGCCAACTACAATCTTTGGCGGACTCTTCTCAAGACCGCCAACCGTTCTACAACCGGAACAACTGTGATCTCCGAGGATAATCTACGGCTGAAGATGGAGTGAGAGTAGGAGAAAAGATAATCACGGATTTCGTAGGGGAGGAAGTCGTCGATGATGGAGCGAGCCACCGCTGCTGCCGCCGCCACTGAACCTAATGTTAAAAGGATGGATTTTGCTGCCACCATTTTGTTGGACTGTACGGCCGTTAAAGTAGTTAACAAAAATATAGAAATTAAAACCTTTAAGGTGAGCTTTGCTTGATTAGAACTTGGAAGGGTAATTAATTATGTGTGTGTTTGTACAGTGTTTGATCGTGGGGTGATGAGAATCTGATTGTGTGAATTTGAGCATTATTTATAAAACTAATCCCCTATGAAGATTAATTCATTTTATGAAGAAAATTCTCCGAAAATGACGTTTAGGAAATGATAATCTCCTAATCGGTAAAATTTGAAATATATACTTCATATTAGTGCTCAAGTTCAATTACTTTGCCTATACTGGAAAACGAGGCATATAATCCTTGAGCTTGTCTATCAAGCAATTACTGCCACCTGATCACGGGGTCGGTCGACTATGGCTAAATGTACCATTCAAAATTTTGAAACCGTTGTATGCCCATATAAAAATATTACCTCGATCCGTTTCAAAATAGATGACATGTTTTGACTTTGCACTATTTACACTCTCTCCTTTGAGCGTGTTTCGTGATTTGTACTTACTTAAAAATATAATATGGGATCTTCGTTAGATTTGTCTTGATATACATTTACAATATCAACTTTTTATAATTTTTTCATTTAGGGAATTATAGATATTAATAATCAAAGTTATACTTTGACAAGTGCCTGCAGGAAGTGTGCAGTATTTTTTAAAACAAAGCCAAGATATAATTGATTGTTGGGTTTAGGCGATGCCAGGTTATTTCAAAAGATGTACCTAGGGGTGTTAACGAGCCGAACCAAGACCGAACTTGACTAGACTCGACTCGGCTCGAGAACAAATTTAATTGGGCTCGGCTCGAGCTCAAAGCTCGTCAAGCTTAAAATATTAGGCTCGAGCTCGAGTCACAAAATTACAGCTCAGCTCGAGTTCGACAGGCTCGAAACATAACTCAACCTAAGCAAGTCCAAGATATGATTGAGGCCCAAACATTTAATAGTTCAAAGGCCCAATGTTCAAACTTGTTATCTTGCAAGGCCAAGCAAATAGTAAGCCAACTGCAGAGGTTTATGAAGTCAAGATTTCTTTTATAGAGCTTTAAACTCACACCCTCATGTTATTCCACCAATGTGGGACGCCTAAGTTGTAAACATTTCCTCCTTTGTTTCTTCCCCCACTCTCGGCTCCTCTCCATTTACCGTCACATTACCAACTTAGCAAGGTCTTCTTCTCTCTCTCTTTGAAATCTTCCCTTTTCTTTTTTTTTTTGCAGATTTATTGATGACTTTTAAGTTAACGGACTGAAAATATTTTGATGAATGTAGAAAGGTGATTTTTTTTCGGGGAAGAAAAAGAAAACAACAAAAATGGTGGATTAAACTAAGGGTAGAAGAGAACTAGAGAAGAGGTTGTTATTCATGAATGCAGTACCAACCTTCAAAAACATCTTCATGGATACACAAGAAGAAGGCACCAAAAGCCATTAAGCAAAAATCAAGGAATTCACCGAGAAGGCAATGAGAACCAAGGACGTTAGAGTAGAGGTCAAACTTAACAAACAAATATGGAACAGAGGTATCAAGAGTGTTCTAGGCACTCAGATACTACATATGAATATTGATTACGTTTTGTTAGTAACAAACCTATCTTTCAAATTTGAAACATCTGAATATTTGAAAATATTATAATTATTAACATGGTTGTTTTCTACCATAGTTATTAATTAATTTTTTTTATCTAATATTGAAATATTTTTAGTAATTAAAAAACTATCGAGCCTGTTTGCGAGCTTTCGATCCGAACTTAAGGTGGCTCAGGCTCGGCTCGCTAGGGTCTCGAGCCGAACTCGAACTCGAACCGAGCTCTCTCGAGCCGAGCTTTGACCGAACTTTGACCGGCCCGAACTCGACATAGTTTGCGGCACCTCGCTCATTAACACCTCTACATGTACCTTAAATTCTTTGGGGTTAGTTGGCAATTGGGTTTTATTGTCAGTAATAAAAGTTGTGGCTTGGTGATTTGATAATGGCATGCACATTTAGAATTTAAGAGTTCAAAACCTTTTCAAAAAATATTGTTAATTATATGAGTAATAAAAAAGTTTTTGAAACAATGTCATATCAAGAAAAGATGATAAAACATACACAAACTTTTAAAAGAGGCGGGCCACACCTTCAACTCACAGGCGCGCGCCCTTTCTCTTCTTTTTTTCTCTTTTTTTTTTTATTAAGAATTTTTCTCTTTTTTTTCTTTTTTTCTTTGATGTCTCCATCTTCTCTCTCTTCTCATTTTCCCCATTTTTTTGCCTCATTTTCTCTCTCCTCTCATTTCCCCATCTTCTCTCTCCTCTTATTTCCCCCATTTTTTCCTATTTTCTCTCTCCTCTCATTTCCTCGAGTATAGTTGATTAAATCATGCATCAATCTCACTGGTTACTTTTTTGTAATTATAAGGGGTTACTTTTGTAATTATAAGGGGTTACTTTTTACATTTATTATAGGGTTACTTTATACTTATGCAGGGGTTACTTTTTTATAACAAGTTACTTTTATCAAACCAGGGTTACTTTTTCAAATACAAAGGTTACTTTTTGTAATGTTGAGGGGTACTTTTTACTGAAAGTATGGGGTTTTTTTTTGTAATTATAAGGGGTTACTTTTATTGAAACTAAGGGTTACTTTTTGTAATTATAAGGGATTACTTTTGTAATTATAAGGGGTTACTTTTACTAAAACTAGGGGTTATTTTTTTACATTTATTATAGGTTATTTGACACTTATGCAGGGGTTACTTTTATCAAAACTAGTGGTTACTTTTTCAAATACTAAGGGTTACTAACTACGCCACAATCACCAAAACAACAACTACAACAAACATCAATAATCAACTCAAATTTCTCAATGAAAACAAATTGAATCTCAATCAACTAAAAGGAAGTTTTCCGTCAAAAAAAAACTAAAAGGAAGTTCACAAATAGCAATAGAAGAGCCGAAATTCGAAGCAAAACGCGACGCTCTTACACCACCGCTTCCAGCACCAATGGTGAAGAGGTCGAAATCGAAGTGCGCGCCATTGTCGGACGAAGAAGAATCAGCTCGAGCTGAGAAATTACGGCGGATGGCGTGGAGGAGAGAGAAAGTGTAGGGTTTTGGAAGAACGTCGAGAAGATGAGGAGAGAGAGTGGGGGAAAAAAGAGGAGAGAGAAAGTCGTTTGCAGAGAATTTGAAGGGTTTGAGAAGATGATGATGATGATGATGATGATGATGATGATGAGAAGGTGGTGGTGAGCTTAGGCCTGGTGGTGTTGCTTAAGCAAGTCGCCATTTTTTTGGAGTTTGTAAATGTGTGTGTATGGGGTTATAAGGAGGGAGGAAGGAGGATGGGGATGGTCGCACGGTTTGTTTGTGTGTGGCATGTTTTACCAAAAACAGACTGTAAAACATATGCTTAATTATATGAGTAATAGAAGAGTCCCAAGGAAATTTCATATCACAAAATGATGATATTACACCATGTACTGTATGCATTTTGAGAAAGAGAGCTAGGGTGACACGTCACAATTTTGGTGTGTATTGCAAATATAAAATAAAATGTTGTTTGCAGATTATCTCTTACTATCTTTTATTTTGTAGAGTAAAAACTTGTGATGAATTCATTCATAAGTTTTTATTAGAACTATAAACATCATTGATATGTTGTTGGTTCATTAGTTTGAGCTACATATTCTTTTTATAAGGTTGGGGGTCTGAATCCTATTATAACCAAATCTGATTTTAAAGTATATCATCTCTTGTGTGACATAGCGTCATGTCATAAATGATATGATGTCATGTCAGTGCTCCCCCACACGTTTTAATAATGTACTAGTGTTTGGGCCCAGACGATTTCCTGAGTTATTTTCTAAAATTATATTAACAAAAAGAGAATAAGTTATTTAGTAGTTGTAACAACTGAAATGTGGTTTCAGATGTAGCTTAGTAGTAAGATAATGACATCATAAGAGGTCGGGGTTTTAAACCTCCTAAGCGAATCCCTTGATCATTTTCAAGGAGAATGTCATTTCAGTAAAAAGAATAGAAGTAAGTCATTTTATTCATAATATGCATTCAAAACATTAGAACTTAACTCTTGATTTCGATTAAATATTCATATCATCACATTGATCTTGATACAAAAAGCAATAAGAAAATCTCTTTGTTTCATGGTTGAGGTTATTATAGGTTAAAAAATCTACATTGACAATATCTCAAAGAGATGCCAAATCACAAATGACATGGTGTCATGTCATTGTTGGAGGGGGGGGGTGTGGCCATCTAAGCACCTATACTTTTTGCCCACGCTTTTAAATAATACTTCCTCCGTTCCATATTAATTGCAACACTTTGACCAAAAAGCTGCTAAGTTCGGCAGTTTAGCTCGAAATTCCCGGCTTTTGAGGAGAGGCAAGAAGAGAAAGGAGAGAGGAGAGGTGGTGTGGTGGCCGGTTGGTGTTCGTTGGTGGTGAGGAGATCAGGAGAGACGAGAGAGAAGAGGTGGTCTGGTGGTTTGTGTTCACTGGTAGTGAGGAGATAGGAGAGAGAGAGAGAGAGGCGTGAGATTTGTGACAGAGGAAACCCTAGCCCCCCTTGTTAAATTTGCAAGAGAGGAGAGGAAATGAGAGAGCTTCAATGGTTTGAGCATTTAAAAGCCCAACCCATGCTCAACTAATCCGGACATGGGAGCCTACCAGATCAGTTGAGTTTAACTGTGGTTTAGGGTAAACCGGATGAGTTGAGTTGTATTATTATTTGACGTTTATTCCACTAGTCTAAGGATTTAATAGTTGGAATTAGAATATGCATGTTTATATATAAGAGATGTAGCTTGCTGGTAGATTATGACATTATTTAAATAAGATCACGAGATCAAAACTTTTTACACTAATCTTTTACTCATTTTAAGGGGGAATGCCATGTTAATGACGGGGTGGTATTACGTCATCGTATGAGGTGAGGTGACACGTGTTGACCTACAATGATTGCCCGCTCGTTTTAATAGTATATATATTATAGATGCATCATACTTTTAATGGTTCTTAGTGTAATTCTTATATAATATTGATAAGTTTTATTCCCTTTTTTCTATTTGTTTTTCTTCCTTTAACTTTTTTTTTGTCTCTAAATAGCGAAAATTTCTACAGTGAATGTCGATCACTGTTAATCATCACTATCATGAAATGACCATTGATTTTATGTATGCAAATGATAACTGTAGGAGATTCATTAATATTTAAGATTCTATTTATATCATCAAATATAATAATATATATCTATTCATTTAAACACCTACTGCAACATAACATTATTATTTATTATTTTTATTTTTATATCCCTAAAATTAGGTATAAGATTAAGTTAATATCGTAAAATTGAAATGACATATATGACATCAAAGGCGTATAATTGCTAATACTGGTAGGGGTGTGCACCGGTCCAGAATCGGACCGGAACCGGCTGGATCAGAATCTGGAATTTTTTTTGGACCGGGATCGGGCCATTTTTTCGGTCCAATCCGGTTTGGACTTGTTGCACCGGAATCTGTATTTTTAAAAAAAAAAATTCTTTTATATTTAGATGTATACATATTTATAGATTAGATACATTGAAATTTAATAATTCTAACAACAATAATCTTAAAGTTGATAAAGATTAGGTTTTTAGCTTTCTAATTTCATAACTTTGAAATTATTTTTAACCTTTAAACTCTTTTTTTTACTAAAATTACAGAAATCCCGGTCCACCGGTCTGGACCGGAACTTTCTGGGTTTGGACCGGACCGGAAACCCGGAATCCTGATTTTCGGCGGACCGGGGACCGGACCGGAATCTTCGGTCCGGTCCGGTCCGACCCTACCCTTTGCACACGTCTAATACCTATCTAGTGGTGATAAGGGTGGTCGATACTCGCCAAAGACTCATCGCTAAAATAGATCACACAGAGGAAGAAAACTTAAAGGAACAGAGGGTATATTAGATTTATAATGAAGTTAATACTGATTTATTAATAATGTAACTAATTTTTTAAAAAAATTTGATACCAATAATGAATCATCATACTAAATCCCTCCTTTTTTATACTTCCTGTATTCTAAAATAAATAAAACGCTTCTTTTAGAAAGCTCTCGCATAAAAGAGAGAAGCGTTTCATTTATTTCATAACGGAGGAAGTATTTTAAATCCCTCCTTTTCAAGACACTGAGAGGATCCACATGTATTATAAATTTGTAATGTCATAGTTTGCAGAAGCACTTAGGGACATAATAACATAAACCATGAATAATTCAATTAACCTTAGGGACATTAATTACAAATTACTTTATAGCTATTAGCTAGAATATGTTGGAGTATTGCTTCAAAATAGGAGCGTTGAGTGATTAGCCAAAATCAATTACTAGTGTTTAGAAAAGTCGGTAGGCTAAAATAAAGTAAAGTGTTAGTGGGTTGTTAGTTAAATGTTAGTGATTAAGTATTCTAGCCAAAAACGTGGGATGTTACTCCTGTTTCTTAGCATTTATTTATGTTTGTTTTCCATTTAAAGGATCGATGTACTTTGTTTGATTAGTGGAAAAAACAATTTGCATATCATTTCTTCCACCACTGTTTACTTCTTTTTATCTCCACTTTATATATTCTACATGGTATGAGTTTATGAGAGCATCAGGTTAGATCCCAAAAAAAAAGTAGAGAGAAATGAAGAAGAGAAAGAAAGGAGAGAAAAAGAGATAAAAAAACGTTTGGAGAGAAAATTATAGAAAAAAAAATTATGAGTATATGTGATTAACCATGGCAAGCAATGGGTTTTTCTTAGATGTATGGATGGGTTCCCTTATAACCCATAAAAAAATGAATTTTGATTACTATATTAAGAGGGAGACAAGTTATCTAAGGTGAAGGGCAATCTTTCACAATCAAATCAGATAATTGGCAATCTGAAAATGGTGGAAGTCGTAGTCAATGCAGAGATGATTTTCGAAGTTGTAGTTGTCCATGTGGTCAAATTTGCAAGCCAACATCGAAGAGAGTTTCTGGAGAGAGAAGTGCATCAACAAATGATTAATTTGGTTGATGAGAAGTGCATCAGCAAATGATTAATTTGGTGATAAGAAGCACATCACGAATGAAGGGAATTACTTCATAAAATTGGCAAAAAATTTAATTAAGACCAATTTTGAATCAAGGGAGGTCTGTTGGAGTATTGCTTCAAAATAGGAGTGTTGAGTGATTAGTCAAAATCAGTTACTAGTGTTTAGAAAAGTTGATAGGCTAAAATAAAGTGTTAGTGGGTTGTTAGTTAAATGTTAGGGATTAAGTATTCTAGCCAAAAACGTGAGATGTTACTCCTGTTTCTTAGCATTTAGTTATGTTTGTTTTCTATTTAAAGGATTGATGTACTTTGTTTGATTAGTGGAAAAAACAATTTGCAATATCATTTCTTCCACCACTGTTTACTTCTTTTTATCTCCTCTTTATATATTCTACAGAATACAGACTAAGGCCCTGTACAGGGTGATCAACTGCACAGGGCCCCAAAAAATAAGGTATTCACATTTATCTTTCACGCGTCTGAAACAAAAGAGATGTGGGAAGCCGTGCTTCTGCAGAAAAAAGGGAACCCTTTTACCCCTCTCTCTTCCAAGTTCAAGGTATTCAATTCCCCCCTTTAACTTCTTTTACGATGATGTATAAGCCATTTGTTTTGATTTCCATTTGAATTTGTAAAATTCTGATGATGTTTCCTCTTTTCCAATTTCCAAAACTCCATTAATGAATATTACATCGTTTCCTTTTCTGCAAAAATTATCAATCCTTCTCCATTACAGTTGTAAAGTAAGGTTTACAACTCTAAATTTTCAATCCCAGAAGTTTGATCTCATTCTCTTTGGTAATAATACGGTACAAGTTCCAGAGAGAAGAGAAATCAAGGGTCTTATACTCTTCTTCTGCGTTCAATCCTTTGTTGAATACCCAACCCAACTTTCTAATATAACAGCCCTAATCCCCATTTCCAAAGAAAAAAAAGATTGTTAGTCAGATGGTACTTTTTACTGTCATTCTGTTGAATAGTTGGAGGTGTTGCTGATTTTATATTTTCGTTATGAATTTGTTGGTGTTGTTGTTTTTTGGCTGAAGCTTAGGTAGCGTTTGGGAACCCGAATTTCATTTCAATTTTAGTATTTCAATTCTAGAAATTGAAATCATGCATTTGAATTCCAATTTCAATTCTTCAAACTCGTTTGGGAAATTAAACATGGGAATTGAATTTCAAATCCAATTCCTCAAACTCGTTTGGGAAACATGGGAATTGAATATCAATTTGGGCGTGGGGTGGGGTCGCTGGCAGAGGGGGAGGGAGGGAATACTGGGGAACTTAGAGGAGAGAGAAAAATAGAATGAGAGAGAAATTTAAATGACAGGGGGAAGGGGAGGGATTTGTACTATGTGTTTTTAAATTGGGTTAGAATTATATTGGAATTGACCCAATTCTAAATTCTATTCTATCGAGTTCCCAAACAAGTGAATTGGGACAATTTCGTCATTTCATTCCACCATTCCAAATGAAATAATGGTTTCCAAACAGGCCCTTAGCTGATTTAATTGATTTTAAAATTTTGGAGTTTTTTTTTTTTGAAGGGAACCCCAAAAGGGAGATCATATTATATCATTAATAGCCAAAGACATAACATCAACCGGGATAGAGACAACACAAATACGCTTACCAATCTCCCAAGGTTGGAGATGAGCCAACATATGAGCTACCTTATTACCGGATCATTTCACAAAAGACCAAACAACATGTTCAAAACAAACAACCAAATCTAAAATGTCATCTATAATTAAATGGAACTCACTAGAACCCCCTCTACCCTTTCGTAAAGCTTGAATAGCTAAGAGGCTGTCGTTCTCCACCTCCAAATGATTGTAGTCCAGCTCCTTTGCGAGTTTCACACCATGATATATTGCCTTTGCTTCCGCCACACGAGGCTCCCACGCTACTTGGAATTGAAAAGCACCAGCAGCCACGACATCACCATGGTCATCACGGAGCACAGCCCCCAAACCACACCCACCCATCCCGATTTGCCCCGCATCACAGTTGAGCTTAATATGCCCCACGCTAGGCTTGGACCACGCACTCTCATGTAGTGCAGCAGTGAGACGAGGTGAGCCCACCTCCATAGCTTCCTTGTGGATCTTCTTGGCGTACAACAGCGTCTCCATTGGGTATCCCCCTCCCCCTCCATCAACATCCTACAGCGAGACCCCTAAATCGCCCAAGCTACGAACCACCAATTCACACATCTCCTCCCCTTCCATTTGAGCGAGACATCCTTCCCACCAATCACCCACACACTTGCCCACATCCCCCCCCTATACCCAACTCGCTAAGCCTCCAAACCTCATGGGCAAAAGAGCAATAAAACAAAGCATGAACTACAGTTTCATCCCCTTGCCCACACACACTACATACCTTCTCTCGGGTGGGTACTCGGCGATTTAAATCTGCATTTGTGGGAAGCGCATTTAAATTTTGGAGTTTTGAATGTGTCTTATAATGTGCTAATCTGCTATAAAGGGAAGGTTGTTCTTTCATAACTCATCTTTTCTTGCTTTCCTTAATCATAAATTTAGTGATTTCTTCATGATTATTCTAGAAATTAATGTGAATTATGAATTATGATTTATGAATATGTAGTATATGTTACATTTTATTTGGAAAGAAAACAGCTTTTATTAATTGTATGAAATTTTACTTTGATATTTATATAACGACATCTTTTCTTACTCTTTGGGGCCATAATTTGATTTAAGATGCACCTAAATTGTCAGACGAAGATAGTCCCAGGTGTGTGTTCTCATCACCTTATAAAAATAAGTTATAAGTTTAATCAAGTCTACTTATGGTTGATTAGGTCGAATCAGATGTATATATAAAGTATAATCACGGCAAGATTACATTTCAAATAACTTTAGGTGAAAAACCCACCTTGAAACTCACGTGCCTTTTTTTTGGGGGCAAGGCTCACGTGCCTTTTACAGCTGTACACTACTACACATGTAGATAAACGAGTCTGGGTTATCAAAGTTTAATAATCAACTTTCAGTCCACTGAAAGAATACTCAAAGCAAAGCCCAAATCGTCAACATTTATGACTTTATTGGGTCCTCGATGACCTTTAAAGTTTAAACACAAAAGACCAAACATGTAAGCTAAGAAAAGTTCAATTCACGTAAATTTTGGTCCACCAAAGTCCAAAAACCTCGTCTTAACTATTCAAACTTGTACATAGCATTTTTCTATGAGTCTAAAATTCAACACGTAGATATGACTTCAAGAATTTTACAAAAAAAGAAATAGCTAGAAACTGGTAATGATCATAAATTGCTAGCTTATTTAATGGGAGGGATCGCTTGATAGACAAGGTCAACGATTATATGCCTTGGCTTCCAAGTATAGGAAAAAACATACTCCCTCCTTTCCTGAAATACCTGAATAATTACGTAGTTTAAGGTGATAAATTATACTGTGGTTATCAAATGTGATTTTTATTAAAAAGTAAATGTGATAGTAGTTGGTAGTGTATTTTTTTATTGAATGAGAGATAAAGTTAGGTAGTTTTTTATTGATAAAGTTAGAGTGTGGGCCACAAGGTTAGTTGAAAGAAAAATTATATAATAATTCCTCCGTTTTTTATAGATGCTACAATTTCCTTAAATAGAAATGTCATAATAGATGCTACATTATACCATAAATGAATCACTTTTCACCATAAAGATTTTAAAATATTATTAAAAAGTTGTTGATCCCCCACTTTCTCCTTTAAAATACCTATATTTTTTCCTTAACGAATGTTTTTTTATTCAAAAAGTGGTGGTCCCCCACTTTTTCTTAAAAACTCCACACTTTCTCTATGTAGCATCTATAAAAAAAACGAAGGAAGCAGTAGTGGAGTCATGCCAAAAATAAAAAGGAAAAATTGACACTACTGGATAACTATTAGCGGTTTTCTTTAATAGGTACTAAACTTTCAATATTCCAAATGGGGGCCAAGTATGCCATGATCCATTTTTGCGTGGACCCAGTTTACCAGAAACTTGCTAAAGCAGTCATATATAGTGAGTGGGTCCCAGTTTTAATGAAATTAAACTTTAAAATATTTTTGAAAGGCATATATAGTGAGCTTATCGAGATTGTTAAACCTCCATTTTGTTTCTGTTATTATCCAAAGATACACACCCCATTTTCGATTCACCAAACTTATCGAGATTTAGATCTTCATCACAAACTCAACAAAATGGCGACAATGGAGAGCTTGATTGACCGGTAAACAAAATCCAAAGAGCATGCACTGTTTCTCGGCGATCATGGCGGTGAAGGTCTTTCTCTCCTGGGAAGCTCTTCCTTACGTTCTTTGTCGTCGGTGGTCGGGTCCCGTAAACGCATTCTATCTTTGATTCTTTCTTCTGCAATCTCCTTATTTTCTCTCTCCTCTCGCGAAAATTCCGCCATTGTTGAGGACCTCGATTTCTCTCTCCTAAAACAACTCAAATTTGGACTACTGTTTGTAATTATATAAAATCAGAACATCAACAATACTAACACAAAACCAAAGCAGCGGTGGTGGAGGGAAAAATTTATTCTGTTTCATTCAAGTTTAACTTCATCTTTTCTAGATGCTTCGATCTTCAAATCATTTTATGGTATTAGATGCTCCAGTGATTTCGTGCGTTTTCTTCCATTCAATCTTGTTCATCATTTATGTAATTATATAAATCATGAATAATTGTTGTGGGATTCTTTTTTCGGCTGAAATTTGCTCAAAATCCGATGTTTGTTCATCTCGGATAGCTTGTTCGTTGGTCCGATTCAAATTGCCCACCTCCCTGTACCATTTACCAAACCCACTAAATCCCTATCTCTCCTCCACTCCCCCACTCCGAACCCTCACTTTCTCTCTCCTCGACCACCCCCATCTCGCTTGAGTTTTCACTTTCTTTTACCTATTTTGGACCCGAATTCAAGAGAAATGAAGAAGAGAGAACTTCTAAAATTAAGAAAAAATCAATCAATGCAAAAATAAGTTATTTGAAGCAAAATTTGAGAAATGAGCAGTAAGAGAAGATGAGTAAAGAGAAGATGAGCAGAGAATATTTTCCATTGTTGAACACTAAGAGAAGATGAACAGAGAAAAGAAAGAAAACAAGGATCACGTGAGCTTTTAATGAGCTCACGTCACTAGTAACCTGTTGCAGCAGGTTAGGGAACCTATAAGGCCCGCCTAAAATTACACCCCCACAAAGTTAGGACCTATACAGGATAATCAATAGTTGGTACCTTTAAAAAATGTTCGGTCTTAGTTGGGACCCATGACGTCAATTTTTCCAAATAAAAATGCTCAAACTAATTCGGGACAAACATAAAATGAAAGTGTTGAGACTATTTTGGAATGGAAGGAGTAGTTTCATTTGAAGCGCCTTCTTTTTCTATTTTTTTTTTGTTTCTTTTAAGATTCTACCGACTAGGCGGCGTACCATTATCCCTAAACCTCATATTCGTATAATGTTCATCATAAATATGCATGAATCTTCACATACATGGGATAGGTACTATATATAGTGCTCAAACTCACACAATGAAATTCGCATCACCCCTACCCCACGATCAAACACTATAAACACATAACTAAACATTTTATCAGATCACCCGACAACCTTTTAAGGGGAACTAATCACCCTTCTAATAAAGCTCACTGTGTAGATCATTTATCTACGTACTTCAATGGCCATGCAGTCGCAGAAAATGGAGGCCGCAAAATCAATCCTATCGACAATGGGGTCGGTGGCGGCAGCAGCGATGGTGGCGCGCTCCATTGTGAACGACTTCCTCCCTCAAGAAATTCACGACTATATTTTCTCCTCCATACACTCCATATTCGGCCGTAGATTCTCCTCGGAGATCACCATGATCATCGAAGAGTTCAGCGGCCTCGAAACCAACTTAGTCTTCGAAGCGGCCGAAATCTACATTGGGTCCCGCACCATCATCAGCTCCTCCTCTTCCAAGTCCACGTTACCCACCCGCCTCAAGGTCTATATGCCCGAATCCGAAAAACAAATCACGGTCAACGTTGACCGAAACGAAGAGATAATTGACGAATTCCAAGGGATACAATTCCGGTGGATGTTACACTGCGACCACGTCGAATCTGAGAACTGCGACAACCCTAGAGATATGAATGCCACCTTGAGGTCAGAGGTTCGATCTTTCTACTTAACATTTAACAAGAAATTTAAAGACATTGTAATATCAAAGTATCTACCACATATTATAATAGAGATGGAGAATCTCAAACAAGAGAGAAAAACAATCAAGATTTTTTCAAAGGAGAGATATAATAGCTGGCAG
This sequence comes from Beta corolliflora, assembly GCA_947648045.1. Lineage (NCBI taxonomy): Eukaryota > Viridiplantae > Streptophyta > Magnoliopsida > Caryophyllales > Amaranthaceae > Beta > Beta corolliflora. The sequence goes on along the minus strand of CANSZD010001643.1, from coordinate 294,705 downwards.
TCCGTTAGTCTAAACCACCCGGCAACCTTCGAGACATTGGCGATAGATTCCGGGTTGAAAGAGATGATCATAGAGGATCTAGGGAGGTTTGTAAGGAGGAAGGAGTATTATCGACGTGTCGGAAAGGCATGGAAGAGAGGTTACTTGCTTTATGGACCTCCAGGGACGGGGAAATCAAGCTTAATAGCAGCAATGGCGAATTACTTGAAATTTGATATATATGATTTGCAGTTGAGTGGGATGCAGTCAGATGCGGAGCTGCGGAACGCTTTGTTGGGGACGGCGAATAAGTCAATAGTTGTGGTGGAAGATATTGATTGTTCTGTAGAGTTCAACGATAGGGAGGATGATGGTAGGGCTGTAGGGAACTCGGAAAAACAGGTTAGTGCGAGCTTACGCTATTCTTTTCTTATTATTATTTTTTAGTTGTGTTTGCTACTTTTTATTTTCTTACTGTCTCCAAAATATACGTTTGACTATCGATATACTCCCTCCGTCCTATAATATAAGTCTTTATTCTGTTTTTACACGAGGGTTAAGGTAAGTGGAATCTTGTTTTATTTGGATAAATAGATTTATTTTTATTGAGAAACACTTACATTGTTTTTTTTTTAACAAAAAAATAAAAACTGAACATTTAATGTTGCACGGTTTTAATGTGTAGAGAAATTTAATGGGGTAAAAGATCCCATTTTGTCATTAATAATGGTGCATTGGGAGCTGAAATTATGAGGATACTTTGGGAATTAAATTATTTTCATGAGGGTATTTCGGGCATAATTATTGATTGAAAATAGAAATTGGACTTATATTTTGGGACACCTTATAAGGAAATATGACTTATATTATGGGACGGAGGGAGTATATTTCACTTTAATGGTGTCTCTAAGAAAATAGTATTTACTTATATGTTTGACGGTCCCCATAAAATGTTTTACTTCATCTTAGGAGTATATATTGTTAGATTGTTATATATGACCGATTAAAGTTGATGAACTTTGACTCAAAAAAAATTGAGCAAACAATCAAGGAGAAACTAATTGAGTGTTTACCGAGGGAAATCATCTTTAGCCATCTTTTGCTTTCTTTCAGGGTGGATCCATCCCTGTAATTGAGGGGTTATTTACTCATTTGACCTAAATAAATTTGAAATTATTGTTTCTAGAGGTTTTCGAAAATAATTCACTCAATAGTTCTGCTTACCAAATGACATCAATACGAGTATACAACCCGTAATTCACTCATCAAGAGTTGCCCAGGCCACTTGCTATATAATACATTTTTTACACTCTTTACTAAAATTAGCCAAAGACGTAAACAGTCAGTATTGTGCATTATATATGTTTGTGGGGTGGAAGTTTATGGTTAAAAAATTATAACGTTTGACATCTAAAAATCCATGGAAGCTTTTGTTTCGGTGTTGAAACGGTTGGCGGTCTTGAGAGAAGTCCGCCAAAGATTTGGGTAAACTCCGCTAGTGAATAGCTGCACAAGAAGCAAACGTGAACTACCCTCGGGGGGGATGCGAAGAAACCCCCTCCGACGCTCAAGTCAGCACGTGCCCAAATAGGGTTTAGAGAGAGAAAGTAGAGAGAGAGAGATAAGAATTACGAGTGTGAGAGAATGTACTGCACGAGAATAGTACTAGTGGGGTATTTATAGAAGTACTATTCACCTGACAGGGTGTGTAATCCTTTTACACGTGTACGGTCGAGGTGCTTCTGACAACTGAAAAGATTCCCTTATTTTGTCTTGTTGGGCGACCGCCAACGTTGTCGGATCATGTTGATGTACTAACTTGTTAGAGCTATAGGCGACATTTATAGAGTTCACGTCCACTACGGTGTTCGCGGACTTATCACGGGGTCCGCTAACATACTTGGGTTATACCCATACAACTAGCCCCCCCAGCATCATTTGGGGTCTTGTCCGCTAATGATGTTGTTGATGGACGCGAATCTTTGTTGCCGTGCTCAATTTTTGAAAAAGTTAATTTGCTGGGTGCCACGTGTCGTCCTAGGGAGTTGAAAATTTACGAAAAGTTAATGATTACTTTTCCGAAAATCCCGCCCATTACTTTATTAGGGTTTACCGTGTTTTGACACTTGTCAGGAATCTGGAGAGGGAGTTGAGAGGTCTTTCAATCTCAGCCGTTTATTCGTGCCTTATATTGGAGCAGTTGTCCTTTTCGGAGCTCTTTATCTTCATTATCCAAGCTCTCTCTTCCTTTCTCCATTTTTCTCTGACGAAACCTCCATAGCCGAAGCTTGAGTTGCTTAAAAATCACTTTTCCTGTGCTCAAATTACTCCGAAAAGTTACTCAATCTTCTAGTTTTCACTTTCCGGTTCTAGTGTACTGAATTTTGTCTTTTCTTGACGAACATTTTCTGGGTTTTGCCTGAGTTTGAAGATTTCTCTTTTCGCCGGTGCTTCTTCCAGCTTTTCCGGTGGTGTTCTGGCTCAAGCTCGAGTTTTTTGGTGCGATTTTGCCGTTCGGGGGATTCATTTACCTTTTCCGGCATCTTTCGCTCTCTGCTTTACTTTTCTCCGGTGACCTTTCGTTTCCAGGTATTTCTTCGATTTCTCTCCGCGTTTTGTTAAGTTTCTTTTGCGTTTTCATCATGTCGGACCAGTCTTGTAACACCCCGTATTTTTATATCTGTTTAGCAATTATTTATATTATTTTAGTTTATAAAAAAAATTTAATATATTATTTTATTAAATATATTTTTTTTTTTTTTTGTTTTCCATTTGACTTTATCTTAGAAAGGGTCAAAAACCTAATTCCTAAATTTCCTAGGTTAAACACCCTAAGTTACCTAACTGTTATAAGGAGAGATAAAAGTTAGGAAAACAAAACCAAAAAGTCAAAAAATTAGAAGAGCATCATTACTTCGTCTTCCTCCCAAATAAGCATATTACCTTCTTCTACCTTTCTTTTTTTTTCTTTTTTTTTTCTACTTGCTTCAACCAAGAAGTCCATTAAATCTACAAAAGAACTTATCATCCATCATCAAACATCAAGTGTTATTCATCCATCTTTACATCTCTCATTTTTGTGGGTGTCTTGAAAGGAAAAAAAAATGGGTTTTATGTTTGTGATTTTGGGGTCGATAGTCGGATCGAACCAAGAGCTTGCTGGGTCCTTTTTGGAGTAATTTCACTCTCATTACTTCCCTTTAATCAAGTAAGTTATAAATTCAAGTTATAATTTCGTATTTGGTTGATTATATGAATTTGGGGTTTTTGTAAATTAGGGTTCTTGAGATAAATTAAATTGGGGGTTTTGATTTTAATTGTTTGAGTGTGTAATTGAATGAATAGGATGTTTATTTAGGTGTTTAGTAGTTAGTTGAGATTAATGGAATGTTAAGTAAACTTGTGTTCATTGTAATTTATAGTGTATCTCGTATGAATTACCCGTCAGTTCGTAAAGTGCGGTTTTAAGCAGTTTCTGGGCATTTTTAGCAAAAATACTATTTCACAAAAGTTGTTCGTATCGAAATTTTACTCAAGATAGGCTCAAGAAACGCTTGATTTGGAGTTCTAATGAGGAAGTTATTCCCATTTTAAGTTTCTGCTGAAATTGATAAAAAGTATAGTTAGTTTCGAATGTTTTAAGTTTCAATGTTTTCTTATGAATGTTTTATTAATGGACTTTTAGTATTAGAGTCAACTCCATCCTTATTATTTGACTATCCAAGTTTATTGCTCGGAGTTGCTTCCATTGACCTTTAATCTATGAACTTTAATTTGTGACTTCTTAGATTGTGACAAGTTGAGTTGTTTCCAGTTTAGTGAGAGCCTATTAACTAGCTTGTACTATTTTTAGATGAACTGTATGAAGTATAGTCTAGTGACTTATACTATATTATTATATTGTAGATTCCGGGTTCCTAAATGAACCTTTTTGACTTGTGATTGAGATTGGTTGATTGTGGCTTGCTAATAAGGTAAGATTTCATACTAAGCTTGTACAGATTATTTCAGAAAGTATTTCATATTGATTTGTGATTTATATTGAGTTTGGAATCGTTTTTACGATGCTATTATGAAGCTTTTAATTGTTTTGACGATATTTATATCAAAATAATTTATGAGATTATTAAAAGGAGGAAGTTCCTCGTGAAACGAGTTTGAGATTATTAAAAGGAGGAAGTTCCTCGTGAGACAAGGTGAGATTATGAAAAGGAGGAAGTTCCTCATTGTTACCAAGTTTTAATTAAATTGTGGGGTTGCGGTAGCGGTATTCCTCGAGTATGGAAGTATGTTGAGTTAACGAGTGTCTCAACAATTTATTTAGTAGTTGGGAGTATATTGATCAATACTCTTGCCATTCGTCTTCCTTCTTGATACGTTATCAAGTTAGGGGTATGCATACTAGGGACTTTGGTGTTTACCTTATCTAGTGAGCCTAGCTAGCTCATTGGATTTTTATTACTTCCTACTCATAGATTTCAAAGGAGTTATATTTGAAAGTTTTACATAATGATTTAGAAAGAAAGTAAAGTGGATTTGAATTATTGAAGGTTGTCTATTATATTCAAGTTGAATGTTGTACGGTGAAATGATTTTGTGGAATACTATGTATGTATTCCACCGCACATTGGATAGTTCAAAGTTGTTATTGGTATGAAATCTTGCTCAGCCTTTTGGCTGATATTACATGTCTTCAATGTGCAGGGTTTGATGGTGACTAGCTCATATTAGGGTAAGAGCGTTGACTTCACCTAGATGAAGATTTATTAAAGTTAAGACTTCCGCTGCAATAGTTTAGAATTATGGTTTGTTTTAGGAATGTATTAATTAATTACATTTCCTTTTAGTTGTAATAGTTAATAATGAATTTATGGTTTAGTAGTAGTACCTTTCGCCTTGCTGTTATCAAATGTTTAATAACCGCGGCATAACAGCTCTTGAATTATCCATATTTTGTACTATGATATGTTTTCTAAAGAAAATGGAAATTCAGGGTTGTTACAGTTGGTATCAGAGCCAACGGCTCGAGTATATGGCTAGAGCTTAGAGTTGAGCTTAGAGTAGTCTAGAGGATTAGCCACCAGTTTAGTGCCAAGGTGTAGGGCCTTAGGTTAGCCCTAGCGGTTAACCTTGAATTGTGGTCTAGGATTGAGACCTAGAGTTATGACCATCGGTTTAGAACCTATTGGGATCTCCAAATTCCTTTGTTTATTTTGAAACTATGTTTTTAGGAGAAAGTACCTCTCCCTACGTGGATTGTTCATCACCATTAAGACCACCAGCGGCCGGGGTGCGTGTTAATGATGAAGAATAATGTACGAAAGTTTTAATCATTGTTTTGATTGGAAGTTGGATCCATCCCTACCTTGAGGTAGATTTTTGTGACTTAGTAGGGTGTGCCTAGAGTTGTAATCTTGAGGTTGTAACCTTAAGTAAGATTAAATAAATGAGGTATTAAAATTTGAAAAGCCGAGGTAAGATTGAGATATGGGAAGTAAGGGATTACAAGTGGTTGTTGTGTATGGTAGTTAGCGTAGATCCCTCTTATGTGGATGTTTGACTTGATAACGTCAATGAGTTTGGTAAGTGTGGAACTAGTTGGGTTTTATGTTTGATTCAAGTTAAGTTGTGCTTGCTTCCATGTTTGGTATGATTGGCTAGTAAAGGCAAACCATTTCGAGTATATCTTTGTTTGGTTGTGATTTTAAGTTGGTGTATAGCCGAGAGTGTGCTATAAGTTCAAGTTTGAGTCGCATAATGCGAAATTTAGTTCCATTTGTTTACGGGAACTCTGGGGTGACATTCCGTCTTGATGCTAATTTTTATTGTCATCTATTTCATTTAAGTATCTAGCTTGTTGGTTTTTATGTTCGCATTAGGACGAACTATTATTGTGGATAAGGGTGAGCCTTATTTCATTCAAAGTGGCACTTTATTTTATTTTTTTGTTCTTGTGTGTGTTGTTGTGTTAGACCCACCCATCTTCCATACTTTGTTCATCTTTTGGCCTTGAGAATGTTTAGTGATTAGCTACTTGATTCTTGAATTGCAAACTGATTGAGTTACGTGATGGCATATACGAATTATAGTTGGTGTGAATTATTAATTGAACACCTTATAGGGAGTGGTTTGGTTATGTCTTGGATATGCTAGTCTTGTTGACTAAGTGCTATGAATTGATTTGTTAGTGTATGATTGTGCGTTGAGGCTATAACAAGAGTTGAAACTCAAGTTATTAGCTCTCTTGGTCATGCCTGTAGACCCTGTTATGTGAGTTTAAAGTAGTTTAGCGAGTCATGAGATGACTATCTACTATAAGTTGACGTGTTCTATTGACTTTCATGGAGTATTCATAGTGTATAGCTAAAGGAAAAAAAAAAAAATTAGTCCAAGTGGGTTGGTTTCTCGTAGCAAACCTGTGACTAGTCAAAGTCAGCTCATAACGTGTTAAGGGTCAACCGTTTGACCCTGTTAAAGTATTACCTGTTTATTATCTGTGTCAAGGAATCGGTGAGACCATTATAGAACAACTAGCAACTATCATGTACCTAGTAAGGCTGTGGAATGGTGACATATGCAAGGCATAATGTCAACTCGAGTCATGTCGATGGTGGGACGCGTAGTTCCCCGTTGCGTGATTTGTTTAGTAGTGATCAAGGTCTAATAACACTAAAATGGTTAGCGAGTCTAATGTAGACTGATTTAACAAAGAGAGTCTCTTCTCATTGAGTTTAATGTTAGGAGTATAAGTTGAAGTAATATAAGTCTTTGGTTAAGGTCATTGCAAAGTTCTTGATTTGGGAGTCACTAACCTTAAATGACAAGCTACAAGTTCCTGTTTCTTGCACTTGTCTAATGAAATGATTGTAGTTGTGGAGTTATAGTTGTACCATGTTAATGGGTTGAGAACCTCGAGATAGCTTGGTTATAACAAGCTCTTCTTGGTGTCGCCCTTGGCCGTTAGACACCCACTTAAAGTTGAACAAGTCGTCGTTAATGACCTAGAGGCCATTAGGAATGGTTTAATGTGCGCAAACTCAATTTACTTAAGTGTTCGAAGAATGAGACTAATTAAGTTATTATAGTGGTCAAAGTGTGTAATTGATTAATTTGATTAAGTTTTAAGTGAGTAAGGGTTACGTGTATCATGTCGCAAGTCTATGACTAGTTGTTTGGGTCGAAACTAATGAATTTAATATAAACTAAGGAAGTATAGTGGACCATATATATTTCATGACCCTTGAGAAGTGAGTTTAAGTTAACTCTTGATTGCTATGTTTGGGAGTGTTGAGTATCGGTAGGCAAGGGTAATACCACCATTATTGTTGATGGAGTCGTTGGTTTATGTGATTTACGTATCCATGCACGACTTGAAATTTTATTTCGTGAAACTATAGTGTGTGAACGGTTTATGATGTGTTATGAATGTGTGTTAGTTTTGAGACATGGTTCTAAAAAGGAGTTTTGCATAAAGTAAGCTTTAGTTTCATGTAAATAGAACATATCATTTTCTGTAGTACCTTAGTAGCTCGATTTGACCCTGTTTGGTCAACGAGTAAGTTACCCTACCAAAGACTATGTGAGATTATTCAATTTGTTTGAGTAGCATGTGAAAGTGATATAGAAACGTTTCAATTAAGGTTGTGGATTCATTCTCGAATAGATCTAGAAATGGTTTTTCTACAACGATGTGAGCGAATTTTGGAAAAGTTAAGAACACGTTTTTGAAAAAGTTTTGAAAGGGGGCAAGTCTTCCACGGATTGTGAGCCTTGACGGTCTCTAAATGGAGCTTTCTACCGTTTTTATAATGTGTTTTGAGTGTTACCAAGTAGTAGGAGATTTGGTGTTTAGTAAAGAATATTTGAAATCGTGATATGTGCTTAAAACTTGTCTGGATTTCGATCGAAGTAAAGGGAATAGTTGGATGGCCGGCCCCATCGTGGAGGTTTCAAGTCCCCATGCCTCCCACTGTCAGGACTATGAGTCAAACTAATGCCGAGTATAAACTCCACCTTTGTTGTCAGGATTATGTTCAACCCCATTGTCAGAGGTTCCAAGCCTCAATACCCTAGTATTGGAAATATATGCCTTATTATTTGGATTGATTGGATCCCGTCAAGAAATTGCTTTAAAGCAATATAGCTTAGCATGTTGTTACTTCGTGTCTAGAAGACTCGTTGTCACAAGAAGAAAGATTGAGCAAAGTTTTTGCAAAACAAGAATTCTATAAAAGGGTCATTTATTATTGGATTTCTAATAAAGAATCGTTTTGGAAGAAAAAAAAATGATTGTGCCCATATTCACGCGTAAGGTTATTTAAGTACTCTTTGGATGTAAATGCTTAGTGTGCTTTGATGTGATTTTCGTGGTGTCATTGATTACGTGATAGTCATAAACTCCAAAACACATGCTATGAATGTTTATGGGTTAAGACTTTGCCCAATGTTGATGCGACCATCAAAGTATTTTGTTTTGCCATTTGTGGTATGCCTTGGTGATTGTGAGTGTTATAATAACTTTAAGTTGAAGTTCTAGTTGTCGACTTGTGACTTGTTTTATGTTTTTTTAGGCGAGTACGCCCAACCATGTAATGGTGAGTCCATATTGTATGAGTCTTTACTTCTATTATTTTTAGAAGAGAAATAGTACTCTTGATTTGGATTATTTGTTGCTCCGAAAGCGTTAGTATTGGATTTGGAAATGCTTTTATGTATTGTGATTGTAACAGTTTAGAACACATTTTCTCATTTCGAGTTGTCCATTTTACAAAGGAAACTCTACCGGATTTTCGAGAAAATCCTATGTTATTATTTAAAGCGCTTTTGAACCATAGTGTAGTTATGAATGGAATTCCACACTCTACGATATAGTCCAACGAGTGTGACGGTAGTGGTTCGGTTTAGCTCGACTTAGATTCTTTCCCGCCGTGTCTAAGCCTTAGTAAGGAGTTGATTCCCAAGTTTATCGGTCCATATGTGATCCTTAAAAGGATAATTGATTGTATTTGTAATGTATTCCATGTTTTTTTAGTTACGACATCGTATTAGTAACTTTTCACATGGTGATAGTTGGAGTTCTCGTTGAGACTCTAGATCAATAGATCCGTAAGAACCGCGAGGTTGAGAAATGGATAGTAAAGGTTTTGTGGTCAAACCACAACACCCGAGGAACTACTCGTAAGACCGAGGATGTCACGTGTTTTATGTGTCCCCATCTCTTATTCATGTTATTGTTAGTTACGAGGGCGTAACTTCTTCTTTAGGGAGGTAGATTTCGAGCCAATTGTGTGTTTGGTGCTAAAAGTTGTTATGATTTCATATGTGATGTATACCTTAATGTCTAAAGTATACATAATTCGTGTATGACTAGAAATTTTATGGTAAACCTTGTAATATGTTGCATGTTTTACTTCTTATAGTATGAACATTTTAGTTGAAATGGTTGTATGTCTACAAGGGTGATCAAATCAATTGATCTATGAGGTGTTGGTTCTACTTGTTATGGTATGAATATATTAGTTGGAATGATTGTTTGGTTATAAAGGTGATCAATTAAATTGATCTATGAGAAAGTGAATTAGAAATGTTCTCCGAAATGATTTGGTTGTTGGAGATGTTATCAAGAGTGATAGTAGTTGGCTAACCTATAGAGTTAATGAGCTGTTTTAAAAAACAAGAGTATAAGTTTGATCATTTGAGTAATACTTTAAGTTTCGGGACGAAACTTATTTTAAGGGGGGTAGATTGTAACACCCCGTATTTTTATATCTGTTTAGCAATTATTTATATTATTTTAGTTTATAAAAAAAAATTAATATATTATTTTATTAAATATATTTTTTTTTTTTTTCCATTTGACTTTATCTTAGAAAGGGTCAAAAACCTAATTCCTAAATTTCCTAGGTTAAACACCCTAAGTTACCTAACTGTTATAAGGAGAGATAAAAGTTAGGAAAACAAAACCAAAAGTCAAAAAATTAGAAGAGCATCATTACTGCTCTTCCTCCCAGCGTGCATATTACCTTCTTCTACCTTTCTTTTTTTTTTTTTTTTTTTCCTACTTGCTTCAACCAAGAAGTCCATTAAATCTACAAAAGAACTTATCATCCATCATCAAACATCAAGTGTTATTCATCCATCTTTACATCTCTCATTTTTGTGGTGTCTTGAAAGGAAAAAAAAATGGGTTTTATGTTTGTGATTTTGGGGTCGATAGTCGGATCGAACCAAGAGCTTGCTGGGTCCTTTTTGGAGTAATTTCACTCTCATTACTTCCCTTTAATCAAGTAAGTTATAAATTCAAGTTATAATTTCGTATTTGGTTGATTATATGAATTTGGGGTTTTTGTAAATTAGGGTTCTTGAGATAAATTAAATTGGGGGTTTTGATTTTAATTGTTTGAGTGTGTAATTGAATGAATAGGATGTTTATTTAGGTGTTTAGTAGTTAGTTGAGATTAATGGAATGTTAAGTAAACTTGTGTTCATTGTAATTTATAGTGTATCTCGTATGAATTACCCGTCAGTTCGTAAAGTGCGGTTTTAAGCAGTTTCTGGGCATTTTTAGCAAAAATACTATTTCATAAAAGTTGTTCGTATCGAAATTTTACTCAAGATAGGCTCAAGAAACGCTTGATTTGGAGTTTGAATGAGGAAGTTATTCCCATTTTAAGTTTCTGCTGAAATTGATAAAAAGTATAGTTAGTTTCGAATGTTTTAAGTTTCAATGTTTTCTTATGAATGTTTTATTAATGGACTTTTAGTATTAGAGTCAACTCCATCCTTATTATTTGACTATCCAAGTTTATTGCTCGGAGTTGCTTCCATTGACCTTTAATCTATGAACTTTAATTTGTGACTTCTTAGATTGTGACAAGTTGAGTTGTTTCCAGTTTAGTGAGAGCCTATTAACTAGCTTGTACTATTTTTTAGATGAACTGGTATGAAGTATAGTCTAGTGACTTATACTATATTATTATATTGTAGATTCCGGGTTCGTAAATGAACCTTTTTGACTTGTGATTGAGATTGGTTGATTGTGGCTTGCTAATAAGGTAAGATTTCATACCAAGCCTTGAAAAGATATTTCAGAAAGTATTTCATATTGATTTGTGATTTATATTGAGTTTGGAATCGTTTTTACGATGCTATTATGAAGCTTTTAATTGTTTTGACGATATTTATATCAAAATAATTTATGAGATTATTAAAAGGAGGAAGTTCCTCGTGAAACGAGTTTGAGATTATTAAAAGGAGGAAGTTCCTCGTGAGACAAGGTGAGATTATGAAAAGGAGGAAGTTCCTCATTGTTACCAAGTTTTAATTAAATTGTGGGGTTGCCGTAAGCGGTATTCCTCGAGTATGGAAGTATGTTGAGTTAACGAGTGTCTCAACAATTTATTTAGTAGTTGGGAGTATATTGATCAATACTCTTGCCATTCGTCTTCCTTCTTGATACGTTATCAAGTTAGGGGTATGCATACTAGGGACTTTGGTGTTTACCTTATCTAGTGAGCCTAGCTAGCTCATTGGATTTTTATTACTTCCTACTCATAGATTTCAAAGGAGTTATATTTGAAAGTTTTACAGAATGGTTTAGAAAGAAAGTAAAGTGGATTTGAATTATTGAAGGTTGTCTATTATTTCAAGTTGAATGTTGTACAGTGTGAAATGATTTTGTGGAATACTATGTATGTATTCCACCTCGCATACTGGATAGTTCAAAGTTGTTATTGGTATGAAATCTTGCTCGGCCTTTTGGCCGATATTACATGTCTTCAATGTGCGGGGTTTGATGGTGACTAGCTCATATTAGGGTAAGAGCGTTGACTTCACCTAGATGAAGATTTATTAAAGTTAAGACTTCCGCCGCAATAGTTTAGAATTATGGTTTGTTTTAGGAATGTATTAATTAATTACATTTCCTTTTAGTTGTAATAGTTAATAATGAATTTATGGTTTAGTAGTAGTACCTTTCGCCTTCTTTGTTATCAAATGTTTAATAACCGCGGCATAACGACTCTTGAATTATCCATATTTTGTACTATGATATGTTTTCTAAAGAAAATGGAAATTCAGGGTTGTTACAAGTCTGATAGCCAAAATTCCCCTAGTGAGGTGTTCATGACTGAGAGTGACCCTTCTTCCCCTTTGGCCGATAACGAACCTTCTTCCCCTCTGGCCAATAGTGAACCTTCCTCTAGCTTAAGTCCAGTGGGGAGGACAAGGTTGTTAGCGGACATACCTCTTACCGAGAGAGGAAAGAGAGTTAAGGTCGAAGTATTTAAACGACCTCCGCTACCCCCGAGGAGCATAACTTAACTAGGAGGTATCTATCCGCCAGACAGTGGTGACCGACAAACGCTTAGGGAGCTTAGGCATCGGATTCTTGCTAGACGATCCGTTAGGCATCCTCCGGCCGATGCCACTCCCGGCCTTGACGTAGCACCCCTTAGAGAGCATGCTTGGTTGGATAGCTTGGCGGATCTTTGGGGTGGAAGTAACGGTTGACTTTTTCGACCGCTTACAACAATCTGCGGCTCCTAACCCTCATATTATTGATTTAGGTGACGACGGCGATTCTATTGCTACCGTCATGGTCCGTCAAGAGACCGTTTTATCATCGTCGCACTACTTGCGAGTCCCGCCGTCCGCGTCAATGAGGATGCGATTGACTCTGCGGACGCAAATGTTGACGTTTACGTGCCTTTGATCGCCCATGCGGTCGGGAATCTTCCCGTGCTGCCGAATTAAGGGTCGATAGTTCGAATCCGATGGAGGAGATTGAGACTGGACTGAGTTCCGATGCTTTATGGCCGCTGGATGATTTCGAGTCTTGGACTCTATCGGTGTTGAGATTGATTTGCCTTGGCGTCGGGACGCCATTGATCCGAGTTACCCGAGAGTTGCCCGGACTTATATTGTCTTCCGTCGGGTTATCGGTTAATAGTTCCGCCTGAGGGGCCATTGTGACGGAATGTCCTCCCGGTCACGTGGCCGTGTATACTCATCATTTCGAGTTTGGCCTCCGCTTCCCTCCGGATTCTTTTTTGGTGAAGATCTTAAATGCTTTCAACGTGAGTTTGGCTCGATTGACTCCTTTGGCGGTCCCGGAATTTGATAGCCTACATCCCGGGTTGTGCGTTTCTTGGATTTTCCGCAAACGCCGAACTTATTCCGCCATATTCATTGGGTCGAAGAAAAATGGATCTTCTAGGCGGGCGGGTTGGTGGTCGCTAACTACGGCCGACAAGAAGATGACAGTTCAGCCTAAGATGACTGATTTGAAGGGCTGGCAAGATGCTTTCTTTTGGTTACGAGTTCCTGAGGATTATCCAGTGCGTCGTCATTTCATTGAGCCACGCTCGCATATGGAGCATTTACCTCTCATTCCGCTAACTGAGGAAGAGTTAGCGGCCTTCGACTACTTTGACACGGAGGATTACTTGGTCACCTATGAGGATGGGAAGGAGGTGAAGGTTAAAGAGCCTAAATATTGGATTCCTCATTCCAAGTACATCCCGGGAACAAACCTTTGTCGCCCCGTCGCTCGCCCCACTCATGAAAATGGTGAGTGTTGATGTCGGACCGGGTCCAACCGATTTTTTTTTTTTTTTTTTTTTTCTTTTTTACTTTTTGCCATGCATTCGCAGGGTTTTGACTACCTTGACCTCGACGCCCTATCTGTGGACAAGAACTTCAAGCCGTTAACCAATTAACCGCCTGCTCCCTCGTAAGAATACGAGACTATGCACGGGATTACCAATGGCCGCCGGGGAGGGAATCGCCACGGCCCTTAGAGTATTCGCCGTGGTCGCGGTGGAGCGAATATTATTCGCGTCCCTGTTCAGAATGTTACTGCCGCTGTTGCCGATCCTGGCGGCCAGCCATCCCCTGCCGTCCCGATTAGATCCTCAACCTCCCGACCTGTCGCCAGGGGAAGTGGGAACAGGAGGCGACCCCGCGAGCAAGTTGCGGCGGATACATCTGCCAACAAAAGGCAGGCTTTGGCGGACCCTGCTTCTTCTGACCACACCCCTGATGTTCGGGTGGGGGTCCGAACTCGGATGCTCCAGAGATTCGGGAGCGGGATGTCGCGATCCACGCTCTAGGGCATGTTAGCGGCGCCTCCTGGCTATCAGGCTCTTACTCCTCCATCCGCGATAAGATCCGAGAGCTGATTACCATGCCCAGCTTTCTTTCTAACTTATCTCCCGGCATCTCCTCTCGGTACCATGAGTGGATCGAGAAGAAAGAAGTACCGCTAAGCGATCTTTGTGGCGGCCTCTTTCGCCCGTCGGCCTATCGTCCCTGGTCAGATTTACTACCGGCTGATCGGGACGTCGGAGAGGATGAGTCGCTATATGCCGACATCCCCGAGAACGGTGGCATCCTTGCCTACCGCATTACGAAGGGCATGCAACCGCTTTGTAGATAGGCCAGCAGGGTCCCCCGGGTCACTCCACTGCTAGGTTGGCTCACGATCAACTTGTGGTACGTTTACGTACTCTCTTATTATCATTCATTCATTTTTTTTTTTGACATATTCTTTTCATCTTCGCAGGCCAACAACGCTGCCATTGAGCTGATAGAGCAATATATAGAGTATCGAAGTTGGCGGATACCTATAAGCGATCGGCCGGAAACTTGCCAGGGATCTGGCGAAGGAGATGGAGGACAAGTCAGGCGGCAAAGACGGCAGAGTTACAACCTCTAACTGACGAGCTGATAACACTGAGGCCGAGGGCCGCCTTATTGGAAGAGACCGAGGAAAATGTCAATATATTGACCAAGGCTCTGGAGGCCGCTAACTCTGCAAAAGAGGTTGCCGTCCTGGATGCGGCGGCTGAAGCTGAGGCGAGAGGAGTTGCTAAGGCTGTTGCCTAATTTAAACAGTCTGATGAATACGCAACAGCTTTGCACAAAAGGTATGATGGTGGATGGGCAGCCGCCATGAGATGCGTTTGAACGTTATCGAAGACGCTCATGCCGGTGGCCAGCATCTCACTCCTATTGAGGGGGATCCTAAGTTCGCTGACGAGGACGCTATCGCTGATGCGGATCCTCGAGATGTTCTAGATCAAGGAAATCAGGAGACCCCTCCCTCTTGAAGTTTTTGGCGGCCTTCTCTCAGTTCTTCCTGTTCTTCTAATAGCTTATAGTTGTAATTTTTGAATATTTCAACTCTTTATTCGGCCCATGTTGGCATTTGTAAACGCTAATGTTTCTTAATTTTATAAGTACAATTCCAACTAAAAGCCTTTCATTTGGCCGCCATCGTTTTACCTGTAGTTGGCCGCCAAGCCAGTAGCTTTTATTTTATGGGAAAGTACTTTATATCTTGCGTTTCTATACCTTTCATTATCGTCTGATTGTTGTGCGTCCGCCAATCTTTTTGTTTGCCAACGATAATTATCGTCCTATTATCCACCAATCTTTTATATGACCGTTAACGCATTTTGGGCCTGTCATATGGCTTGATTTGTGCTAGGTCTGTCATATGACCGTTAACGCACTTTGGGCCTGTCATATGGCTTGATTTGTGCTAGGTCTGTCATATGACCGTTAACGCACTTTGGGCCTGTCATATGGCTTGATTTGTGCTAGGTATGTCATATGACCGTTAACGCACTTTGGGCTCGTCATACGGCTTGATTTGTGCTAGGTCCGTCATATGACCGTTAACGCACTTTGGGCTCGTCATATGGCTTCGATTTGTGCTATAGGTCCGTCATATGACCAGTTAACGCACTTTGGGCTCGTCATATGGCTTGATTTGTGCTAGGTCCGTCATATGGCCAGTTAACGCACTTTGGGCTCGTCATATGGCTTGATTTGTGCTAGGTCTGTCATATGACCGTTAACGCACTTTGGGCCTGTCATATGGCTTTTGATTAATGTGCATGAAAATAATAAGACAATTTATGAACTGCTGACAGAAGCTTGTATTATTTAAGCAACTAAGGGTGGTTCTCGACCTATTACATTTAGCAACTCAAACATAGTATTTCTTTAGGACGCTAGCATTCCAACAATTTTTAAGCTCTTTGCCATCCATGTTCTTTAAAATGAAGGAACCGAGAGCAATCTTCTTGGCTATGATGTAGGGACCTTCCCAGTTAGCAGTCAGCTTTCCCTCAACATGCGCTTTGCCGGTGGCGCGTTCTGCGAAGGACCGGGTCGCCAACATCTAATGGCCTCTCCATGACTTTTTTATTGTAAGCCTTGCTGATCCCGTCTTTGTAGCGGCCGCTCTCGGTTACGCCATGAGCCTTGTTTCCTAAGAAGAAGTCTAGGTCTTCCCCGAGTGCCGGTCATTTCTTTGCGGGTCTTGGTGCTTGATCCGGTAAGAGGGTAACCCCACCTCTACCGGCAACACCGCCTCGCGCCGAAGGCTAACTTGAATGGGCTCTCTCTCGTTGCTTCTTTCTCCGTTGTTACGTTTGACCATAGCAACTGCCGGTACCATATCGCCCCATCCTCCTTTGAATTCATCTAGCTTTTTCTTCAAGGCGTTTAGGATCTCGCTTGTTCGCGGCCTCCGCTTGTCCGTTGCTCGAGGGTGGCAAACGGCCGAATATGCAAATTTTACTCGAAATTACGTTAAGAAGGCCCCGTATAGGACGACAATCGAATTGGACGCCATGATCAAAGACGATAGCCATGGGGATCCCAAACCTTGTCATGATATTTTGCCGGATGAATTTCTTGACTCGATTCGCCTTGATTTTTGCTTTGTCGGCTACGCCTCTATCCACTTGGTGAAGTAATCAATTCCCACTATTAGGAACTTTCTCCCCCGTTCTTTGTAGTGAACGGTCCCAAGATGTCCATTCCCACTTGTGCGAACGGGATCGGGCATAGGATAGGCCGCAAATCGTTGGGCTGGTCCATTAATGACGGGTGCGTATCTCTGGCACTTATCACATCTTTTAACGTAGCTCGGGAATCCGCCAAAGATACTTGGCCAATAGAATCCCGCTCTCAATGCCTTGAGTGCCAAAGCCTTTCCGCCAATATGGTTACCGCATATACCTTCATGTATTTCTTCAAGGATCTTCGCGGATTCCCATGCGGTTGCGCATTTAAGCAGAGGTAGACTGAATGATTTTTTGTATAGCTCATTTTGGTATATGCCGTACCAGCTTGCTTGTCGTTTCAATTTCTTGGCAGACGAAGGATTATTCGGAAGCGTCCCAGTCAACTTGTATGTCACCAGCTCACTAAACCATTCTCCCTGTTGGTTTATACTATTGACAGTTATGACCTTTTCTGTGATGCTCTTTTCCCTCAAGATGTCGACCGTGACGGTTCTTTCAATGCTAAACGAGTCAGAGCTTGCCAATTTGGACAATGCGTCCGCTTTTGTGTTCTCGATCGGCCCTAGGTATCGCTTGAATCTCAAAATGATCCAATTGAGCTATCAATTCCTTGGCCTTTTCAACGTATTTTTGCATATTGGCCTCTCTGACTTCGAATTCTCCCCTTAGCTGGCCGCTCACCAACTGTGAGTCCATTCTTAAAAACACTTTCTTAGCACCCGCTACCAAACACATTCTTAGTCCGGCAATTGCCGCTTCATATTCTGCTTCGTTGTTTGACGTCGAGAAGGCGAACTTGATGGCGTACTGGTAAGAATTTCCTTCAGGGCTAGTCATCACTATACCCGCTCCGGATCCGCTAACAGCGGACGATCCATCGACTTCCAGTAGCCATACTTCCTTTTGCTCCACTTCTTCCTCCTCATATGAGGCTTCCACAATAAAGTCTGCCAGGGCCTGCGCTTTTATAGCGGTCCTGGGCTTATACTGTATATCATACTCCGATAGTTCAACGGCCCATTTCAGCAAGCGGCCGGAACTATCCATCTACTGCAACGCTTTTTCTAGCGGCTGGTTGGTTAAAACTTGAATGGGATGGCAGTCGAAGTATGGTCTGAGTTTCCTGGCGGCTATTACCACAGCCAAAGCCATTTTTTCTACCAACTGGTAACGGCTCTCCGGACCGTTAAGAATGTGGCTGATAAAATAAATTGGTTGCTGCCTCTTTTCCTTTTCTACCAACAACACGGCCGCGACTGTCTTCGGCGAGGCCGGGATGTATAGTTGTAATACGTCCCCAGTCTCGGGCTTGTAATGGTAGGTAGCTTCTTTAAATGCTCTTTTACCGCCAGGAATGCTTTGCTTTGCTCCTCTCCCCACTCGAACTTCTTATTCCCCCTCAGCGGGCAAAGAAAGGCAAAGCTTTGTCTGCGATTTTGAAATGAATCGAGTGAGGGCCGCCATTCTCCCTGTTAACCGCTGAATATCCTTGACGCTTCTTGGCTCAGGAAGGTCGACAATGGCTTGAACTTTGTCTGGGTTTGCGTCAATCCCCCTTTTGCTAACCAAGAAGCCTAAGAACTTTCCCGCTCTCACCCCAAAGACACATTTCTTTGGGTTGAGCTTCATCTTATACTTCCTCAAAGTTCCGAAGGTCTCTTCCGGATCGTCCAAATGTTCATGGTCGGTTTACTCTTGACGATGGAGTCGTCAACATATGCTTCGATATTTCTCCCCCTCTGATCCGCGAACACTTTGTCGACTAGCTTTTGATAGGTTGCCCCCGCATTACGGAGCCCAAACGGGATTGCCTTATAGTTATATACTCTGCAATCTGTGATGAACGCAACTTTTTTCCTATCGGCCTCGAGCAAGCTGATCTGGTGATAGCCCGAGAAGGCATCCATAAAGCTTAACAATGCATGACCGCTAGTAGAGTCTACTAGCTGGTCTATTCTTGGCAGCGGGTAGCAATCTTTTGGGCAAGCTCTATTGAGGTCTGTGAAGTCCACACACATCCTCCATTGGCCGCTAGCTTTCTTTACCATGACTACATTGGCCAACCACTCCGGGTAGTCGCATGGCTCAATGAAGTCAGCTGCCAATAGCTTATCAACCTCCTCTTTAATGGCCTTGTTCTTTTCGGCCGAAAAATTTCGCTTCTTTTGCTTGACAGGTCGGATAGTGCTGTCAACATTTAGACGATGTACCATCACGGCCGGGTCAATTCCCGGCATCTCATCCGCTGAGAACGCGAAGACGTCTGCGTTTTCTCGAGAGTCACCAGGTTGACCCTGACCTTTGGGTCCATGTCTGTTCCAACAGCCACTGTCCTTGCCGGATCATCTGCCAGCATCTCCTGCTTTGTTTCTCCATCCGGCTTGGGCCTTAGAGTATCATCAGACCTGGATTCCAGCTCTTCCATTAAAACATCCATCTCCTCATCCCCTTTCTCGGGTCCTTCCTCATTCGCCAGAGCCCTCCTCTGGGCTCGCCTTTGTTTCCTGGTTGGCGGATTCAATTCTTCTACCGGCACTCTCCTTGCCGGTTGCTTTAATGCTGTAAGGTAGCATGATTTCGCCATTTCTTGATCTCCTCTCAACTTTGCTGTCGTCCCGAGATTGGAAACGTACAACATAGTCAAATGATAGGTCGACACAACTCCTTGGACGTCATGGATGAAAGGGCGTCCGATAATTGCGTTATAAGCTCCCGGCACGTCAACCACTAAAAACTCCGCCATCACATCCCTGGCGTTCTCATCCTCCCCTACTCTGACCGGTAAGGTTATCAGGCCCTCTGGAATCACTGACGCCCCCGTGAAACCTATCACTGGGTAACGTACAGGCCTCAGATGCTCCCGGCCAATCATCAATTTTTCAAAAGTTGAGAAATACAGAATGTTTGCGGAACTTCCTCCGTCTACCAGGATTCTGTGGATCAAACAGTTTGACACTTTCAGCGTGACCACCAGAGGGTCATCATGAGGGTAGACGACATGCTTTGCATCTTCAACCGTGAAAGACATGGCGGGCATTACTGGCGGCCTTCTCCACTGCATGCTTTCATTGAAATTGACCTGGTGCCTGAATTCTTTCAGGCTTGCCTTGGCCCCATTGACGCTGCCGCCATGAATTGGACCGCCACTTATAACGTGAATCTCAAGAATCCGCGATTGCACATTCCGAGTTATTGGGCTTTACCACGTCTCCGTCCTTTGATTGTGCCCTGTATTGAGTGAAGTTACCCCGTCTTATCAGATCCTCCAGGTTATGCTTCAAGTGCCTGCAATTCTCGGTAGTGTGACCGTGATCACCGTGAAAGTCACACCACTTGCTCTTGTCACGGTTTTTATGAAACATTTGCTTAGGACGTTGCCATTTATCACTGTCCTTGTTCATCTGATATATCTGAGCCCTTGAGGTCGTGAGCTGCGTATATGTATCGAATTTATCTTTGTACTCGAACCTTTCGCGATCATTCTTCTCGCGGTCATTTCCCTTCTTGACCACATTTGATTCCTGCTTTCTTTCATCCCGACCGTGATCATTTTCGCGACCTTTTTCTCTCTTCTGCTTATCATCCTTCTTCTTTTCCGGTTCACGACTTTGGGTCACTTGCGGCCTTGTCAAACTCTTCCCCCCGATGAAATCGTTTGCCTTCCTTAAGATCGGCTCAAGGGATGTGAAGGTTTTACGGCCCAGATAACTTCTAAATGCGGACCCTTCCCTCAGCCCAGTCATCAAAGCTAAAACGGCCACGTCCTGCTGAAGGCGGGGAATGGTGACCGCCTCAGCATTGAAACGGCCCACGAAATCTCGCAAGCTCTCATTTTCCCTCTGCTTGATAGATAACAATTCGCCAGTTGTGCGCTCGCGGCGCCTATTACTCACGAAGTGAGTGCTGAACATAGATGAAAGCTGAGAAAAACTAGAAACGTTACCAGCCCTGATGCTTTTAAACCACGTCTGGGCGATCCCGGTCAAAGTAGATGGGAAAACTTTACACCAGATGGCGTCCACCTGAGTGTATAAGTACATGTGCCCTTCATAAACGGCCACATGATCGTCTGGGTCTGAGGTGTCGTCATACTTACAGGACGGCATCTTAATTCGCGGCATGGGGTGGTTCAAGATCTCTGGAATGAAAGGAGACTGCTTAGGCTTGATCAATAAGTGTCCGCCAGCAGAATAATTGCTTGCGCCACTGATGCTGTGTTCCCGGCGAGAACGACTTTGATCCTCTTCAGAATTGTTGAGATCCTCAGTTTCTAGGATGACTTCCTCATATTCTGGGTCCTCAATTTGCCTTTCCAATTGGCGTCCCTCCTGATTGAAGGTCCGCATCCTTCTTACGGGGGTGCCATCGACGTTGCGACCGTTCATTGTCGACATACGCCTACGAAGCTGACCTGCCCTTGCATTGGGAGTGTTGTTAGGCTGAGTACCCGCTTGTAACATCTGGATGAAAGACGTTATAGTTTGTAGCTGCTCAGGGGAGAATTGACTTAGTTGGGCCAGGTTAAATGATCCGCTTCCAGTGTTTACCTGAGACACATTGTTCCCAGGGGTTTGCTGCTCGTTGACGTTCCCAGCGTCTAACTCAGATGGGTCACGGCCGTCATTGTTTGCTCTTTCCATGTTGGCGTTCACAAAGATGGAAGTCCCCTCTTTCTAGCGCCAAGTTGTTTCGGTGTTGAAACGGTTGGCGGTCTTGAGAGAAGTCCGCCAAAGATTTGGGTAAACTCCTCTAGTGAATAGCTGCACAAGAAGCAAACGTGAACTACCCTCGGGAGGGATGCGAGGAAACCCCCTTCGACGCTCAAGTCAGCACGTGCCCAAATAGGGTTTAGAGAGAGAAAGTAGAGAGAGAGAGAGATAAGAATTCTGAGTGTGAGAGAATGTACCTGCAGAATAGTACTAGTGGGGTATTTATAGAAGTACTATTCACCTGACAGGGTGTGTAATCCTTTTACACGTGTACGGTCGAGGTGCTTCTGACAACTGGAAAGATTCCCTTATTTTGTCTTGTTGGGCGACCGCCAACGTTGTCGGATCATGTTGATGTACTAACTTGTTAGAGCTATAGGCGACATTTATAGAGTTCACGTCCGCTACGGTGTTCGCGGACTTATCACGGGGTCCGCTAACATACTTGGGTTATACCCATACAGCTTTATTATAGAATGGAGTAGTAGTCAGATATATATACCAGTATTATGTAAAGATAATTCTCTTAATGCACATGATGAAAATGAAATTGATTTTGGTCAAAAATATTTGTTTCTAACAGGTAACATTGTCTGGACTGCTGAACTTTATTGACGGATTATGGTCAAGTTGCGGGGAGGAGCGAATAATAATATTTACCACAAACCACAAAGACAAGTTAGACCCAGCATTACTACGTCCAGGACGCATGGACCTGCACATTCACATGTCTTACTGCACATTTTGTGGCATCAAAGTTCTAGCTAAGAACTACCTAGGCATACAACATCACGAACTCTTCTTGGATGTTGAAAGCTTGATCGAGGAAGCTGATGTCACTCCAGCAGAAGTTGCCGAGCAATTGATGAGGCACGATGATGTTAATTATGCACTTAAAGAACTAGTTGAGTTTCTCAAGTTGAAGATAGTTAAAAATGCAGAAGAAAAGGTTAAGAAGTTGGTGGATGAGTCCAAGTCCGAGTCTAAATATGAATTCGAACATGAGAACAATAATGATGGTAATCACGATCAGGATAATGATGAAGATACCAATGGAAATGAGTTAGTCGAAAAACAAGATGATAAAAATTGAGAGCAATAGAATCGAATGTATTGTATATGAAGTTGAAATTATAATGGGAATGAGAGAGGGACAAGAAGAACATATGTCATTCCAAATTGTATAGTACATCGAAAGTCTTTAAATAGGCTAAAGCATCCAACAATATTAACTTAATAGCAAGGAACATGGCTAGATAGTGAAGGACGTGACCCACTACTATTATCCATGATAAGAAACTAATTAACACGTGGTTTTTTTTTTTAATTTTAAACCCATCACTTAGTAACTTAATGCTAGAAATTAGGAACTAATTGTTGGAATATTACTTCAAAATAGTAATTAGTGTGTTAGTCATTCTAGGGGGAAATTTTACAATAGCCTTCTTTAAAAAAAGGCTACCATAATACTTTAATGTGAGCCAAGCATTTGTACACGTCAGCATTAGTTATATATAATTAGATACTATAGATAAAGTCAAATAAAGCAGTTTTGACTTTTTAACATTAGTTATAGATAATTTCCTAAATTATATTCTATGGAATTCTAAAATTAATGTTTTGTATATTAAATTTTATATGATATACAAAAATATCAATTATAATTTCTGAAATAAACTTTATAATATAAGAAATTATTTATGAATGAAAAAATATGACAATTTACTTCAACAATATTTTCCTCCATAGCCGCCACCACCTAGCCACCACTACTTCACCCCCCACCCCCTGCACCACCGAGCCTCCCCACCCCCAGCGCCGAGGCCCCCACCCCACCCCCTCGCAGGCACGCAACTAGCGGCCCACCGGGCGCCCTCCCCCTCGTCACTTCCCCGCCGCCCTCCCCCTCGTCACTTTCCCCGCCGCCCTCCCCCCTCGTCACTTCCCCCGTCGCCCCTCCCTTCCCTCACCACTTCCCCCGTCGCCCTCTCCTCCCCCTCGTCACTTCCCCCGTCGCCCCTCTCCCATCTCCCTCTCACTTCGTCGCCGCTAAACCCCCGTCGCCCCTCCCCCTCTCCTCTCACTTCGTCGCCGCTAAACCCCCTCCCCCCTCTCCCCCTTCGCCCCCCCGCCCCGCCGCCCCCTATTCTTTTCCCTTCCCCGGTAGAACCCCCCTGCGCATTCCCCACCCCCTTCTTCTTCTTCATCCATGTTCTCCCTGCTCTGAAATTTTAAAAAAAAGTTACTGTTCACTCTTTTTTTTAGGGAAAAGTTACTTTTCACTTAAAACCTGCTAAATATCAATTTTAGAATTCATAAATTGCAATTTAGAAAATAACCCATAACTAATTTTGAAAAGTAAAAAATTGCAATTTAGAAAATAACACATAACTAATTTTAAAAAGTAAAAAATTGATTTAAATACATACATTCAGATTAGGAATATAGAGTATGTGAGTATATCCATAGTAATTAGCCATAAATGTCATCTGCTGACGTGGACAAATTCGTGGCTCACATTAATTTCTTACGGTAGCCTTTTTTTCAAGAAGGCTATTATAAAAACATCCCATTCTAGGAGCCATTACGTTAGTGGATGCTTAGTCTATTAGTAGTATGCAGTTAGTGGTAGATTATTTAGGCATGAACTAAGTTAGTGGAAGTAGTTCCTTGTTTCTAGAATAAGTTAGTTATTCGATTTTCTATAAATTATGTATTCTGCCTTCTAGTGAAACATAACAAGCTGCACCATATTATTGTCTTCCTATCTCCTATTTTAGTTTCTACATGGTATCAAGAGCTCCAGGTTAGATTCGGGAAAAAGGAAGAGATGAAGCAAAAAAAAAGGTGAGATAGAGAGAGAAAGAGAGTACTAAAAAATTTGAGTAAGAGAGTATTAAAAAAATTTGAGTAAAAAGAAACAAGCAACACAACTTGATTTCATTGTTTGTGAGCAAATTTTTGTTTGTTTGAGTAAATTTTTTTGTGTTTAACCATGGAAGTTGGTTGGGTGTGATGTGTTGATGGGTTCCCTTTTAGCCCATGAACATGGATTTTAATCTTGTCGAATAGAGGGCAAAAATTATTTGAGGTAAAGATCAAGTAATCTTTACGAATGTGGAAGTCAGATAAGTAGCAATCTGATAATGGTGGAAGTCGTAGTCAACACAGAGACGGTTTTCGAAGTTGTAGTAGTGGATGTGGTCAAATTTACAAGACTACGTCAAATAGAGTTTATGGAGAGAAGTGCTCCATTTATTGAAGGTTGATGAGAAGTGCATCAACAAATCTGAAGATGGTAATGAGAAGTGCATTACATTAGGAAGAGAAGTGCTTCCATGTTTATGGAGAGAAGTGCTCCATTGAATGAAGGTTTGGTGATAATGTGCATCAACAAATTTGAAGATGGTAATGAGAAGTGCATCACATATGAAGGAAAGTATATCATAATATTGGCAAGCAAATGTTCAAGACCAATTTTGAAGTAAGGGGATGTGTTGGAATATTACTTCAAAATAGTAATTAGTGTGTTAGTCATTCTAGGAGCCATTACGTTAGTGGATGCTTAGTCTGTTAGTAGCATGCAGTTAATGGTAGATTATTTAGGCATGAACTAAGTTAGTGGAAGTAGTTCCTTGTTTCTAGAATAAGTTAGTTATTTGCTTTTCTATAAATTATGTATTCTGGCTTCTAGTGAAGCTGCACCATATTATTGTCTTCCTATCTCCTATTTTAGTTCCTACACTAATTAACTCAATAATTTTTAAAGCATATTCCGACATATTGTATGGTTAGTAACTCAAATCACATAATTAAAAGTCAACTTCGTATACAACATACTGAATCCAATCCCTATACTACAATGTGTGTATAACTTTTTCATAGTTGTGTGAAATACAACACATTCACTATTTTGCTCATAACTTTTTTGTATAAAAAATGATAATGAAATAATTTCAAATGAATTGAAAACTAGAATTTAGGAGGTTTCCAACGATATATTACATGTGCCAAATAAGCTCCAGATCAAAAGTTAAAGCTGTTAGAAATTGAGCTGGGGAATCTAACGATTACAGGACAACACGTCTGTGTCATTGTGACACAACCGTGTCACCTTGATTTCTTCGAGGCAGTTGCATGTTAATGTACTAGCAGGTCAACACGGTTGTGTCATTATTAACACGACTGTGTTGGTCTGCTCCATAAAACGACTTATTTTGTCGATTTTGTTATTTTAGGAAACTATAAGTACTCTTTTAATTAATTTATTCGTTTTATGACGGACTTAAATCTTTTCTAACACTCATTAGGGTTTTTTTTAGAGATTTCCATTGTTCTTCAAAACTCTACATTTCTTTCATTAATTCAAGTATTTCTTTTTTTTTTTCCTTTGTTTTCTATTATGAAGTTTAATCTTTCTTCTGTTATTTATATATTTATTTCACTTATGCTTGAGTAGTTCTTTAATCAATGGTTAGGTTGAAACCCTAATATGAATTAATTCATGATTATTTCTTTAAATTCCCAAATTAATTGTTTAACAGTTCTTGCTTAAATAATTGATTGTGCATATTCCAATATATACTAGATCAGCAAACATTATGAGTTGGATTTTGACAGATATGAATATTTTAGTTAAGAGCATGGATTTCTTTTATGGGAATATTGATTGGATTGCTAGGAATTTAGTTGTGATGCTGCGTTTAATGTCTCTTTCTTGTATGAATTCATGGGAATATGTATAATTGCATATTTAGGAAAGCCATTAATATCCGAGAGAGGGTTTTTATGCTATTTTTAGGGTTCATTATATTACTCCTCGTGAATATTTAATCTATTTTGATTATTAGGATAAAAATTATTATTTTATTGCTTCACTAGTGGGAAATCTTAACTTTAGAGCTTTTATTCATTAGATTTCTTTTATATCTTTTATTAGGTTATATATACAAATCTTGATTTCCTTTAGTTTTACCATTGTTTAAAAGCTAATCATATAACAACTTTCTCTCTGTATGATCAACCCTCACTTATCCTACTACATTATTAGGAGGATTGTTATTAGGCTATTTATTTTGTTAGGTATGCGACACGCCTACTACTAACAATATTGTTTAGTTAGTTGTAGGAGATCAAAATTTTGGATCTTGATATATGTTGGTTGAAAGACCAAATCAATTGGAGGAAGTTGGTTCATTAGTAGTGCCAAGTCCTCAGAGTCATCATTGAATCCCTCTGTATACAAAAAATAGGGTAGTCCATCTTGCTTGAGACTTATCGTGGTTGTGCCAATCCATGTTAGTTGGGTTCAACTAGAGCATGTAAATGTGTCAGGTCGTTCAAATTAGTGTCAGCGTCACCGGTAATTCGGTAAAACCCCCTCAACTCTAATCTAACCTGTTTAATAAATGGGATAGCAATCCTCAACCCTAACTCGACTTGTTTATTAAGAAGCACGCACACAAACGATTCAACTTCATATATTTCTTAACCCACTTTTTATATACTAATATCTTACCAAAATAAACCAAATCGAACAACCAAAAAATAAACATTACATAGTTACGAAAAATATTCAAACTATTCTTAGCCAAACTAATAATACTGATAGTAGCATAGCAATTAAAGTGGTTATCATGTTGGTTTCGGGTTAGAAAGCTCAACCCTAACCTAGCCTGTGTAATAAATGGGTCGTGCCGAGTCAACCGACTTACTTAAATGGGTTGGAAAATTAGTGTCGGTCGAATTCAAATCGAGTTAGCAAGTTGTGTAATTTTTATCACACCTCTAGGTTCAACATAGGTTATAAGTACATGCAAAGCAAGGCAGGGGATTGTGTGGCAGTGCAATAGTGGTGTTGAAAGTTGTGTTTATAGGTGGATAGAACCGGAAAGAGAATCCAAGTTGAGGTAAAGAAAGCTAAGGAACTTATACTTCATATATGATGAAATAAATAAAACGCTTAACACTTTTATGTAAGAGTTTTTTTATAGAAGAATTTTACTTATTTCAGAATCGAGGAAGTATTAGAATTATTATAGTTATGTGAGCTGGAATGCTTTTGCAATCTGCGCAATCTGCAATATAAAGTAAGCTTATGGAAGTGCACATGCAACTTTTTTTTTTCTTATAAAAAATTAAGGAGAAATCATTAAGGGTATGTTCTATTCACCTTAGTTTTTTCTTAAATTTTATGATTTTTTTTGAAATTTTCAAAAAAAATTGGACTTTTTTTTTTATTATTTTTTCTGAACTTTTCTTATATTTTTAGAATTTTTCCGAACTTTTCTTATTTCTTCCTAAACTTTTCTTCTTTAATTTTCTTATTTTTCCTGAATTTTTCGTAATTACTTATTTCGAAAATAAGCATAAGGTGAACAAAATATGCACTAAAAGACCCTCTGTACGATAGAAGCACCTAATAGTTATTACAAGTAGGATAAATATCAAAAGAAGCACATAAATGAGTACATCTACACTTCTTCTTTTTTCAATGGTAAGGAGAATGATTCTATCTATATATCAATCAGTATTTGCAGGCCAGACACTTGAAAGTAGTGGGGGAAAGGTAATTAGAGGAGTCCTGACCCTCGAGTATCGCAATTGGAAGGATTGAATCCCCAACCAACGATACCAAGCAAATTTGGTATGGAGTAAATCTATTTAACCGACTAACATAGAGTGGTGTATAGTGATTCTATATAGAGTCATAGCTACGATTTCATTATGTTAATTGAGTGGCCAATTAGTCAATTACCACTCATTGTATTAGGCCGGTGTATCCAACTCCACGCCATCCCCTGCTTTCCAAAAGTTACCCCTTTTATTCTTCTCAAAACTCCACACTTTCCGACTTCTTCACTAATCACAACGTGCCAATAATTTGGGCAGTTGGTACCAAATGCTAAGTAACAATCTCTTCAAGTTGAAAAAAAAACAACATATACTAACAAAATAATGGGAGTAGGTACACAACTGAACATTTGGACCTTAAGATTTAATTTCCTAGCTTTTCTATTCTCTTCTTTTCTCCCAATAATCCATAATAAGTTTGTACGACTTGTGGTATGATTACATTCCATGCCATTGTCCACCAAGCTTGGTGTATATTAATCCTAAGATGTATTCCTTAAAAACTTCATGTAATTATAAAGTGTTTCCTAACCGTGTCTACCAAGTTTCATAAATTTCTTTATGTTTTTGTATTTTGATATATTTTGTGAAAAAGTGACTCCAAAAGCATGAAAACAACCTAATGACTTTGTCATTTTCTTTGACTTATCTGCTAGGTATGATTATATATACTTAATTAGAATAATCCTGTATATCTTTATAAGATATTGTTAAATTCTTATTCCTTGTCCTCCAAGCAGTAACTTTTGTCAAAAGTTAATCAACTAACACAATGATAGCCTGATAGGTGGTTGTTGATACACGTATAATAATGTGTAGTATGTGTATGACAATGCTTTCTCAATGAAAAGTACTATGGAATTATATTTGACATAATTGGTGGCAATAACATCACAAATTATGTACTAATTCCTCTATTTTTTTAGTATTAAACTTTGGCCCTGTTATTCAATTTGTTTTCCATCACTTGTATGGATGATGACTCTGATGCGGTGCATGCTATTGTATTAATCAATTTTTTTTTTTATTTTCTTCAAAACTTTTCCTTACTTTTTAGCTAATTGGAAGAAAGATGCTTCTTGATTCAATTACCTCAAATCAGTAAAAAAAAAAAAACCACAAAATACTCCAAAACTCAACCATAAATAGTAACCAGTACCCTACCAAATATGACAATCTTTTAGTCGTAATTGATCCCCAAAACTTGTACCTTAAAACAAAACTAAACAAAATTCAAGCATCAACAAACCATGTATTTCTCCAAATCCCAAATGCCAACAGCAACCTCTTTATTCTCAGCTTACGCCTCTCTTTCAGCCTTGTTGATGCTCTTACGCTCCATCTTCCATGACTTCATACCCAACCCCATCCGCATTTACATGTTCTCCCTTCTCCACCACCTCTTCAACCGTCGTTCAAACCACCTCACACTCGTTATCGAAGAAGCTAACTCCACCGGTATAGGCCGCAACCAAGTCTACGACGCGGCCGAAGTCTACCTCTCCTCCAAAGTCACCACTCCCTCCACTGACCGCCTCAAGATAAGCAAATCCCCCCAAGACAAGTCCCTCACTATTCGCTTCGAAAAGGGTGAAGAAATCGACGACTTCTTCGACAACGTCCACCTTCGAAGGTGTTTCCTCTCGATAGAACCAGAAAAACTACGCTCGTCTTCGAGCGGACCCGACAACGATGGCCTCCCTACTTCGATACCCGAAACCCGGTATTTCGAGCTCTCCTTCGACAAAAAATTCAAGGAGAAAGTCATAAATTCCTACATACCTTACATGTTGGCCAAGTCAAAATCAATGATTGATAAAGAAAGAACCTTAAAGTTATGTACACTTGCGAGTAGGTTTAATGGGATGAACGTTTATTGGGATACCATTAACTTGGAGCATCCGTCAACATTCGATACGTTGGCGATGGATCCGGGTTCGAAAACGTCGATAATGGAGGATTTGGATCGTTTTCTTAGGCGTCGAGAGTTTTATAGGAAAGTTGGACGAGCGTGGAAACGAGGGTATTTGTTGTATGGACCTCCAGGAACAGGAAAATCCAGTTTAATAGCTGCCATGGCTAATTACTTAAGGTTTGATATTTATGATTTACAACTGGGAAATTTGATTAAGGATTCTGATTTAAGAAGGTTATTACTTGCTACGGCTAATCGTTCTATTTTGGTCATTGAAGATATTGTGATAGGAATATATATTGTTAGAGGAAAGTTTCCTTAATGTATAGAGTCCTTTGTATAGAGTGTTTCCTATTGTACACATATATATATTGTCAAATGATTAATGAGAAGGCAAGCTTTAAACCCTAAACACATTCTCTACATGGTATCGGAGCCCTAATTTTTTTTTTCTCCACAGCGTTTTCCTCATGGCTGGCGACCAAGCAGCGCCATCCCACGAGTGACGAGCCCTCTTCTCCAAAAATCGATATCACCAGTCCCTTTTTTCTCGGCTAAGGCGACAGACTTGGCGATTTCATTACTCCCACCCGTCTTCGTACTGATAACTACGATGACTAAGCTGGGGATCTTCAACTCGCCCTACAGGCGAGGCGCAAGATGGCCTTCCTCGACGGCACGATCACTAGACCGATTGATCCTTACACCGAATCTGATTGGCTCACGGTCAACGCGATGCTCGTCTCATGGATGATGAACACTATAGATCATGAAGTTAAAGGTACACTAACTAAATTTCGCAAGGCTCATAAATTATGGGTTCATCTTAAAACACGTTTTGCTACCGTTAATGGTCCCCGAATTCATCAAATCAAGTCTAGTATTGCTAGATGTGAACAAACAAAGTCTATGAGTGTCTCAACTTATTATGGAAAATTGAATGTGTTATGGGAAGAATTGTCAAAACATGAGCCATTAATTAACTGCAAATGTTGTTCGAAATGTCTTGCGGGTGCTGAACATGAATCTCGTTTACGTACCCATTAATTACATGACTTTCTAATGGGTTTATATTATGATTTTTATGGTCGTTTACGTACCCAAATTCTGTCTACCGACCCCTTGCCTACCCTTGATCGTGCGTACCAACTAGTGGTGCAAGAAGAACGTGTACGCACCGTTAAGGCTGCCCCCGACGAGGCCGCCCCTGCTGTTCTCGGGTTAGCTGTTCGTGCGCCTGCAGGTCGTGGGCGTGGGTCTACGGATCGCCCCACTTGCTCTCACTGTCATAAACTTGGACATGATGTGTCCTGTTGTTGGTCTTTATTGGTCTGTGCTTATTGCAAGAAACATGGGCATGAGATGAGTAATTGTTATGAATTGGTTGGGTACCTCGAAGGCTCGGACTCTAAGCCTCGTGGCTCCAAGCCCCCTCTTGGCCGTGGCCGTGGCACTGTCAAAGCCACCGCCAATGCCGTGGTGGGTGCTTCATCATCTCCCGCCCCTTCGGCTTCTTCTACAGGTGCTTCCTCCACTCTTTTTACTCCTGAGCAGTGGAAAGCACTTGCAGGCATATTTGGTTCAGCTACGGTCTCTGATGAACGCCTAAGTGGTAAGTTTCTCTCCACTTCTTGGATTATTGATAGTGGTGCTATGCATCATGTTACTGGTGATATTTCTGGCATGTTAGATTTGGTTACTATTCCTCCTTGTCCTGTTGGTCTTCCTAATGGAAGTACGGTTGTGGCTACTAAAAAAGGTTCAGTGCGATTGTCTGCTAATATTACTCTCATCAATGTTCTTTTAGTTCCTCAGTTCAGTTGTAGTTTACTTTCTGTTACTAAACTGACTAATGATTTGCATTGCTTTGCACAATTTAACTCTTCTATGTGTGCTATACAGGATCACATGAAGGAGCTGATTGGAACGGGTCGTAGGGTGGATGGACTTTACTACTTCAACGAAGGTGACAGTGTGCAAATGGTTTCTGTGAATTGAGCTTCTACGGAGTTTGATTTGTGGCATCGTCGTATGGGTCATCCTTCGGAGAAAGTGGTGAAGTTACTCCCCCCTCTTTGTGGTCATCAGGGTAGTTTGTCGAATAAAGCATGTGAAATTTGTTTTCGTGCTAAGCATACTAGAGATAAGTTTCCTT
The DNA here is from genome assembly GCA_947648045.1 of Beta corolliflora. Classification (NCBI taxonomy): domain Eukaryota; kingdom Viridiplantae; phylum Streptophyta; class Magnoliopsida; order Caryophyllales; family Amaranthaceae; genus Beta; species Beta corolliflora. The sequence goes on along the minus strand of CANSZD010001643.1, from coordinate 262,494 downwards.
TGAGTGATAATAAGACTAGTAGGATTTTTGAAAAAGTTCATTGTGATTTGTGGGGTCCCTACATACATGTGTCATCTTGTAGGGCTCGTTATTTTTTAACTCTTGTTGATGACTTTTCTAGAGCTGTTTGGGTTTATTTGATGGAGGACAAAAATGAGGTGTTTGGCATGTTTATGAGTTTTGTAGCCATGGTTGATAGAAAATTTTCTCAAACCATTAAAGTTGTTCAAAGTGATAATGGTACTGAATTCAATTGCTTGCTTGAATATTTTTCTGCTTCTGGCATCATCTTTCAAACTTCTTGTGTTGCTAATCCGCAGCAAAATGGGCGGGTAGAACGCAAACATCAACACATTTTGAATGTTGGGAATGCTTTAAGGTTTCAAGCCCATCTTCCTAATTTATTTTTGGGGTGAAAGTGTTCTCGCTGCAGCTCATTTTATTAATCGTACTCCCTCCCCTCTCTTGCAAAACAAATCTCCCTGTGATGTTCTCTTTGGATTTCCTCCTGCTTATGAAGCTATTCGCACTTTTGGGTGTTTATGTTTTGCCTATAATCATAAGACCAGAGGGGATAAGTTTGCAAGTCGTAGTAGGAAATGTGTGTTTGTTGGTTATCCATTTGTGAAAAAGGGGTGGTGGTTGTTTGATCTAGATACCAAAGAATTTTTTGTCTCCCGCGATGTCAAGTTTTTCGAGGTAGTGTATCCATTTGAGTCTCCGGATGATGTTAATATTGATGTTCAAAATTTGGTGCCTAATGATGAATTGGTTCATTTTGATTTTGCGGATGATATTGTGGACCTCTCTTCGTTAAACTCTCCTACAACTCAAATCAGCCCACAGCCTACAAATTTTCCTACCTCCACAACTCAATCCTCCAACCCCTCCTTTAACTCCTCAAATCAGCCCACATCCGAAAATATGTCCCACTCCCAGCCCAATTCTCCAAATAATCCTTCTCTTGCCCGCACCACTGAAAACGTGCCACTTCCTTCCAGCCCAATCTCTTTGGGCCCAACCCCCTCCTATCCATAAAATTCAGCAACCCAGCCGTTTTTGACCCCTCCTACTACTTCCACTTGTTCCCGCCCAGCTTCGCCAGGCTCAGCCCAACCCCGAGCCTTATCTCCCCAGCCCGCCTCTCCTGATGCTCGCTAGGTCCCTCTACGCCATCTCTTGAATCAGGGGCTGCTGTTTCGCCCCCTGTTGTTTTGGGCCGAGGAATGATGGACAAGGTCCCCTCTGTTTTGTTGAAAGATTTTGTCACCCACACTGTTATTTCCGATGGTCCATCAATCTCTACATCCTCTCCGTCATCTTCTTCAGGTACTCCTTATCGGCTTATCCTATAGCTCTATAAATTGTACCCATTTTTCTGCACATTATTTGAAGTTCATTGCAGCAGTTGTTTCTACTACTGAACCAAAGTCTTTTAAGGAGGCTATGAGGTGTGGTGGTTGGAAGGAGTGTATGCAGGATGAGATTCAGGCCTTAGAGGCCAATGGTACCTGGACTTTGGAGGAGCTTACTCCTGGGAAGCGTGCTTTGGGCAGTCAGTGGGTTTATCGTACCAAGTATCTGTCTAATGGCGAGGTTGAGCGCTTAGTTATTTTGGGCAACCATCAGGAGGCAGGTATTGATTACACTGAGACTTTTGCTCCTGTAGCTAAAATGACCATTGTTCGTGCTTTTTTGGCTATTGCAGCTTCTAAAAATTAGGAGCTTCATTAGATGGATGTTCATAATGCCTTTCTTCATGTTGATCTGAAAGAAGAGGTTTACATGAAGCCCCCCCTAGTTTTGCCTGTTCGAATCCTAATTTGGTTTGCCGCCTGCGCAAATCCCTCTATGATTTGAAACAGGCTCCCCGATGTTGATTTGCCAAATTAGTAACTGCTTTGAAAGATAATGATTTTTTTCAGTCTTACTCTGATTACTCTCTCTTCACATACACTCGCAAGACCGTACAAATCAATGTCTTGGTATATGTTGATGATCTCATCCTCTCTAGTTTCGATTCCGCTGCTCTTTCCTCTTTCAAAGCTTATTTGTCTGATTGCTTTAAGATGAAGGACTTCGGGTATTTTCTTATGTCAGCGTAAATACACTCTTGACATCATTTCTGAGGCTGGCCTGTTAGGTTCAAAGCCGAGTGGTTTTCCTATTGAGCAAAATCATCGTCTTGCTCTTACTTCGGGCCCATTATTATCTGATCCTGCTGCTTATCATCGTCTTGTGGGACGACTCATATATTTGGCTGTTACTCGACCTGACTTAGCCTATTCGGTGTATGTTTTGTCTCAGTTTATGAAGGAACCACGTATTGAGCACTGGGATGCTGCCTTACGCGCGGTTCGCTATTTGAAGGGTACTCATGGTCAGGGTATCCTCCTGCGTGCCGATAGTGATCTTTCTTTGCAGGGGTGGTGTGATTCTGATTGGGTTGCTTGTCCCATCACTCGTCGCTCTTTGTCTGGATGGCTTGTTTTCTTGGGTTCCTCTCCTATCTCTTGGAAGACTAAGAAACAGCACACTGTTTCTCGTTCTTCTGCTGAAGCAGAGTATCGTTCCATGGCCTCCATCACTTGTGAGTTAAAGTGGTTGAAGGCATTGTTGTTGAGCTTGGATGTCCATCATCCCAAGGCCATTCCTTTATCCTGTGACAGTCAATCTGCATTGCATATTGCTAAGAATCCAGTCTTTCATGAACGCACAAAGCATATTGAGGTTGATTGTCACTTTGTGCGTGATGCTATTCTTGATGGTCTCATTCTTCCTTCTTATGTGCCTACAAAGGCTCAACTTGCTGATATTTTCACAAAAGCTCTTGGGAAAACACAGTTTGATTTGTTATTGTCCAAGTTGGGCATTCTTGATCCATCCCATGTCCAACTTGAGGGGGGTGATAGGAATATATATTTGTTGAGTCATATAGTGTTTTGATGATTGTAAACAAATGATGATTATCTAACTAACATGTGTGTTTGAGATGTGCATATTACGTTACCATAGAACAAGTCATAAAAGGTTAAATATATCACATCATGAAGAGTTCCTAGAAGAAATCTAATAAGTGAAGTTCCCGAGGAAGAAATCCAAAGAGAGAAGAAGTTTGATTATACGAGATGTCTTTGCTAGATTTTATGTAAGTTCCTAAGATGGAACCAAGCATGAAGAGTTCAAGAAAAATGTTATAGAAGCAAGCACAAAACAAAGTTCCTAGAAGAGTTCCTAGAAGGAACACAAACGAGCTGAGTTCCTAGGTATATCCTAAGAGGAACATTGAATATGCGGTTCTCCGAGTGGGAGCGGTTCTCGAAGTTTCATAGTTGAAACAAGCGGTTCTCGAGCGGGAGCTATAGGTGCGAAGTTCCTTAAAGGAACTAGCACGTTGAAGTTCCGAGAGGTGGAGCTATTGCATGCGATTCTCGAGTTGGAGCGGCATGGGGCATGAAGACGGGAAGTATGAGTTTATTTTCTAGGATTCATGTAAGTATGTGGAAATGTGAAAGGTAAAGGAACAAGGTGTCAAAAGGAACTCGTGGAACTTAGAGTCAAAAGTATTTAAGAGTCAGTAAGTTGTTGCATATTATTATCTTAATCTGTAGGATTTATTTAGAGTTTGTTTCTTAATAAATCTCTACTTGATTAATTATTTTTAGATAATATGCATTAGTTGTTTTAGGATAAGTTTTTGTTTTTAAATAAAAGATAAGTTTTAAATAAAATATTTTTTAAATAAAATCGGTTTTTATTTTAGATTATGATTTTGATATCTTTTGTTTATTTAATCTTATCTTATCAGTTTTGGAAAATAAAACGTACGCCTAGATCTATAATACGTTCAATGAGTTTTTGAGATTACGTACAATGAGTTTTTGTGAGTGCAGGAACTTGTAGACGCGAGTTCCTGTACGAACTGGAACTCATGTATTCAGTCTTAGGAACAACAAAGTAATTCTATAAACTGACCGTGTAGTGTGATAGTTTAAAGAGTAAGTCTTTTTTGTTTCTTTGTTAGTTAGACTCAGATCCTATTAATTAGGAAGTTAGTTTAGGAAAAGATTTTATTTAGATTTTCTGTTTTAGAAAAGATATTATTTTTAAGTAAATATTTTATCTTTTATATTTTCGGTCAACTAAAAATAAGGGATTTAATTTGTGAAAAATCTTTTAATAAAATAAAAGATATTTTAGTTTTCAGTTTTAATTAATAAATTGATTTTCAAGTACACGTTCAATAGTTAACTTATTTTCCAAGATTCTATAAATCACACGTTTACTGTACACGTTCAAAATGAACGTGGTGTTAGTGGAAGATCATGGAACGTGGTCCTCTAGTTGAGGAACATCGTGGGAAAATGGTTTACCCACTAACACATGATTAATCTCACGTTCATTCTAAATGACTGCTATAAATATACAAGTTCAATTAAGTTTCAAATTGTCTGACTGGTGTCTTTCCATAGTGTCTGACTTATGTCATTCCATAAGGTCTGGCTTAAGGAATAAATTTACAGTAAGAATTATATTTTCTATTCTTGTTTTGAGTCAGTTCCTGTGAGTTCCAAGTTACTACGAGTGCCATGTTCCTTTACAGTTATTCAGTTTCTATATACTAGAGTTAATCCAAATTATCAAGCGTATGTATTTGAGTTAGGGGTTAAAGGGTTTGAGTGAACTCTTGTAATGGGAACTTGGTAAAGGGTTTGAGTGAATTCTTGTATCAAGTTCGAGTGAGGAACTTGGGTAAGTTCTTATTGTTTATGTGTAGACTTGGGGTGAAGTCTATCCAGGAGTAAAGGGTTTGAGTAAACCTGTTGTAAAGAGTTGTGGGAACTCTTAAGGGACTTAGAGTTAAGTCTAGAGAGCTAAAGTTCCTAATGGAACTTGTGAGAGAGTTGGAGTTCTGAGTGGAACTTGCGCATGTAATAGGTTGTAACAAAGGAGGTTCCCTATTATAGTGAAGAGTTTAAATCCTAAGGAGGTCGTGGTTTTTCTTCTTGTATTGGGACAAGAAGTTTCCACGTAAAAATCTCTCTTGCACTTTGAGTTCCTTATTGCTTATGTTTTAAATTCCGCATTATTTGGCAATAAGTTCCACACTACAATTCACCCCCCCTCTTGTAGTTCCTTCCGAGTTAACAATTGGTATCAGAGCCGGAACTCGTTGATAGCGAGGGCAACCTCGCTGAGTGAAGTTCTCGCAAGAAGAAGGAACCCGTACGAGAAAGGAACTCCACCCTACGTCATTCAAAGGAACAATTGAAAGCTGACTTTTTATTATCAATTAAAAGTCACTCAAGGATTATCAACGACCCCTTTGATGTAAGTATCTCTTCCTTGAGATATTCTTTATACGCATATATTAAATTGGAACTTGTTCCTTAGAGTATTTCTAGTAAAATGGTTTTATTTGACTTTGATGTTTTTATAGCAATTTTGGATAACTTTAAAACTGTTTTCAAAAAACAAAATTAAGATTTCCAAATTGTTTTTTAAATATCAATGAATCAGTATACTAGAAATGGTTCAAGGAACTATTCGTATTGGAACAATGCATATTGTCACTCTTGGAACTTGGTTTCCCTGTGAAAGGGAACTTTATTCTTTAGGCCGTGTAATTTATTGTTATTTCATTTATTTGCCAAAGAATAGTTTTTCCATGCATTTTGAGTATATTGAACATTTATTATATGGATGCATGTTTGTTCTTAGTAGTAGAGATAGTCATACAATCTTTACCGGTTGAAGTATAGATTTTTGCCTTATCTTACTAACAAGAAAGGACCCAATATATACTGGGTACCAAAGATCAAGAAGTTACTGATTTTGCAGGCTATGTGAGAGAAGATAACCAATAAATGATGACAAAATGGTTATTTGTGTACTTGGACAAGTATATGAGTTTCTCTATAAAAACCTTTAAAAGAGGTATGTAGAAGGTGATACATTTGTTTAAATAAATGGGTAAGACACCTTTACAACATCTTGCATATCTTGGTCATTTATATAATATGTATATATCTTTCACAAGTTTATTTGCATCTTGATGTTCCTTGTCACTAATGCAAATTTGTGAAAGGTTAGAAAAGATAAGTTATTTTACAAGTTTATATATATTGTCTTCTCTTAATATGTTGTGCAGGATATTAATGTTTATTTTGTAGGTTTGATAATTGAGGTAACTAAAATATCAAAAGCATAAAAATTAGTTTTGGATCAAGGATCTCAAACTTTGATTTGGTGAAATCAATAGTGTTCCAAGAACGAGTAAATGGCACAGGAACAATTCAAAATTTGGAACGAGTTCCTAATTCTTTTGAATTTGATCTCGGTTCAAAGGAACAAAGCAAAAGTTCCTTTTTCACATGAGATTATATTTTTTTGGAACTTTATGCTTATTCTTTTTATGCTGTATTTTTATTTACCTCTCTTTTGACTAACCTGATAACATTAAAATGCATAAAGTATTTCTTTTTGGGTTTGTTTTACAGAGTATATTTCATAGTTTATGGCAACCCAAAATGAAGGAACGAGTTCATGTTCTTCCATCAAAGGAACGAACAGATTGGGAACAAGTTCCTGAAATGAAAAAGAGAGCTCCTGAGATTATTTCTTTCAGATGAACAGAAGATTCATATGATGGCAAGCAATGCCTAGGAACTTGATTCCGAGTTCCCGGATGAGTTTGATGATGTATGCGGGAACAAGGTATTCATTATAGGGTAAATATATTGAATGAAACTTCGGAGGACATGGCAGAATACTATTTGCTAATGTTTTCCAAAGGAACAAGTAAGAAAAAGCAAGCAATATCACTTGCTAAATCATCAACAAAGGAATGATTAGAAGATGATCAACAAGACATCCTATGAGATCTTCAAAGGAGAAACCATTGGTATTTTGTACTTAAACGTTTTATTCTAAGTGTTTTGGTACTCAATAGTAAGCATAATCATTTAAGGAACTTTGAAAATAGAAGCGATGAGGTTGTGTTTAAAACGCACCTCTAATTGTTAGAAACACAGAGTTTATAATATATAAGGTGCTATTAAGAGTTGACATATTTGTTATGAGACTAACTTGTTTTTCCCAGTAAACAGGTTAAAGATGGTTTTTAATTTTTTATGTTGAACTCACAAGTTCCTATGGAGCTAGAGTTCCTACATGTAATATGTCACTCTCAAAAGCAACAATAGCCAACTATATGACCTCATGAAGAAGAGCTTAAAAAGTGAAGATTAAGTTCAAGTTCATAAAATAAAAGTTCAACTCAATGAATATGTGGAAGCGAGTTCCTATCCAATTAGTAGGAACAGACAGTTCCAATAATCGAGTTCCTTGATTCTAACTAGAACATAAGATCTATTCCTACGACTCATTCACAGAGACATCAGCAAAGGAACTCTATACAGGTTAGTTGTTGAGAGGAACAACTAAACAAAGGTATTTACTTTGAGGAAACTTTTATTCATGTAGCTAAGTCATAAGATAAATGTACATTATTTTCTCTTGTTGCTTACATGGGATTTAAGTTGTTCTAAATAGAATTTCAATGCGTTCAAAATAAATTTTATTGTTGGAAATCTATGAGGAACAACATCAAGTTTCTTCTTGAAAAATGATTTCAAAATTAACAATAATTTCTGTTTTCAAGAGGAATTGACTTAGTAGTTGTATATTGTTATATGGATAATATTTTTGGTACAACTAACTATTTTATGCAAGGGTTTTTGCTAACCTTATAAGCAAATGTGTACGTGCGCATGATAAGGGAACACAACTACTCTCTTGGAATATAATGATGCAAGGACAAAAATATGTCAAGGAACTTTTTGAAGAAGGATGTGTATGAGTCGAGTTGGTATGAAAGTTTCCATCAGATGTGAAGACATTAAAATGATGGAACTAGCAGTTCAGAAACTCAAAAATAAGTCATCAAAATCAGTCCAGTACTTGAGGTAATTTTATATTCATGGTGAAATGTGACTTAAGTTATGATGTTCCTATTCACATTGTATCATGATTAATAAATTACATTGTTAAATTATTAATCAGAATGCATAACTTTTATAAGTCTTTCTTTAAATTATGTGAATATATGTTCTTTATAGTTTCACCTATTCATGGACTGTTTAGAGGAACAAGACTTGATGAAGTATGACTTAAGCATAAACATGTTCTTTTCCAAAAAGTTTTGTCGAATTGGGTTCTTACACATACTAAAATTGAAGTGATTATATGCACACTAGCGTAAATATGTTACACTTAATTTTTGTGTCGTAAAGGCATACTCACTTGCCTAAGAGTGTTAGAGGTCTCATAATAGAACTGTGGATGCTGTCAAACATGAAAGTCCTAAGTTGCCAAAGGTACAATGAAAGAAACCTTGATGGAACAAGACAGGTAAATTCCCATAATATATTTCATTTAACCTTTAGAGGGAACAAACCTATTCTTAGCCAACTATCATCAGTTCACACCACATTTCTTCAAATACCCTTTGATTGATTAATTCCTCATTCCATTCATATCTTGTCACTTTAAATCTCCTAATTCCCATGTGCTCTAAATTAAAATTCATGACTTTTAATGGTTCAATGATGCATAAAGAGTGATAAATGGTAAATACATTTTGAGGGGGAAGTTATGGAAGAAGTGAGAAGCAAGTATTTTATGATTTATCAATTGATGCTCAGAAGGATATATCATTAGATGGAACTACTCATATAAGTTCCTATTGATGAAGGAGTGGTAAGGAACTCAGGGGGAATAAGGAAGGAATCAGTATATATGTTTTCATTCTTAGTGGTGGATTTCACGTATGTGTGAGTAAGCAATTACTTCTTTGTGGTAGGTAAATGTGACATTCTAGGAAAAGTGCAACAACTTGTAATGACACCCTTGTTTTAAAAAAAAAAATCAAAAAAAAATCAAAAAATAAAAAAAAAAGGAAAAAGAAAAAAGTAAACAAGGGTGATCAAATCTTTATTCTTTCCTAGAAGTCAATATTTCATATATATGGTTATGAAAATGTTTACTCATGGATTTGATGATTTAAGAAGAGGAACATAAGTGAAAGATTGGAAGAACTTGATTACAAAGATAAATTCGTTCAAGTTTCTTCGGGTAATGAGTTCCTCATGGTTGGTTGGTTGAGTAAAAGTGAACTTAATTAATACATATCAAGGTGTGTGTGGGGTTTGGCAGAGATTTCAAAAGTGTAAAGTGAAGTAATCAACTCTAATTATTGTTGAGAACTTCTTATTAAAAGTCTAAACCATAGAGCACACAATATTTCTCAAGTTCCCTCTACTCAAATTATTCCATAAACTTCTTTCATATGCTTTGAGCCGGATATTACAATATCCTATCTCTTAATCCATTATTGACTTTCAAATCTGATTTGTTTTTTTGACTTTTATTTAATTATTTGTCAAGTTCTTTCAATGGTTTTGAAGTTGGGTCTTTGGATTGTGAGTTGGAAATTTCTGTAGTACATGCATCCTAAGTTTGAAAATTGAGATTCTTGAGACTTTTGGGACTAACAGGTGTTTAACCAATATGGTGGTAAGTGTAGCATATAACAATATGTGTATATGATTTGCATAAAACAAAATGTGTGTAAGATGATCCTTTTCGATAATGACAAAAGGGGGAAGAATATGTATGATGCTTATAGTCAAGCATAGTTAAGTCTAAATCCTTAAATGATGGAAGTTCTTTATATGATGTGTTTATCTTATATTGATTTTCCTTCATATACATGCATGACTTATTTGTTAAGGGGAATTAATGCACATTGTTTATTATTTAATTTGTTATAAGCATCATTTGTTTGTCATCATCAAAAAGGGGAAATATTGTTGAGTCATATAGTGTTTTGATGATTGTAAACAAATGATGATTATCTAACTAACATGTGTGTTTGAGATGTGCATATTACGTTACCATAGAACAAGTCATAAAAGGTTAAATATATCACATCATGAGGAGTTCCTAGAAGAAATCTAATAAGTGAAGTTCCTGAGGAAGTAATCCAAAGAGAGAACAAGTTTGATTATACAGATGTGCTGCTAGATTTTATGTAAGTTCCTAAGATGGAACCAAGCATGAAGAGTTCAAGAAAAATGTTATAGAAGCAAGCACAAACAAAGTTCCTAGAAGAGTTCCTAGAAGGAACACAAACAGAGCAGTTCTTAGGTATATCCTAAGAGGAACATTGAATATGCAGTTCCTGAGTGGGAGCAGTTCCTGAGTGGGAGCAGTTCCTGAAGTTTCATAGTTGAAACAAGCAGTTCCTGAGCAGGAGCTATAGGTGCGAAGTTCCTTAAAGGAACTAGCACGTTGAAGTTCCAGAGGTGGAGCTATTGCATGCGATTCCTGAGTTGGAGCAGCATGGGGCATGAAGACAGGAAGTATGAGTTTATTTTCTAGGATTCATGTAAGTATGTGGAAATGTGAAAGGTAAAGGAACAAGGTGTCAAAAGGAACTCGTGGAACTTAGAGTCAAAAGTATTTAAGAGTCAGTAAGTTGTTGCATATTATTATCTTAATCTGTAGGATTTATTTAGAGTTTGTTTCTTAATAAATCTCTACTTGATTAATTATTTTTAGATAATATGCATTAGTTGTTTTAGGATAAGTTTTTGTTTTTAAATAAAAGATAAGTTTTAAATAAAATATTTTTTAAATAAAATCGGTTTTTATTTTAGATTATGATTTTGATATCTTTTGTTTATTTAATCTTATCTTATCAGTTTTGGAAAATAAAACGTACGCCTAGATCTATAATACGTTCAATGAGTTTTTGAGATTACGTACAATGAGTTTTTGTGAGTGCGGGGAACTTGTAGACGCGAGTTCTCGTACGAACCGGAACTCATGTATTCGATCTTAGGAACAACAAAGTAATTCTATAAACTGACCGTGTAGTGTGATAGTTTAAAGAGTAAGTCTTTTTTGTTTCTTTGTTAGTTAGACTCAGATCCTATTAATTAGGAAGTTAGTTTAGGAAAAGATTTTATTTAGATTTTCTGTTTTAGAAAAGATATTATTTTTAAGTAAATATTTTATCTTTTATATTTTCGGTCAACTAAAAATAAGGGATTTAATTTGTGAAAAATCATTTAATAAAATAAAAGATATTTTAGTTTTCAGTTTTAATTAATAAATTGATTTTCAAGTACACGTTCAATAGTTAACTTATTTTCCAAGATTCTATAAATCACACGTTTACTGTACACGTTCAAAATGAACGTGGTGTTAGTGGAAGATCATGGAACGTGTCCTCTAGTTGAGGAACATCGTGGGAAAATGGTTTACCCACTAACACATGATTAATCTCACGTTCATTCTAAATGACTGCTATAAATATACAAGTTCAATTAAGTTTCAAATTGTCTGACTGGTGTCTTTCCAATTTCCATAGTGTCTGACTTATGTCATTCCATAAGGTCTGGCTTAAGGAATAAATTTACAGTAAGAATTATATTTTCTATTCTTGTTTTGAGTCAGTTCCTGTGAGTTCCAAGTTACTACGAGTGCCATGTTCCTTTACAGTTATTCAGTTTCTATATACTAGAGTTAATCCAAATTATCAAGCGTATGTATTTGAGTTTGGGGTTAAAGGGTTTGAGTGAACTCTTGTAATGGGAACTTGGTAAAGGGTTTGAGTGAATTCTTGTATCAAGTTCGAGTGAGGAACTTGGGTAAGTTCTTATTGTTTATGTGTAGACTTGGGGTGAAGTCTATCCAGGGGTAAAGGGTTTGAGTAAACCTGTTGTAAAGAGTTGTGGGAACTCTTAAGGGACTTAGAGTTAAGTCTAGAGAGCTAAAGTTCCTAATGGAACTTGTGAGAGAGTTGGAGTTCTGAGTGGAACTTGCGCATGTAATAGGTTGTAACAGAGGAGGTTCCCTATTATAGTGAAGAGTTTAAATCCTAAGGAGGTCGTGGTTTTTCTTCTTGTATTGGGACAAGAAGTTTCCATGTAAAAATCTCTCTTGCACTTTGAGTTCCTTATTGCTTATGTTTTAAATTCCGCATTATTTGGCAATAAGTTCCACACTACAATTCACCCCCCCTCTTGTAGTTCCTTCCGAGTTAACAATATTGTTAGAGGAAAGTTTCCTTAATGTATAGAGTCCTTTGTATAGAGTGTTTCCTATTGTACACATATATATATTGTCAAATGATTAATGAGAAGGCAAACTTTAAACCCTAAACACATTCTCTACATATTGATTGTACTATCGACATTAAAAATCGATGTAATAAGAGTTTTAATGACACTGGACTATCTTCTCCTCATAAACCTCCAGAAGCTCAGGTTAGTTACATCTTTGCTTCTTTCTGATCTTGCCTTATTTTTTGACTCCACGTGAATTGCCGGCATACTTTAATTTCTTGCCAAGAATAAACCTATTTGGAAATATATGTTATATGTAGATTTATAATCGATTGAACTTGAACTCAAAAATATAATTAGACTCAAAGTATTGCTTTCATGTGTATTATGCTTCTTTAGAACGAAAAAATATTATATGAGATCTTGTTAGATTCATCACAACGTCTATTTTCAAATTGTAGAAGTATTTATAATTTTAATTCATATATGATTGAAGATATAAACTGTTAGAATAAGTTAAATAGTGATAGATGGAGTAGGGTAATGCAAGTCATGAAAAAGAGTCTTAGTTAGAGACTTTGTTAAAATTTTGAAAGTCTCATGCATTAAATCTCTATTATATAAGGGAAGGGGGGAGCTATGGTGTCCCCATTTGAAGATACTGCTTTACCCCCATTCCCTTTCTAAATTACAAAACCAATTTCAACCAAAACTTGGCTTCAAAAAAACTGCCGAAAATGCAATTATAACAATCAATTACAAGTCAACTGAAATCAATAAAATTGCATAATTCACGTTATACAAATCACTCAAATGATGAAACTGTAAAATTCAATTACAAACTATAACCCATTAGCAATTACATACTTCGTTCTCAAGAACCATTTACAATTACATACTCAGAAAAATTACCAATACACTACAACGACAATACAAATTACAAAGTAAGAAAAACATACGATTTCGACAGAGAGATCACACATTTGTCCATTGGCGATTTGCGAACTTCTAAAAAAGATACATAATTCTTTTTAATCTTGCAAGTTATTTCAAATTAGTTGGAAAAAAACTAGCAACTCTTATATTCGAATTACCTGAATAATTTAAATCTGTATTGTATGGTATAAATTTCGAAATAATTATTAAAAAATCAGCACAGGTTTGTAACAAAAAAAGGCATTATAAAATATAAATCAATTTCAAATTAAATACAATAACAATGACACCAAAATCAAACTAAAAATGAAATTTCATTAATTTGCCAAAACAAATAGTGAAATCGAAAATCGATGAAAACAATTGATTTTACTGAAATTTCTTATGAATAATTAAAAATCCAGAAAAAGGAGTAGAAGAAGTATGAATAATTAAAAATCCAGAAAAAGGAGTAGAAGAAGTCTTGAAAAAAAACAAAGGGAAAGAAAAAGGAAAAGTGGATGATTCAAGAACTTCAGCCACGAATTTCTTAGGAAAACCATCTTCAGAAATAAAAGTTCAAACAAAATGTAACCATATCTTTGAGAAATTTAGTTGACAATTACATTTTTGGGACGAAATCAGGAACATCAAGCGTAACGAATTACCTTCAAATTTGATGCCCCCCATTTAATTCGTCAACCAAATAAAATCCAATTTCAACCCCATTCCGACGAACGTTCTTCAACATTATCGCCCGATCAAAATGAAAACCCAAAAAGACACACAAAAACGGAAACCAAAATTACCCTAAAAATTAATGGAGCGTTGATGGGGTTCATTTTGACACCAGAATTGGCTTATTAACATGGTGTTTGCTGTGAATATGAATATGAAATCCCAATCTTTTTAAGTGAGATATGAAAGATAGTGAGGCTGAGGAGATGAGTCGTTATAATCTTTTTAGGGAAGGGAAGATATAAGGTTGTAGGGGGGAAGATGAAAATGTGGAGGATTAGATGGAAAAAAACGTGCGATACATCATTCATATGAGTATGTGGGGTGAATAGTTATATGGGTAGGTGGGATTGATAGTCATATGGATAGGTTGAAAAAATTATATGGGTCTGTTACTTGCATACAGGTGGTTTTGTGGCTTTTGGCTACAAATATTTTTTTACTATTAACAAACAACTAACGTTAATCATACTCAGTTAGCTACAAGTGAATCAACAATATTACATAAAATCATGAAAACAAATTATATTTGTCTTGGCTCCTCTTTACATGATTTGGCATGAACCTCAATCCATATCAATCTTGATTAGCAAATATTTATCTCCTCTTTACATGGTTTGTTTCACTATTGAGTTACAGTTATGCCCAAAAATATAGTCGCATGCATCGCGTGCATAAAAAGCTAGTTAAATTAAAGTGGGCTCATACTTTAGTTGAGTGTTGAGAGTAATCTTGAAAAACATAACAACTCTCTTCATCAAGATCACTTTCTGCTTCACATGGGATGCATTGTCCCTTCTCATAATTCTTTTTGTTGCCCTATAAAATTGTGCCACATCATCATCCCTAGTGCCATCCTTTTTTAGGAGTTATATGCAAAGAGTCTAAGGGATCGGATACAACACAAAATCAAAATTGAGTGTTGTATGAATGAATGAATCCCAACAATAAAAAAGTTAATGAAAAACTAATGTGACAAAATCTCTAAACTAAACGAGAGCATGAGTGATAAACACATCTTTGTATTGGACTGCTATATATGATTTTGGACATACCACCTATCTTAGATAAAGGCCTAGCTAATTAAGTTGCCGACCTAACCCCATCTTAGGCCAACGCCGTTCCACAAACTACTTCCCCTAGATTCAAACATGGGTCTCTCCTCTAGGTTTTAGGTAACATGTTACGTCCTTCATTATTTATGGAGTTAGAAGAAATTAATTTGGGTAATCTATTTGGTTTAAAATTAATGGTTTTTTCACCAAACACCCCCGACAAATCACGAAATTCGCCATATACCCTCAATGTTTCAGATATTTACCATATACCCCTGAGTTTTCAAAACTGTGCCCCATCTATCCTTTTTCTAACGGACCTTAAGTCGCCGTTAGCTTTATTTACGATATTGCCATTATTGACCCCCTAACCCTAAAATCTAAACCATAATCTAAACCACTAATCCCTAAAATCTAATCTAAATGGTAACCCTTATAAAATCTAAACCCTAACCCACCCTATCCCCCAACCCTCCACCAGCCCCCCACCCCCCCCATTCCCTCCACCGCCGTAGCCCTCCCCCTCCACCACCGCCCGGCCCCGCCCACTCCCGGTCCCTCCCCTCTCCTGCAGCCCCCCTTACCCTCTCCCTATGCCCCGGCCCCACCCGTCCCCTTCGATTTACGTCTCCCCAGACGCAAAATAACTCTCTCAAACCTAGGCGTTTATCTCTCTCTCCCGTCGTTCTTTGTTGTTGTTGTTTTGGTGGTGTGAATGCCAAGGAAAACGCCGACAAGGCCCCGCGTAGGTGTTGTTGTTTTGGTGGTGCGCGAGGTGTGAGTGCATCGGGGAGAGAAATCGAAGGGGAGGGGTGGGGGCTAGGGCTCTCGTCGGGGGGAGGGGTGGGGATGCAGCGGAGAGGAGAGGTGGCTGGCCGGGAGGGAGGGGGGAGGTGGGACTGGTGAAGGGGAGGGGGGGGGGTGGTAGGGGAGGGAGAGGGGTGGGTTTAGATTTTAGGGTTAGGGTTTATATTAGATTTTAGGGATTAGGGTTTAGATTTTAGGGTTAGGAGTCAATAATGGCAAAATGGTAAATAAAGCTAACGGCAAGTTAAGATCCGTTAGAAAAAGGGTATTTGGTGAACATTTTCGGAAACTCAGGGGTATATGGTGAATTTTTGCAACATTGAGTGTATATGGTGAATTTTGTGATTTATCAGGGATATTTGGTGAAAAAACCGTAAAATTAAATACTTAAGTCAAAAGGTATGGGTATTCAAATTCTAAATAATTTATGTTAACTAGAGAGGATAGAAGAAAAAGTACTTATCAGATATAGTGTACATTCATGCATGAGAGGCATCCGCTGGAAAGTGGGTAATGGCAATAACATTTACTTTTGGTTAGACAATTGGTGCTCCCATGAGTCCCTAATAGAAATTACAAAACTGGATGTACAAATGCTAGATTTAGACCTCAAAGTATCCGCCTTCATTTTACCTAACAGAACCTGGGACGTTTATTCCCTACAGCAGCTCTTACCCATTCACCTGGTTAACACCATCAAAGGAATTCCAATTCCATTCACCGATCTTCAGGACTCCCCTGTATGGGGACTCACCTCTCATGGGGACTTTTCGGTAAAATCAGCTAATTGGCTGGCCCATGATTTACAACCTAAACAAGAAAAATGGGAATTCCATTGGATCTGGAAGCTAGACATTCCCCCTAAACTTTCCATCTTTCTATGGCAACTGTGTCATAAGAGCATTGCAGTACGATAAATCCTGCATAAACGCAATATTGTTCCTATTGATAATTGTCCTTTATGCCATAATTCTTCGGAAACTATAGACCATCTCTTCATTCATTGCCCTATCCTCTCTCCCCTCTGGAACTCACACCTCACCAAAGACTGGATCCCTTTTACCCCATCATCACATTCCCTACTGTCCACGTCGCGTACCCTGAAACACAGAAAAAATGTTATCACCAGATTATTGTTCATTATTTGGAGTATATGGAAAGAAAGAAACAGTATCATTTTTAACCATGACACTCTTAATCCATACAGAATCATCCACAGAGCTAAATTCCTTCACTCTGAATGGTCCTTCAGAACCTCCCTCGACCGTTGCCTTTCTTCTGGCACCCCCTTCTCTCTCTCTAATCCCTCTCTAAATTCAGGTTCTACTCCCCCACTTCTTGTGGCGTGGGATCCGCCTCCCCCGTCCTTTCCTGAAACTCAACTTTGATGGCTCGGTTCGCTCCTCCTCGGCCATTGCCTCGGTATCATCATCAGAGACCACAAAGGAAAAACCCTCCAGGCTGTCACCTACAACCTCGACTCTACTCAAGTTCATATTGCTGAGGCCGCAGCTCTTCAACAAGGTATTCTCCAAGCACGTCAACTTAACCTCAAAAATCTCCTAATTGAAGGAGATAATCTGCTCGTCATAAACTGTGTCAACAATATTTGGACTCCTCCCTGGCAAATTGCACCCATTATTCAAGACATTCAAGTGCTCCTTCGTCCTTTTCAGAATTGGAGTATTCGTCATATCTATAGAGAAGCTAACAAGGCAGCAGACTGGATTGCGAATGTCGGTCATTTGGTTCACTCCTCGATGTATTTAGATGTTTCAAGTTCTCCTTCCTTACAGACTATACTTGTAAATGATGAATTATGGATTACCCTCGAGCGGAGGGCCTCCTAATTCCTTTCTTTTTTCTTCTTACCTTAAAAAAAAAAAAAAAAAAAAAAAAAAAAGGTAGGGCCTTAAACATGATTGTTTATTTATTTGTTGGTTTTCACAAAGATTTTCCACGCTTACTTGGGTTGATGTATTTGACGATGATTCCATCTTTCAGCTAAACTCTTGTTAGTCTAATCGAGTAATGATGTTGAATAGACTTCCATGTGTCAACACACCTTTTCTTTTGCTACTTTTAACTAAAAATACTATATTCGTTTTATATTATTTGCAACGATTTGACATAAAGTATGAGTAGAAAATGTCTAATCGTTACAAATAATATGAAATGGATGTAGTACTTGATTCATTGGCAAACAAAAAAGGTGATGAGTCGGATCACAAAATGGCAAACAAAATGTTTTTGTTTTTTCTATGGTCAAATAATTGAGCAACAATTTGGGTATGAGCTGTGCTTTGCGTTTTGGCTTTTAGTGATGTAAGACTGTATTTTTTATTCCATGAAAATTCGTTCTATATTTAATCTTTCGGTGATGAAATCGAATGCTCTAGCGTACGATCTAGCTCACATCATTTATTTTATGACAATGTTTGTCTCTGTGCTCATATTTAGGGGTGTTCACGGTCCAGGACCGGACCGGACCGGAACCGGCTGGACCGGTGGACCTGAATCTGGAAAATTTTTGGACCTGGACCGGACCGGAAAAATTCCGGTCTGGTCCCGTCTGGACCTGAATTTTTCCGGTCCGGTCCGGTCTTGGACCTGTTGGACCGGAATCTTTATTTTAAAAAAAAAAAAATATTTAATTTGATTTAAAAATATTTATAAATTAAATATGTTAAAATTTTAATAATAATAATAACAATATTTCTAAAGTTTATAAATAGAAGGTTTCTAACTTTTTACTACTTTTTAAACTTTTTAATATATAAACTTTTTTTTTTTTACTAAAAAATCTGAAATTCCGGTCCACCGGTCCGGACCGGAATTTTCCGGGTTTGGACCGGACCGGGCCGGAAACCCGGAATCGGGATTTTTTTCGGACCGAGGACCGGACCGGAATCTTCGGTCCGGTCCGGTCCCGGCCAGTCCAGTCCGATGCAGTCGGTCCGGTCCCGGTCCGACCCTGGTCTTTGAACAGCCCTACTCATATTAGCGGGCGATCATAGATACTATAACTCAACTAGGTTTGAAGCCCGTGAATTGCACGGGTTGTTGTTTATTTTATTTTATTGCAATTTTTTTGTTAAAATTATTGTTGATTTTGTGTTGTTGTAAAATGAGATTTTTCAAGGTCATTGTATTTGCATACTTCCTCCGTTCTTTTTCTAGTACAACAATTACCACTTTAGGTAGTTTCATCTTTTGGAACCATTCCACTTTTAGTAAAAAAAGAAACTACAATTGACAATATTACCTTTACTTTATGTTAATAAAACTATCATTAGTTACCCGAATTGCCTTATAAAATTGCGTTTACTTTAATAAGGATTTATTTGTCCCCTACTCTAGTTAACTAAAGAGGTACCTCTATGCTAAACTACCCATTTTTATATCCTTAAAAACCATGTCCAAACCAATTGTGGAAGTAAAATAAAAACTGAGAAAGTATTTGTCATTATACTGTAATTTCTAGATTTGTTATTGTGATATATAAATTTTATAATTTTTAATATTCAATTGAATATTGTAGCTAAGTCTATCATTAAATGGTATCCCAATAATAGGTATGACTAACAATAGCCAATACAGTTTTAACATGAATAATACCCGAATGATACTTTATGAAAGTAGAGGGTAATAATTTAATTGATGCAGGGTAGAAATAATACTTTCTTAAAAATTGATAAGAATGACATGGCATGCTTAGTTGGAGCTCTTTATAATAATCTAAGGATGTTTTATTTAAATAAAACTCTAAAAACCAATTGTTGAAGTAAAAGAAAAACGGAGAAAGTATTTGTCATTATACTGTAATTTCTAGATTTGTTATTGTGATATATAAATTTTATAATTTTTAATATTCAATTGAATATTGTAGCTAAGTCTATCAATAAATGGTATCCCAATAATAGGTATGACTAACAATAGCTAATACAGTTTTAACATGAATAATACCCGAATGATACTTTAAGAAAGTAGAGGGTAATAATTTAATTGATGCAGGGTAGAAATAATACTTTCTTAAAAATTGATAAGGATGACATGGCATGCTTAGTTGGAGCTCTTTATAATATTCTAAGGATGTTTTATTTAAATAAAACTCTAATTTTTACATAATCCAAAACTCTAATATGTAACTTTATCGCTATAGATTTTAGTTAATAAATTTTGTTGCAATACTATATTGTTTTTGTTTAGTTGAGTAAGGCTGAGGCTTTGAAAGATAATATGTTTAATCCTGTAAATTGGACCTATAATCAAATGTTATAATCACATATAATACACTATACTTAATAATTATAGCCATTATTATATTTATCTAAAAAAAAGACTAAATAATGTCCTACAATGCATCTAATTTAATATATTTTCATGAGTTGTAAAACTATATTGTAAATAGATCATATTTTGAAGCATATTTCAAGCACTCTCCAATGGTAAAAAAATTATAATGTTTTGAATTAGGTAGCAAAAGTTAAATTCAATTTACATAATATAATAATTTAGGTTGTTTATTCAAAACGCAACTCTAATTTCCCCCTATCCAAAACTCTTTTATGTATTTAAATATATGTAGAATTCTATTTTTTTCAAATATTTAAAATATAAACTAATGACATGGCAATCTTAAGTAACGCTCTCTATTTCATAAATTGTAGAACTATATTGTAAATGGATCTTATTTCAAATCATATTTCGAGCACTATCTAATGGTATAAAAATTATAATATTCTGAATTAGGTAGCAAAAGTTTTACACAATTTACATAATATAATAATTTAGGTTGTTCATTCAAAACGAAACTCTAATTTCTGCTTATCCAAGACTCCTTATATGTATTTAAATCTATGTAGAACTCTATTTTTAGAAAAAAAGAAAAATAAAAATTGATGACATGGCAATCCTACATGGCGCTCTATATTTCATAAGTTGTACAACTATATTATAAATGGATCTTATTTCGAAGCATATTTCGAGCACTCTCCAATGGTACAAAAATTATAATATTCCGAATTACGTAGCAAAAGTTATACGCAATTTACATAATATAATAATTTAGGTTGTTGATTCAAATCCAAACTCTAATTTTCGCTTATCCAAACCTCCTTATATGTATTTAAATCATCTAGAACTCTATTTTTGTAAAAAAATAAAAATATAAATTGATGACGTGGCAATCCTACGTGGCGCGCTCTATGAGCTCGAAATCTTGAGGAGCTCCCTATGCTCCCGAAAAGTTCCTCCTTTATATATATATATATTGATTATTAGCTCGGTGGATGGTGCGTTCTCTTTACTTATTTCTTATATGGCCTGTTTTACTAATAATAACTTGTCAGGATTTATTGAAGCTTTTGTACTGTTATACTAATAGAACAAATAAATACGAGTAACAATGTTATTAGTAATTATAATAAACTAAAAGAAAATAATAATAATAATAATAATTAATCAACAATAGAAAATAATTATAACTACGCTATTTTTTTATGATTATCAATAATACTTCTATCATTAATTATTGTCAACATTTATTTATATTATTGTTGTATAACAGCTACTAATAATAATATAATAACCATTGCAATTATATGAGTTATTGAAACTTATACTATGAGTTTATTATTTTTAAAAAAAGTATAGACGTTTTGGAAAATCCAAGAACTTTGGGGTTATCTCCGCAATGCAAGTGGAGAAGTTGATGAAGAAGGGGTGTGAATTATTTTTATGTAGTGTGCAAGATGTGAGTAAAGAGGCTGGGGTAAACATTGAGGATGTTACAATTGTGAATGAGTCTATGGATGTGTTTCCGAGTGAGATTTCGGGTATGGCGCCTGTTAGAGCTGTCGAGTTCACCATAGACTTGGTTCCTGGAACGACACCTATATCTAAAGCACCCTATAGAATGGCACCTCCGGAGATGAGTGAGCTGAAGACGCAGTTGCAAGAATTGTTCGATAAGGGTTATATTAGACCTAGTGCATCACCTTGGGGAGCTCCTGTGTTGTTTGTTAAGAAGAAAGATGGGAGTATGAGGTTGTGTATCGATTATAGGGAATTGAATAACGTAACCATCAAGAACAAGTATCCTTTGCCTAGGATAGATGACCTATTCGATCAATTGAATGGAGCGAGTGTGTTCTCAAAGATTGATTTGCGTTCGGGGTATCACCAGTTGAGGGTAGCTGATAAGGATATACCTAAGACTGCATTTAGGACTCGATATGGTCACTATGAGTTTAATGTGATGCCTTTTGGGTTAACTAATGCACCCGCCATATTTATGGACTTAATGAATAGGATTTTCCATTAGTTCTTAGATAAGTTCGTGGTTGTATTCATTGATGATATTCTGATCTATACGAAGAATGAAAAAGAGCATAATGAGCATTTGAGGATCATATTAGAGACGCTTAGGAAGAACCAATTGTATGCCAAGTTCTCTAAGTGTGAGTTTCGTTTGGAGAAGGTAGCATTTTTGGGCCACTATGTATCTAAGGAAGGAGTCTCTGTAGATCCTGCTAAGATTCAAGCTGTGAGTGAGTGGCCAACTCCGAAGAATGTGTCTGATATTTGAAGTTTCCTAGGTCTAGCTGGCTATTACAGAAGATTTGTGAGAGATTTCTCAAAGATAGCGAGACCCATGACCAACTTGGTGAAAAAGGAGTCGAAATTCGAGTGTAGTGAGAAGTGTGAGGATGCTTTTCAAATTTTAAAAGAACGTTTGACCTCCGCAACTGTTTTGACCCTGCCTGATGGGAATGAGGGATTTGAGGTGTATAGTGATGCTTCGAAGAATGGTTTGGGATGTGTGTTACAACAGAATGGGAAGGTGATTGCGTACGCGTCGCGTCAGTTGAAACCTTATGAGGCTAATTACCCTACCCATGATCTAGAGTTAGCTGCTATTGTGTTCGCTTTGAAGATTTGGAGACACTACCTGTATGGGGTAACCTGTAAGATCTTTACCGACCATAAAAGTTTGAAGTACATTTTTACCCAGAAAGACCTCAATATGAGGCAGAGAAGATGGTTAGAGTTGATAAAGGATTATGACTTAGACATCCAATATCATGAGGGGAAAGCAAATGTAGTCGCTGATGCATTGAGTAGAAAGACGAGTCATAGCATGAATGCCTTGATAGTTCCTGAGGAGTTGTGTCGAGATAAGCAAAGACTTAGCCTAGAAATCCTAAATCCTGGGGAGATCGAGGCAAGATTGAGTGCTTTGTCATTGGGATTGTCAATTTTCGACGAGATCAAAGAGGGTCAAGTTGGAGATGAGCACCTAGAGAAGATTAAGGAGAAGATGGGCCAAGGTAAGGAAGGTGACTTTAAGATCCATGATGATGGTAGTCTGAGGTTCAAAGGGAGGTGGTGTGTACCACAAAAATGTGATGAGCTAAAGCGACGTCTAATGGATGAGGGCCATAATACACCGTCTTCTGTGCACCCTGGGGGTGACAAGTTGTATAAGGACCTTAAGCAGATCTATTGGTGGCCAAACATGAAGCGTGAGGTTGCCGAGTTCGTGTCTAAATGTCTAACCTGTCAGAAAGTCAAGATAGATCATAAGAGACCCATGGGGAAGGTTCAATCCTTAGAGGTTCCGGGATGGAAGTGGGATTCCATATCGATGGATTTCGTGACTGCTTTGCCTAGAACAAGGAACGGCAATGACACTATTTGGGTTATTGTGGATCGTCTGACGAAGTCGGCCGTGTTCATATCGATCAAAGAGACATGGAAGAAGAAGCAACTTGCGAAGACGTATGTTAAGCATGTAGTGAGATTGCATGGGGTTCCAACGGATATTATTTCAGATCGTGATTCGAGATTCCTCTCGAAATTTTGGCAAAAGGTCCAGTTAAATCTTGGGACAACGATGAAAATGAGTACTGCCTTTCACCCTGCGACTGATGGTCAGACTGAGAGGACTAACCAGACTATGGAAGATATGTTGAGAGCTTGTGCTATTGATTTTCAGGGTAGTTGGGAAGACCAATTAGATTTGATTGAGTTTTCATACAACAATAGCTATCATGCGAGTATTAAGATGGCACCTTTTGAGGCATTATATGGAAGAAAGTGTAGAAGTCCCATTTGTTGGAATGATTTTAGTGAGAACATAGTATTGGGAGCAGAGTTCATTGAGGAGACTGTCAAGAATGTGAAGTTGATTCAGAGCTAGAATTATGTCGCTCAAGATAGGCAAAAGAGTTATGCTGATCTGAAGCGAAGGGAAGATGAGTTCGAAGTGGGTGATAAAGTGTTTTTCAAAGTATCACCAACTAAGGGTGTGATGAGATTTGGGAAAAAGGGCAAATTGAGTGCCAAATATGTGGGTCCATATGAGATTCAGATTTGGGAAAAAGGGCAAATTGAGTGCCAAATATGTGGATCCATATGAGATTCTACAAAGAATTGGGAAGGTAGCATATAGGTTGGCTTTGCCAATGGAGTTCGAAAAGATGCATGATGTATTTCATATTTCCCAACTCAAGCGTTATATCCCTGATGAACGTCATGTCTTGGAGCCTGAGAGGATCCAGATTGATAGTAGCCTCACGTATGAGGAAAGGCTTGTGAAAATTCTCGATAGGAAGGTGCGTAGTACACGCAATAAGGATGTCAGTATCGTGAAAGTGCTTTGGTCGAACCATGAGTCCGAAGAGGCAACGTGGGAAGCTAAAGCTGAAATGAAGAAGTATCCAGATTTATTCCTTGAGGTGAGTTACGAGAGCGTAACTCGTTTTCTTTAAGGGGGGTAGAATGCGTTAGAATTTCGCGCTTTTCACCTAATTTCATGGTATTTTTATGCATTATATGCTTGTTTTGGCGATTTGCACATGTTTAGTGCAAAATAAATAGATCCTCCGCATAAGAAAAAGTGTTCATTAGTAATGCAAGTGATTTTAAGTTGGCAAAAGAGTGCACATGAGTGGCACAAGTATTTCTCCAATAGGAGTTTAGTTGAAAAACTTTTGAAAAGGTGGGAGTTTTCGTGTAAAGTTTCGGGACGAAACTTCTTTTAAGAGGGGTAGACTGTACTCCCCCGTATTTTTATGAATTTTATAAATATATTTTAATATATAGTTATTTATATTTTAATATATATTAGCATTTTAATGATTTTATATTTCAAAGGTTGACCATTCTGAAAGTCAAAGGAATTATTTTAAGGATTTAAGGAAGTTAAAATGTTTTGTTAGGCATGCTTTGAAAAATATTTGAAATACAAATTGGATTTGGAAAAGAAGTTTAAATGGGCTTGAGGAACCCAAATACTAATCCTAGTGATGTTAGGAGTTCAATCATCAATCATATCCATCACCAAACTCTATTTGAAGCCCAATTACTCTTTCCTAAGCCCCCTAAGGGGAAACTATAAATACCCATAAACCCCAAATAATTCCCCAGACATTATTTTCTCTCTCGTCCTTCCTCCCACAAGAATTACGGTGCTTTTCTCTCTTTGTGTTTTCCTTCTTCTTGCTCGGTTTTTGCACCTTCGGATTTTCCCTTTTCCGGCCGGCCACCGCCGGACACCAGCCCAGCTGCCGGCGACCACCGTCGCCCTTCCGCCGCCGCTGCCTTCCTTGGCCGGCGCTTCCTTTCCTCTTCCTTCTTGCTTTAGTTTGTTTCCTTTCTTCTTCCTCAAGTTTCAATTAAAGATCATATTTTCATGCTTTATTTTGGTACTAATCATGATTAATAACTTTAATTTACTGTTTTAATGATTAATCATGGATTATATATGTTATGTATTAAAAGAATAAAATTTCAGATTTAATTATTTATTTTAGATTGAGTTTTATTTATCAAAGCATGAATTTTTAGGGTGTTAAATATTGGAAAATTATAGTAGCATGTTATAAACTATGAAATTGATTTAAATTATGAATTTAAGCATGTTTAAGTGTGTTTAAAGAGGGTTTCAATAAATTACATGCTGCTGGAATTTTAGAAAGGGCATTAATAGTGGAGTTTTAAGGATTTTAATGACTAGTATAGTAATACAATGCTAGGTAAATTAAGTAGTTGGAGTTTTAATGGTAAAAACAACTTTTAAATATTTTTTAAAGAGGATTTAAAGTATTTTAAAGTTGGTGGAATTTAATTA
Source organism: Beta corolliflora (assembly GCA_947648045.1). Classification (NCBI taxonomy): domain Eukaryota; kingdom Viridiplantae; phylum Streptophyta; class Magnoliopsida; order Caryophyllales; family Amaranthaceae; genus Beta; species Beta corolliflora. The sequence continues at coordinate 236,710 of CANSZD010001643.1, read as the reverse complement.
GAGTATTGACTTTAAATTATAATGGTTGTTTTAGGCGGAGAATTTTCAGTAGGCGACTTTTAAAGTGATTAACGGTGGCCTATCAGTTTGTTTATACAAGGTACGTTTAAAGAGGGTTTTAAGTGTGTTTAAAGAGGGTTTTAATAAATTACATGCTGCTGGAATTTTAGAAAGGGCATTAATAGTGGAGTTTTAAGGATTTTAATGACTAGTATAGTAATACTATGCTAGGTAAATTAAGTAGTTGGAGTTTTAATGGTAAAAACAACTTTTAAATATTTTTTAAAGAGGATTTAAAGTATTTTAAAGTTGCTGGAATTTAATTAGAGTATTGACTTTAAATTATAATGGTTGTTTTAGGCGGAGAATTTTCAGTAGGCGACTTTTAAAGTGATTAACGGTGGCCTATCAGTTTGTTTATACAAGGTACGTACATACCTATGTGTTATGTGAGTCTTAGGAAGGAAGAGTTGTAGTATCATGTATAGGAACTTTGTAAGTTCATATATGATTTCTATTATGATTGGATTTTACATGTTTTATGCCTGTGTGCAGACATGTTGATTATAAGATTTGATTATGAGTTGAATATCATGCTTGTATGGAATATTGATGCAAGCATGTTAATTGGATTGGGAACTTTATTTATATTCACATGGGGGAATTAATATATTTAGTGAGTTGAATCATGTTTAAATCATGTGTTCCCTTATATTATTATTTTCACTACTCTATGAGGACTGTGGGCCTTATTTGGTAAGTTGATCATTTATGCCTTTGAAAGGTAAGTTGGTTGGTGGCTAGGTTCAACAAATAAGAAGGATTGGAATAAAAAGGGATTAATCTTGGATTGTAAGTTGTATGATCACTGATTTTAATCCTAAGATAAAAATTTCAGTTGTAAATGTTTGATTTGAGATTTCTGTATTACTTGTGTGTCATAATAAGTAATAAATTGTAAATCACGTAAAGTGTAACTTGGATTGTAATAAACTTTAGACTGGTGCACGTCTGAAGTTGGACAATCAGGAGTTGGGGTACATGGTGAGCGCGCCATGGCTTTTTCTGGGAATTGGATTGATCACCGTTCCTATTTTTATTCAAAGGTTCCTCGATATCACAGGTCATTATGGAATACAGAGTCGCGCCCGTATTTCGTCTTCCTAGGGAAGACTGGTTTTTAGTTAGACAACTCGGTCCAATAACTATTCCATTAAAGTAATAAAAAGATGATTAAAGTTTAGTTCAGTAGAAGTTGTCTGCAGAATGTTATATTGTTATATTATTATTTATCCCTGTTTATTATTTCTTAGTATCATGTTAGGAATGTTTATGTATGATTATGTAGTACTCAGCTTTGCTGATTACGTGCTTTGTTTGTATGTTTTGATCATAGCTTTGCCTTATTGATCCTGTGATGACCCATTTTGGTGAGCAGATTCTTTAGAGCATTGACATCTACAGGTGTGTGCAGATGTTGCATCATTGGGAATCTGGGAATGGAGAGCTTGTATAACAAATTGTTTTATTTATGGTTTAGTAGGAACATATTATATTAAGTTTGGTTTTGAAGTAGACATTTATAGTGTGTTAATTTTTAAGTACTTTGTTGTTTATTATGTTTAAAGTATGAAGTTTTGTTATATATATTTTCCGCTGTAAAATTCTGAATAAGCCGATACGTTATCACACGGGGGATAATGCTTTGATAATTCTCTATGTTTATATTGGAAATGTATTTTAGAATAGAGAGAATTATTTATATTTACGATTAGAGAAAACAATATAGTATAATAATATAATAATGTTGGATAGTTGACCAACAATGGTTAGAGTGTTTTATAATACCACTGTTTTAGGCATATATAATGTTATAGTTGACCAACAATGATTAGATCCGGCAAGCTACGGCTCGCGGTGGCCGAATCAGCATAACAGCGACAGCACCGCCTCGACGCAGCAACAACAACGAACGGAGGAGATAGAAACACTAGCACCACCACCCCCAGCGCATAAAAGAGACAGGAGTAGAGAGCAGCACTTGAACAGCAACAAAACAACAACAACAACAACAACAACAACAACAACAACGGTGCCACCAGGGCGGCCACACGACGGAGGGGAGGGGGAGCTCCGGCAAGCTCGGGAACGCCGGCGGGTTGAGAGGAAGAGGGGTGCGAGAGATGGGGTAAGCGAGGGAGAAGGGTGAAGGATTTCTGGGGTTTGGGGGTTTCTCACGGGAAGAGAGAGAAATAAGGTTTGGGGTGTTTGGGTGAGAATGACGTGGGAGAAAGGAGTTGAGGGGGTTTTGTTTCCTCCTTAAACCAACAAACATAAATGGGAGGAAGGAAAACCGACTTTGGTTTCCTATTTGGGCCAAATACCGCTCAAATAGTCGCACATAAAACCAAAAATAATTTTAATAATAATAACTATATGAAATTGAACAAATAAATATATTACAAATACGACAAATAATAATCATACTCCAACCCAAGTAAAATGAGAATATTCGAAATATAATTAATTTAATAATTATAATTAATGCTAAATTAAATACGCTGAATCGGGGTATTACATCCTACCACCCTTTTAAAAAGTTTCGTCCTCGAAACTTGCAATAAGTTAATCGATGAAACAACAAGTTAAATTCATTTAGACAAAACCAAGATCTCAACTTTTCATGGGTTCATTAGGTATTCAGCCTCCATTCCGCCATCATCTTTTGTATCCAATGTTATCAGGATCGGGATCCTACTTTGGATCGTAGGGGTTGGTAGGATCGAATCGGTGAGATCGGATCGTAGAATCGTAAGATCCTACAATTCGGTAAAATATAGATAATTATACTTGAAAATGGTGAGACTCTGATGTTAAAAATTTACACATATTAATAATGACTTATTTGATTAGCAAATGGTGATAATTTTTCAATGCTATAAGATTTGAAGTAAAATGCAACCAAAATATAATAGAAGAAATATAATATGTGAAAATACTTTATGATTTTTTTATGATAGGATCGGATCGTAGAGTCGTAGGATCGTATTAAGATCCTACCATGTGATTTTTTGTGGCTGGGTAGGATCGAAAGATCCTACAAAATTAAGATCCTACGTAGGATCGGGATCGATGAGGTCCTTTCGGATCGTAGAATCGTAGGATCGTAAGAGTCGGATCGGGATTTTAACAACATTGTTTGTATCTATATTTCAACTCGACTCGCGAAATCGAGGAGCAAAGAAATCAAAAGGGGCAAACTTGGTGGCATTGGATCTTAACTTGACCATTCAGTGAGATCCATTGGAGAAAGCAATTTGCTTTGAAAAATATCATAAAGAACAAATTCTATGAAAATACAATTAAAAACCACATAACTTCATGTAAATGATCATAGCGGGCATATAACTCATATAAATTAATTACCAACTAACTTCAGGTATAACCAGTGAAATTCGAAAAGGGCATTCATAGTACTATTTCTCATATCTTAGGCTCTATTAACCCAAATAGTTTTCAAATTCAACCTCAACTTTCTCAACATCTAATTATTTCCCAAAGGATCATACCTAGGCGGTGCAACATCTAAGACTCCACACTTCCGGCTAAGTTTTGGCTCTGATACCATTATGTAACGCCCCGACTTTTAAGCATCCTTATTAAGCTAATTAATCAAGATTAGCAGCGGAAGACCTAGCTTAGTCGGCGCATTACCGCCGTACTTTCAACTTACGGAAAATACAAGGCGACATTTAACCTTATCATATAGTGACTTTACTCTGATTCTCCACTTATTAAAGAAACACCTTAATAATTGATTAACGTTTTCAGAAAAATTCGACAAGACAACCCTAAATGGGAAAATGTTTGGAAAACCTGTTACAAGTTCAATATAAAACATTTCCAAATCCAAAACTCAACGCTCTTGCGGAGTAGCATCAATAACACTATTGTTCATCCAGAACTAGAAATAAGACTAAACCATTAATTATTAACTATTACAAAGTGAAACGTCCTCGCCTCAAAAGAAACGTAAAACAATCATAGCTGAACTCTTAGCATGTAACTGCTTCTATCTTGGAAAAGTTGTTCCAGAACTTCAACCTAAAACCATTGTAACACTGCCACCCACCAAGTGACGGGCCACAGTAGTGACAAAACAAAACATTGACATACACATCACCACAACGCTGAGTACTAACCCATAAAACATTCTTAACACATGCTTTGGTGTCTACGACTCTCACATAATCAATACATTCACATCGTTCTTAACCATCTTACAACAACGTAACGTAGCAACATTCACATCGATGTATACCTTAATCCATCTTTATTCTTTCATTCACTCATCTTTTACATATTACAACTTCTACTTGTTAACCAAGCTTAGCATGGAGAGAATACATAACTATCTTTATTCCTTTCTAAAAGCACTTAAAGCATTACATTATGATACTTTCTTATATCAACCCCTTATCAGGAATTTAAGATAATGTGATAATGTTATGCAACTTTGTTGCTTTAATCTTTTGTTAGCAACTCATAGCAACACATATAACTTACTACAACTCATATCGTACTCATACTGTAACTTAATTAATGTCCAAATTTTATACAACAAGAGAGAACATGCGTTTAACAGAGAGAAGAGTATCATAAATAATTTCATAAACACCTTACATCAATTCATAAACATATCATGAACTTCATCATTATCTTCTCATCTTTCTTAATCATATCGGTAACTTGATTAACGTCCGAGCTTCGTAAAACAAGGGAGAGCATACGTTTAACAGAGAAAGGATTAACATATACCATTCATAAACATATACTTTAAGAACCATTCATGATATCGTTAATCATTATATTCATAGAACATTTCATATCTCCCAATTCATACATCTATAACATAGTGTGTGAAATCATAACACATAATAGGAATTATAATCACATTTTCGTAACATCAAAGTCATCATACTTCATGGCATCAAAACATATAATAAACATTATCTACATAACAACATTTCATATCATATCATAAGCATCATCATTATCTTTTCCATCTTACTTAAGTCATATTGGTAACTTGGCGAGTACGGCAAAAGGTAAGCCACGGAGAACCTTAGTTCGCCAACAGAAGGGGCATAACCGACTGCAGGTGCCACGGGAGACTTTCGTCACCCAACAGAAGGTGGCTTGCCACGGGAGATTTTCATCCCCCAACAGAAGGTGGCATAACGGAATACGGGTGCCACGAGAGATTATTATCCCCCAACAGAAGGTGGCGTAGCCGTATGCGGGTGTCACAGGAGACTGTGTCCCTGATAAGTGTGAATTATTATATATTATAACCTTCTTATTCCCTCTTACTAGCTCTATATTAGTGTCATAAACTATAAGTTGTGGGTTTTAATAGTTTTCATAGGTTTTCTTATAATTGTGCTTATGTGATTATTATTAGTTTCACCTATATTATATTTTTATACTAGTAATAAGTTATCGAATGTTGGCAGGTACATAATCATATCGGAGTCAAATAAATAGAAATTGTCCTTTGGTGAATTAATGGACTAAACCAATTAATGAAATAAGCAAAAAGAAGAAAGAGACAAAAAAAACTCCATTTTTGGGCTGGGAAACCCACGCAGCAACAAGGAGAATTAAGGAGTAAGTGGGCTTTGATTAAAGGGTTATTCTCTCTGGTAGCCCTTAACTATTTATTTTTCTCTGTGGTAGCTTTTCTTATGGGTTAATGTCCATGGTAGCCCTAAATTAATTAAAATGTTAGTAAAATAGGATTATTTAATGAAAAACGTTTAGTTAGTGTTAAAAAAACGTTAGTTAGTATTAAAAAAAGTTAGTTAGTGAGTTAACCTAACCCTAAACTCTAAACTAACCCTCTCCCCCACCCTTCCCCCCACCCTCCCGAGCCCCCTCCCACCACCCCCCTTCCCCCACCCTCCCAACAATCCCCCCCCCGCCACCGCTCCCAGCCCCCCAAGCCCAGCCCCCGCCCTCCCCTCCCCCCCTCCCCTCCTCCACCCCGCGTCGTTTTCCCCTCCCCTCCCCCCTCCCCGCCGATTTCACATCCCCCACCCCCGTCGAATTTCCGGTCGAGCAAGGTGTTGGGGGGGGGAGGGTGCGAAAATCGAAGAGCGTCCAAGCTCACGCGAAATCGACCGGGGTTGGGGGGAGGGTGCGAAATCGACGGGGAGGGGAGGGTGCGAAATCGGCGAGGTGGGGGGGAGGGGAAAACGACGCGGCACCGAGGTGGGGGGAGGGCGAGGGCTGCGCGGGGCTTGGGGAGGGGGCCGGCGCGGGTGGTGGGAAGGGGGCTCTGGGAGGGGGGGGGGCTGGGAGGGTGGGGGAAGGGGTGGTGGGAGGGGGGCTTTGGGAGGGTGGGGGGAGGGGTGGGGGGAGAGAGTTAGTTTAGAGTTTAGGGTTAGGTTAACTCACTAACTAAGTTTTTTAACACTAACTAACGTTTTTTAACACTAACTAAACGTTTTTCATTAAATAATCCTATTTTACTAACATTTTAATTAATTTAGGGCTACCAGGGACATTAACCCATAAGAAAAGATACCAAAGAGAAAAATAAATAATTAAGGGCTACCAGAGAGAATTTCCCTTGATTAAAAGCCACACAAACAGCAACAAGAAAAGTAGAAAACGACATAAGTAGGAGTCTAGGAGAGAAAAGAGGAAAAGGAAACAAAAGGGCCTATTGTTTTGTTGGGCTGAAATACACGCATCAATGGGTTGACGCAAGTCGCAAGGGCTTTGATGAGAAACACACACAACAACATTAATAAAAGGAGGGCACGAAGAACGAGAGAGGAGACGTAGTTTGACGAAGGAGGCAGCAGCAATACGGGGAAGATCGGTTCGACGAAGCAGAGGAGCGAAAAGTATGCAGCGACGATTCGAAGCTTTTCATCCGATTTCCGACCATGGTGGCTTATAATTGGGTGATGTTCTCTTCAATTATGAGTAGCTAATTCCGTTTTCTATGACTTAGATGAAACCCTAATATTATGAATTGATATTTTAATTGTGTTTGAGAATTGATTTTTGGTTTATGATAGCATAACTATTAAGATAATGTTGGGTTGATTATTGTTTGCAATATAGATTGATGATTGTTCTTGTAGAATTAATTATTGGTTTCTATTGTTATCAAATTTACATACTTTGTTCTTGTAGTCCAAAGTGTGATGTTATGCAATGGTGTTTGATGAGTTGTGGTTAAAAAGTTGAATAATTTATGCTTTGGTTAGATAAGTTATATCACCTAATTAATCACAATACTATTTATGTGAGTATTTCGGCTTGTAGTTTAGGATACTTGATAAACCTATTAATTCTCATTCAAACTAATCTATTGGTCATATTATTAGTGGTGGATTTGACTGTCCTAGATTCCATATTATTATCTGTTCTCCGATTCACTTTGGTTATTACCAAGTTTATTTAGTTATCTTATATTTCAGACTAGTTTAATTAGTTTACAACCAAATCATTATATTTATATTTAGGATTAAATTAGTAGACATTAGACTTAATTTTAATCAACTGTTCCCTGTGGATACGATACCCTATTATTTATCATTTACTACTAAGTCTTGTACACTTGCAAGAATAGGGTTTTATAACTTGTTTAAAATCGCTATCAAGTTTTTGGCGCCATTGTCGGGGAACGGTGTTTAGATAAATATACTGCTACTTTAGATCTTAGCATAAATTTTTCTTTATTATTATTTTTTTTATTTTTTTGCCTTTTATTTAGTATGCGTTTTGCTTTATGTTTTTATTTATTTTTATACTAGATTCTCTAGTAGTCTAACTGTCTTATTTTTTTTTACTATTATTTTTTTAATCCTTATAGTGTTATTAGGCTGATTTTCTTTTTTATTAAAAAAAAGTTTGTTTATTGTTATGTCGAGAGTTTATTTTCCGCAATATGAGGGAGAAGTGTATTGGAGGTATATTGATAGACTCAAAGATTTTCTTGCTCGATTCGAGAACCATCGATTAGAAAAATGGGAAGTATGCCAAATAGTTTACGAGGGTCTTAATAATGAGACTAGAGGCACAATAGAGTCTTATTTTGATGGGAGTTTTTTGTCTCAATTCGTGGATGAAGCCTGGAGTTTCTTTGAATGGTTTGTACAGGAGACTTATGAGTGGGAGTCGGCTATGCATTATAATATATATTCTCAGCCTTTATGTGCTCAATCAACCTCGAAGACTTTTTCTTTCAATGAACCTCATGCAAATAACCTACCTTCATACCATTCTACACATTGGAGTTCAAATGAATTTAATAACTCGTGCTCTCAAACTGACCTCCTAGTTTCACATCACAATAATACTTTCCTCTTTAGTGATCAAGATTTCTCTGAATTTTCTAATACTGTCCAATCAAAGCCTTTAGCTAATCAATCTGACGCTCAAATTTCAAGTTCTAGTAATGATCTTAGGATGGTGTTATCTGCTATTGAGGATCTTGCTAAGAATACAGAGGAGATTACTAATAGAATACAAGGTGTAATTGATGGAAAAAGCTCTTTGGGAGAGTCCTCTATTGAAATATCTTGTGAATCTTAGCTCGCATATTCACCATATTATGTGGATGAATTAGGAAAACTAGAGCAATTTTCTGAACTTCAAACATTCTCTGCCCGTCATGAAGCTAATTTAGAGGAACAAAACGAGGAGTGTTATAACCATGCATCACTTTTTCAAATTGGAAGACATCCTAGCTTAGTTGTGTTTAATGATTTTGAAGTAAACAAGATCTCTAAGGTGAATGATATTGAGCTTAACTTACCTATTGAGCAAGAGATGTTAATTAATTCTAAAGCTATTAAGGAAAATGACATTGATAAATTAGATACTTCAATTTTAAGCTTTAACGACACTCAGCTTGATGATGATAATTCACCTCATTTTAGGGAAACAACTTTTCTTATGGATGACGAGAATAGATGCACTAAAGTCAAAGAGTCACAACATGAAGAGCTTAAGTCTTGCATTGATTTAGAGGAAACTATTAAGTTTATAGGTGATTTAGAACCCATTTCTTCTAACTCACTTAAAAACATTACATTAGTTCATGATTCTAGTACTTCACTCTTCCGTCCTAATGTAGAGCTTAGATCCTCTTATAATCCCTCAAAATTCTGTATTTTAGCACCTGATTACCCACGAATATTTGATGATTATTTTCTGAGTGAAGAGATTGAAGTCAAACCAATTGGAGTTTTCAAAGAAGAAAAGCACAACTTTGATGTGATTTTGCATGACTTTATGGGTTCTAGTGTCCCTATACTTTACAAGTTGTCTCATTTGGACCACTAGAATGGGATCAATCCTTTCAACATATATGATATTCATAGTTATTATAAGTTATTAAGGGTTTTATCTCATATCATCACATGTGTTTTATCTTGTGCTTACTTCCACTTTTTTGAATTTTGTGGTCAATCTTATGACAAACTTCTTCGATCTTTGACAGGGTATGATTCAACTTACTAAAGTATAATTAAGTGGCTGATGCTCTATTTCCCTTGCCATGTTCTTACTTAGTCCAGTGTTTCGAATTCTCCATCTTAATTATTTGTCATTATCTTTTTGATATTAGGTTTTTGACAAAGGATAAATTCGGTCGTTACAAATCTCCTAATAGTCAAACAAAACCTAACTAAACCACTAATCTAGGTAAAGTGGCAAGCAAGGGTCATTCTTCCACAAGGACTAAGGAACATCAACATGTGTTAACCAAACAATAAGCTAGGCCGAAAAATAGCCGGGAGGTGTCAATTACCAACTAAAGTCTATTAAACTAAACTAACTACCAAAGATCAAATAGGATTAGGGAAAGGATCCAACACCAACCAATCATGATTTAGGCAATTAGAAGGGTGAAACATGGAGGAAAGAAAACCAAGCAAATAATTGAGGTTATTGACTCTTAATTAGCTCTAAGCCCTCTCTCAAGGGTGCATAAAACAATCTAAGTCACATAACTAAGCCACTCTCATGGTCTCAAATATGCAACCAAGGGGATAAGTACAATGTCAATCCACAAAACGCTCACTCAAATTTCACTCTCATGAGTAATTAAGCAAGATAATAGCATAAATGTCAACCTTAATCTCCTCTCTCAATTTGATTAAGGTATCAATAAAACAAACATCCAAGTGGCCAACTAGAATGCAAGCAAATAGTAATCATGCTATTAATTAATTAATAAGCCCAATCAAAACCCTTAATTTCATATTCCAACACCCAAATCAATCATTGTTGGGTTTCCACCCAAACCCTAACCAACAAACTACTTCATAAACACAAAAATGAGGATTTTAGAGAAATTAACAACTAATAACATGATACTAAACATCAATTTAACATTAAACTAAACAAAATAACCCACAAATAATTAAACTAAGCATTTAACAACTAATCTAATGAAAACAATTAAAATAAAGCAGTAAAAGAGGAAATAGAGTAAGAAATGCTCATTGATTAATGATTGAAAGTTCCAATACAAATGTCACCCTTGAATCTACAATCTTCAATCTCTCTTTGAGTTTTCTCCCTTTTCTCCCTAAATTAATCTATGGAGACTAAATCTCCTTAAAACCATAAAACTATTCTAAAACTAAGAGTGGTGAATAAAATAAAACTTGGCTAAAACTTTCCCCTCAAAAATATAACTCAAGTGTTTTTATACTAGTCCTAATATTAAAAGAGAATAAAGAAAATGGAAAAGAAAATAGAAAAAGGTAAATAAATGGAGGTAAAAGAAAAAGGAGAAAGAAAATAAATGAAATGAAAAAGTGAAGAAGTGGAAAAACCCACGAATTGAAGTGCAGTAACAAGAAATAAGGGGGGAAAAAGAGAAAGAAAAATAAAAGGAAAAGAAAATATCAGAACCATTTTCTCATTTTGTTTCATCTTCTCCGCAGCAACGTCACAAATCAACACCAACATCAATCTCTTCAATCTTGGCCGTTGATGTTGCCAAATCGATTTGTTGCTCAACCCATCTGGTTACTTGTAAAAATAATCCCCTGATGTGAAGCCCACCATTGAAATCGAGTCAAGGCCACGATTTTTGCACAAATCTTTGCCGTTAATTCATCGTGTACGGTAGAAATCTCAGGATGCCAGGTAAGACTAACTCACGTGCTGTTAGTAAATGGGTTAGATTGATGAGTGCTCGCTCCGAGGTCGCGCCATGATCGCTCAAACTTCCTGCCTATCATTCTGCTTTGTGGTGAGTTCGAATGGAGCGCCCGCGGCCGGCGACGATGTAGAGCGCATCGTGCGATATTAAAAAAATAGCCCCTATGTATAAAAATTTAAAAGCAAATTGTTTTTCAACTCTTATTTTCTTTTTACGTTTTTCATGCCCGAAATCATATTTTATAAATCGAGAAGGCATAATTAAAATAACTAAACAATCTTTCGACTCCCTCTTGTTGAATCTGGACTCAATTAACTTTTTTTTATTTGCTAAGCAAGAGATAAGTATTATTTCACCATGAAACCAATTACATCCCATAGAAATCATTCAGCTACTCAACTATGCATTCAGAAATTTCTTCAGCCATAAATTCAACCACTCACCATGTCAAATCTAATATTCTATCCATATCAACTCAAAAGACACATCACAAAATCAACTCTGGATCAAAAATTATCATCTCAACTGAAGATAATCACACACTAATATCGAGCATCTCACATAATAATCATAAACAACTGAAATACTATAAACCTGTAAAAAAAGTACATTATCAAATCTAATCAAACAACAATCAACTGAAAAAAACCTCTAATTGTCAAATTTAAACACAACATATTCAATTCAAATTACAGAAACAGCGACAATTTATAAGCAAAAAACAAATATAAAAAATAGGTAAGAACCTTGGCCAAGAGTAAACTTGAAAGGAGTTCCTCTATCACGACTGGAATCAAACTTCGTTCCATCCAACAATGTTCCAGTATAATGCACTGTAAATATCCAAAATTCAATCAAAAAAAGAAGAAGAAGCAACCATTAGAATGAAGAAAATCGAGATTTTCAGTTTTTTTTTAATGAAATTCAAAATGAAACAATTTGAAACCTTCAACTTCATCGCCATTGTCAGCATTTAATTACCTGAATTTCAGATGTGAATTGAGAGGAGATGAAAGTTGTAAATTTATAGCCATCGATCTTTTCCCGTTGAAGAAGTGTAATTGAAGGGTTTTTTTGGGGAAATTAGAAGAATTTAGATCTAGGGTTTTTAATTTGGGGTAAATTTTTTTAGGAGAGAGAGAGAGTGAGTGGTGAGAGAGAAGACTTAACAATGGAGATTGGAGATTGGAGATTGGAGATTGGAGATTGTGCGTGCTTCGGTGCTTGGTACTGTACTACTGTTGCTCATTTATGTCTAGGCGTGCTTTACTGCTTGGTACTTCAGTGCTACCTGGGCCTTGTCTCTTGGGCTTCTTCTTTAATTTTTTTTTTTTTACAAATGTGAGGCCCCCTCTAAAAGAGAGGCCCTGTGCTGAGTCCCATTTTGGACTTGCTCAGGGCCGGGTCTGAGCGCCCGCTCCGTTATACAGAGGAGCGCCCGCTCCTTGTGATTTTAGGACAGATTTGCGACGAGCAGAGCTGCAGAGGTGGTATTTGGTGTGGTGGTGCTGTAGTGTGGCGAGGTGAGGGTGTTGTTGCGGTGTAGTGAGGGTGGCTGCTTTGGTGCTATGGGTTAGGAAGATGGATGGTGGTGGTGTAGTGTGGTGTAGGATAGATGGGAGATGTGGTGTAGGCTAATGCCAAGTTTCTTCACCAAGTAGCATGAATCATGATTGTCACGGCCATTGGAGTCCGAAATTCTTGCCTACATACAAACCAAGACACGAGGGGAGAAACATGACATAAAAATAAAAGTAGTGAAAATAAAAATAAGAGTAACTTAAAAGGAAATAAAAATAGAAAATAAATTACGAAAACTAAATTAACCCATCTATAAAATTAATAAAACAAAGAAAATAAATAAATTATGAAATTAAGAGCTAAAAACTAATAAAACAACTAATTATTCCAATTAAGCTACAAAATATAAAAAGAAGAAATAAAGGCTAAAATTGGTAGAAATATATGAAAATAACTATGAAAATAATGTAAAAATTACTCCTAAAAGTGACACAAATGTCACTTATCAGTTTTCTTTTGGGATTTAATATATATACTATAAATTAGTTACTGCAGTTTATTTTCATGTGCAGATAACATGGATCAAGGGATGGAGGGGCATAAATATTCCAAGTGTTATAATGTCCTGCATATGTCTACAACATTCTGTTACTATTTTCTTTGGTTGCTGTTGCGTCATGCTACAAGGCTAATTCATCAGGTTGTGTTGCTCTATCTTTCTCCTCTGTTTTTATGCTTTCTTTTCCTTTTTTTCTTGCCTTGAGGACAATGCGTAATATAAGTGTGGGGGAGAGGAAAATTTGGGGCATTTTGGTGTTGTTTGGTGCAGCCACTGCTGTAGTATCAATCTGATGCGGTTTGTCTATCTGCTGGAAATATATAAATGCGTGATTTACAGGTTTAAAGTTTGGCATATAACTTTTTTGTCCTATTTATGGGGAAATGCTGCCGAATTTTTTCAAAATTTTTGATCTTATATGTGCAACTACATGTCTATTTAAGGGCATATTACGCATGGTTCATTTTCACCTCTTAAAAGAATTATTGATTAATGAGAAATATTATTAATGGGCTCTAATCTAACAACATGTTACTCAAATTCCGTTTTATTACATAAAAAAAAATTGTTTTTGAAGCTATGAATGTGAAGTCTTCACTCTTGCAACTTATTAAATATACCTTAACAATGCTTATGCTTATTGGTAATCTAGCACACTTTTTTCATTGGCTTAGATGCGGGGTATGGAGGAAGGACTTATACTTTAATCTACCTAATTAGTACCTATACTTTTCTTGGTGATCTTTCACTGCTCTTGGTTACTGGAGAATTACTTGACTTTGTTAAAAAACAGAGAGAATCATGGTTCAGAAAAAAAATTAATGGATTAGTAATCCAAATTATCAAAATTGTGAGAATGTGAACCATTGAACAAAAAAAAGAGTGAAAAAATTTGTATTTCCAAAAAGAAAATCGAAAAAAAAAGCATAGAGATAGCCTCAAAAGCAATGCAAACAACAAAGTATCGAGTACTCCTTTGAGATCATTGGGTGGCAAGTGCAATGTCATATGAAAGAGACGATCCATGTACAGGTACTAAGTGCCTCTTGTACGGAAAAGTATGTGGGAATCAACTGAAACAATAATCAAGTCCAACTAAAATATCTCGTATTCGAACGTCAATACACTTACACATGAGCACCTAGATTACTTATGAGATCAAACTAATTTATTGTAAAGGTTGCTTGAGAATGAAAGTCAATAGCATTTATAACTTGCTAACCTAACAAAAAAATATTTTAATGACTAACTTTTAAGTTCTTTTAAAACAAAATCGTTTTAGCCTATTGTTAACTCTCATTAGTTTGGTTTCTTCTTTGAGAGATGGTGGAGTGATACGACCCAAGTTGGTCTTGAATGATATTGGATGTTGCTTTGATATTTTCTTTGCTCGAGGACTAGCAAAGTTGTAGTGTGGGGGAGTTGATAAGTGTGAATTGTTATATATTATAACATTCTTATTCCCTCTTACTAGCTCTATATTAGGGTCATAAACTATAAGTTGTGGGTTTTAATAGTTTTCATAGGTTATGTAATGATTGTGCTTATGTGATTGTTATTAGTTTCACGTATATTATATTTTTATACTAGTAATAAGTTATCGAATGTTGGTAGTTACATAATCATATCGGAGTCAAATAAATAGAAATTGACCTTTGGTGAATTAATGGACTAAACCCATTAATGAAATAAGCAAAAAGAAGAAAGAGACAAAAAACCTCCATTTTTGGACAGAGAAACCCACGCAGCAACAAGGAGAATAGGAGTAAGTGGGCTTTGATTAAAAGCCACACAAACAGCAACAAGAAAAGTAGAAAACGACAGACGTAGGAGTCTAGGAGTGAATAAAAAGAAAATAAAGAAAAGAGGAAAAGGAAACAAAAGGGCCTATTGTTTTGTTGGGCTGAAATACACGCATCAGGGGGTTGGCGCAAGTCGCAAGGGCTTTGATGAAAAACACACACAACATTAATAAAAGGAGGGCACGAAGAACGAGAGAGGAGACGTAGTTCGACGGAGGAGGCAGCAGCAATACGGGGAAGATCGGTTCGACGAAGCAGAGGAGCGAAAAGTAGACAGCGACGATTCGAAGCTTTTCATCCGATTTTCGACCATGGTTGCTTATAATTGGGTGATGTTCTCTTCAATTATGAGTAGCTAATTCCGTTTTTAGGACTTAGATGAAAACTTAATATTATGAATTGATATTTTAATTGTGTTTGAGAATTGATTTTTGATTTATGATTGCATAACTATTAAGATTAATGTTGGGTTGATTATTGTTTACAATATAGATTGATGATTGTTCTTGTAGAATTAATTATTGGTTTTTATTGTTATCAAATTTACATAGTTTGTTCTTGTAGTCCAAAGTGTGATGTTATGCAATGGTGTTTGATGAGTTGTGGTTAAAAAGTTGAATAATTTATGCTTTGGTTAGATAAGTTATGTCACCTAATTAAACACAATACTATTTATGTGAGCATTTCGGCTTGTAGTTTAAGATACTTGATAAACCTATTAATTCTCATTCCAATTAATCTATTGGTCATATTATTAGTGGTGGATCCGACTGTCCTATATTCTGTATTATTGTCTATTCTCAAATTCACTTTGGTTATTACCAAGTTTATTTAGTTATCTTATATTTCAGACTAGTTTAATTAGTTTACAACCAAATCATTATATTTATATTTAGGATTAAATTAGTAGACATTAGACTTAATTTTAATCAACTGTTCCCCGTGGATACGATACCCTATTATTTATCATTTACTACTAAGTCTTGTACACTTGCAAGAATAGGGTTTTATAACTTGTTTAAAATCGCTATCAGTTCCCCAATAGAAGGTGACAAGAACCGTCGGGATGGAACATGCACGACCAACATAAAATGCCACGGGAGACTTTCGTCGCCCAACAGAATGTGGCATGCCACGGGAGATTTTCATACCCCAACAGAAGGTGGCCAGAACACAGGTGCCATGGGAGACTTTCGTCGCCCAAGAGAAGGTGACAGCACCGCCAAACGTGCATGACCAACAGAACTGAATACTCTGCCAAGAACCATCTTTCATTTTTCTTTATCATGTTTCGTTTCTTTTAAGTGTCTTTCAGAGATCATTGCAGAGTCATAAACTTTTCATACTTTCATATCATTTCAGAATGATCATAACAGAGTCGTGCTTTTCGTACTTTCAGATCATTTCAGAATGATAATAACGTATACTTTTGCATATTCAGAAATTTGTAAGCATGTCTCATAAGGTTAAATACTCTTCAGAATCCTAGCAGAAGCATAGTACGTAGAAGCATAGTAGAAGCACAGTAGAAGCATATCAGTCTTTTCGTACTTCGTATCGTTTAAGAGCCATTCATACTTCCAGGTTGTTTCTGAATTAAAAGGTATACTTTAGCATATTCGGAATACATAAACATATATCATAGCAAACATCTCATAACTCGTCATTCATAAGAGCAAAGGTAATATTTTCACACTTTTCCGCTCACTTAAGAAACACATGGCATACTTATTCCATATTTATTAACCATTCGAGGTGTAAAGCGTTAAACTAATCTAAATTCAATGAGAGATCAAACCGTATAATCATAGGTTTCTTGTTATAAGTTAACTAACGAGAATTGGCTTAGACTTGATAGCCCATGGTCTAATAAACATACAACATACATCCGTTTAAGGTAAATAAATAGCGTTCGTGTTATACCATAAGTTTATTCTAGATTTGCATCCTTTCTTACACCTTCATAGGACAGTCCTCGAATTCAATGCGCTAACTCTAATCAATTCTTAATATGTGAATCACTTAAAGACATATACATGACCTCTTTAGAATGAGTTAACACTTGTATATTGTTTTCTTAGTTAACATGTGTGATAGAATACTTTAGATGCCCTTAACTGATAATCTAACCTCATTGAGTTCATTCACTCTCAAACCACTATATTATCATATAAGTGAAACTCCACTCTAGTTTGAAAGCACTTAAGATCATTATAAAACTACCAATTGTTGGAACTCATAACTCATATCCAAAACACATATAACTTACATTTGATTATCAGATTCCAAAACTCAATTTCTTACTTAAATTTATACTTGAGTCCTTTTTAAACATCAATGAGATTTGATTGCACCAGGAACTTACACTTTTCGAGTATTTCAGTATAATCTCGAGCAACAAATTATAGATTACCACAAACAACCAACAACGTCATCATATCACTCAATCAAAGTCTTGATTGCATGACTCAACAGGCCTATATTTCCAAAACTTGAAGATGCAGAGAAGAAAATAGCTATAACCAGAACTATTTCAATCAAGTTCCACCAATAATAAACCAGCCATGAACGAACAAATTACCAACCCCATCATTATCAATTATCATATTTCAATCATATTTTCACAACCTATTTCTCAACATATTCGAAATAGCAAGAAAATTTGTCATTAATGATTTCAACATCATCATAATCATCCAAATAATTAATCAATCCAAATTCTTCCAACCATACGCGTAATTTGCAATCAAGTTCCAGATAATATTATGAACTTAAAATGACAATAAATCCAATAAAAAAAAGATTGGAAAGGGTAGTACCAATAGGGACAGCAACATAATGGAGGAAGGGGATGCATGCAAGGAAGAGAGAAGAACAGGGGAAGCGCAGATCCGGCAAGCTACGGCTCGCGGTGGCCGAATCGGCCTAACGGGCAAGACCGCCGCCTCGACGCAAAACAACAACGAACGGAGGAGATAGAAACACTAGCACCACCACCCCCATCGCATAAAAGAGCAGGGGTAGAGAGCAGCACTTGAACAACAACAAAACAACAACAACAACGGCGCCACCAGGGCGGCTGCACGACAGAGGGGAGGGGGAGCTCCGGCGAGCTCGGGAACGCCAGCGGGTGAAGAGGAAGAGGGGTGCGAGAGATGGAGTAAGCGAGGGAGAAGGGTGAGGGATTTCTGGGGTTTGGGGGTCTCTCACGGGAAGAGAGAGAAATGAGGTTTGGGGTGTTTGGGTGAGAATGACGAGGGAGAAAGGAGTTGAGGGGGTTTTGTTTCCTCCTTAAACCGACAGACATATATGGGAGGAAGGAAAACCGACTTTGGTTTCCTATTTGGGCCAAATACCGCTCAAATAGTCGCACATAAAAGATAAAACCAAAAATAATTTTAATAATAATAACTATATGAAATTAAACAAATCAATATATTAGAAACACGATAAATAATAATCATACTCCAACCCAAGTAAAATGAGAATATTCGAAATATAATTAATTTAATAATTATAATTAACGCTAAATAAAATACGTTTAAGAATCGGGGTATTACAGGATAACTTTGTGAAAAATTAGGGTTTGCTGCTCTCATCATGTCTTCTTCCCAAAACAATAAACGAAGGTGCAATTGTGGGATTAGAGCTGCAAAGAAGACTGCTTGGACTCATGACAACCCAGGAAGGAAGATTTTGGCTGGCAAGTTCTACAATTTAGAGACAGGGCACAAGGGTTGCAATTTTTTTGAGTGGATTGATGAAGAACCATGTAATTGGCAAAAAGAAGTGACCTATGTTCTTCTTGGTGAGAAACAGATGTTGGCATATGAACTTAATGTCCTGAAAGCAAAAATTTTGTTTGTTGAACATGAAAATAACAGGGTCGCTGATGAATTGGTGAAGACAAAGAAGAAACTAGAATAGGCTAGGAGGACTGTGGAAGCTCCACAACAAGTACCTACTGTTAACTTAGGAGTTGTTGTTAGTATAACATCTGTTGTTACAATTGTTGTTAGCTTTATTGTCTTTAAGTTAGTAGGTTAGGATAGGTTAATGGCAATTTAATAGGATGGGAGATGGAATGTAGTGTGATATAAGAAACTGAAGTACTAATGTTGTGATATTTATCACATCTTTTATAAGAAGTTTGTTTTTGTCGCTTAATTGAGCAAAAAATTGAGTACATTGAACAAGAATTCACAACAATTCATGAATACTACCTGATTTTAGCAGTGCAAACACAACTTTCATTACTAACTGTTTTAACAAAATTACAACATCAAACACTTGTTGTGCATGTCCAAAATACAACATCAAACACGTGAAAGAGAATTGGGGAAATGAGGGGGAACTTTTTTTTGGGATTTTTTTTGGGGGGGGTTTCTGGAGGATTAAATGATCACGTGACTTCCACGTGACCCAGTCAACGCCGGAGTTTGTGGTCAACTCCCAAAATCCGGCAAAATGTACTCTTTCGCAACAAAAAACCTTCTAAAAGGTACTTTTTTACAACAATTTATTTATAAGGTATTTTCTCACAAAAAACGTGATTTATAAAGTACTTTATGACAAAAAATCCTAAAATAATTCATCAAAGTTACTCTTGCCATCATCATCATTATTCATGGTAAAAGTCAGGAGTAAAAACATTACTAAAACACACAGCCTATCAATTAAGAAAAAGATACAAAATTCAAGAGCATGAGTGGCCTTGGGTTGCCACGTTGATGTTAACATTGAGTTTTTATAGTCATCTAACTTTAACTTTTGTTCTTTCAACGGCCAAAATAATTTATCATATACCCAAATGTACCGTGAGCATGGTACACTCAAGGTTATTCTTTTGGATTATTTGATTTTAATAATGCAACCTTTTAGCCATTCGCAACGAATAAGCTAACATTTTAGTTATTCCTAAATAATGCAACTTTTAACAAAAAATTCTCTGAATGGGTAAAAACCTGATGCAACCTGATAAACAGGTTGCCCAGGACACTTGTCACAATTTCATTGGTTAGTTTTTAATTTTTGTTGAATTTTTAAAAAAAATTTCTCTCTCTTCCTTATCTCCCTCCACTGAACTCTTCCCTACCCCACCCCCTCCCCCACAGCCCCCACCACTGCCACCACCAGACCACCTTCACCACTCCCACCGCAACCACCATCTTCACCACCACTCAAAATCACAAACAACCACCTTCACAACCCCAAATCAACACCACCAAAATCGACCACCAAATCGAACCCCACCCTTATTTTCCACCGGGCGCACAACCCACCTCTTCGATTTTCGCCCCCAACCCAACCGTCCTTCCCCCACCGATTTTCGCCCCCAACCAAACCGTCCTTCCCCCACCGATTTTCGTCCCCCCACCCCCTTGATTTTCGCCCTCCCCCCTCTCCGCAAAGACGTGAATCGTCTACTTGGTCCGGGTATGGCGGCAAAAAACTAACAACAGTCGGGGTAAAAAACCGACTTGGTCTAGGAGCGAGTTCACGACTGCAGGTGGGGAGGGGGAGGAGGGGGTTCGCGGCTAGCGGGAAGAGGGGAGGGGGGGTCGATGGACGACAGGGAAGGGTGGGAGAGGGGTCGGCGACAACAGGGAATGGTGGGGGAAGGGGGTCGGCGACAGATAGGGGAAGGGTGGGGGGAGGGGAGTCAGCGGGGGAAGGGGAGGGCGACTGCGGTGGGGAGGGGGTGGTGAGGGGTGATGGGGGCAAGTGGGGGGTAACGGAGGGGGTCAGGTGAGGGTTAAGGGGGGGGAGGGAGGGGTGAGGGTGGGGGTGTTAAAATTATTTTTAACTTTGTTTCACAAGTTCTGCGTCAATCCGACTTGTTGTAGGAATTTTTTGTTAAAGGTTGCATTATTTAAGAATAACTAAAATGTTAGCTTATTCGTTGCGAATGGCTAAAATATTGCATTATTAAAATCAAATAATCCTAATCTTTTTGCTTATTGCTCATTTGAAATTATCCAAATGAGCAAAATGTACTAAAGAATGGGAGTTTAAATGAGCAAAAATTAGTCTTGGATGTATCGTGCACATGGTACACCCGAGTGTATGATTAATGAAGTATTTCAACCGGTGTTAATAAAAAAAATTATCTTTTGTGAAGTAGTTGTCACTTGTCAGTCTTTTTTTTTCCGAATCTATTGTTGTCTGGCAAAAAGATTTACATCCGCTACCTAATTAATCAAATAAACAGAGACTTAAATATTTGTCACCTCGTTATTTGATGAAGTCAAGTTCAAAAGCAATCGTTCAAAGCCTAAAAGAGATCCCAACAAAATCATCCATTCTCTCTCTTCAACTTTAAAATAAGCAAATTTCTCCTTCACTCGCTTTCCCAAACTAGTAGGACATCAACAGATGGTGGTGAGCTGAAGGCAATAATCAAACCGCTGAAGAGGCAAGTTTTCTAGATATGAACTTTAAGTTTTTTTTTTGGTTGATTTTTAATTATCCATGTTACATGTTACATGTTACCTGATTCTTTCTCTTAATCTTAATGAGCAGCATAATGATGTTGTATATCTAACTACTAGTAAAGATTCATCATTGTGTTGTTTCTGGGTTATCTCATTTCCTAACATTTTCTAGTGAATGGCTCTTTTCTTATTTCCTTCGTTACTAGTAATGTGCATTTCTTCTATTATCGGTGAGGTATGTTACGCCTATACTAGAGACTTGACTCGGGTTTTCTTTCTTTATACGAAAAGACATAAAGAGGAAATTTATTGATTTTGTGAGTGGAGTATAAAAGTCTATAATAAGAATTTCAAAAAAGTATCTGTATGGGTATAACCTAAGTACGTTAGCGGATCTCCATGAGGAGTCCGCGAACACAATGACGGATCGGACGTGAACATTGTAAGTGTCGACTATAGCTCTAACAAGTCAATTCATTGACGTGATCCGACAACGTTGGCGGTCGCCTAACAAGACAAAATAGAGGAATCTTCCCTCCTGTCAGGCGAACCACAGTCGTACACGTGTAAAAGGATTACGCACCCTGTCAGAGGAATTTTACTTCTATAAATACCCCACTATGCAGGTAGATTCTCTCACACTCACAATTCTTATCTCTCTCTCTCTACTTTCTCTCTCTAAATCCTATTTGGACACGTGCTGACTTGAGCGTCGGAGGGGGTTTCCTCGCACCCCCCCGAGGGTAGTTCACGTTTGCTTCCTGTGCAGTTATTCACCAGCGGACGTCATCTCCAATCTTTGGCGGACTCTTCTCAAGACCGCCAACCGTTTAGGGATGCAAATGGATGATGGATCATCCATCATCCGCTTATCCCGATTTTATTAAGCGGGTGAAAACCCGAATTAAACGGATGAAAAGCGGGTGGCGGGTGATGGATGTGGGTTGGATGCGGGTGAGATTTTTTTCATCCGTCACCCGACCCATCATCCATATTATCAATTACACATGTTTTTTTACTTACTTTATTAAATTTTTTAGTTGAAAATTTTAATAAATATGTATCTTATGGCATAATTTTTTTGTAAAAGTTGTTATATATCTCCTCACCCGCTAACCACCCGACCCACCCGTTCACCCGGTGGATGACGGATGGATGGATGCGGGTGATGGCTTATGCGGATGATGGATGAATGCGGGTGGAGCGGATGGATGCGGGTGACGAATGCGGGTGAAGCTCCACCCGCCCCGAACCCGATCCATTTCCATCCCTACAACCGTTCTACAACCGGAACAATATCCCTTTTTCTTTGTTTTTTGAGGTAGGTTGGACTCCTATTAGGTACCTAACTCGCGTCTTGTTTCCTTATAACAAACTAGCAATTTATGCACGCGATGCGCACGTGAATTTAAAGTTTTATGCAATAGTTTTTAAATCTAAAGGTTACTTAATAATTTTTAATGGGGTTAGAGTATATTATATCACCCCTTTCCTATATATTAAAGAGTTGTGCACGTGATATAAAGTTCATGATCAACACATACTTTGTCATGATCTTTAGGATGTAATTAAAAAAACAATGATTTCGTACATGACAATATTTAGAGGGATTAAACGCAATATGTACGGAGCAATAAATTGCCAATTTTTTTGACTGTATTTCGACTTGAAATCGTTTGATAACGGTTAGATACCCGATTTGTACAAAGTTGAACGAACTTGTTAAAGGGACGATGGCGAATTATGATCAATGTATGCAATGTAAGAATTTAATATTATTGTAATTCAGATTTTAAGTAAAATAATGGTGAGGGTGTTTGTGTTGTATGGAGTAATATTTTTGAATTGTACTTTCAAGGTTTTTTTTTCCTTCACATAACAACTTTCCTCATTATTCAAAGATTTAGAATCAATGTTAGATGAAATATTTTTTGAAACTTGTATTGATTGACAATTATGTCAAATAGATAATTATTGACTTATTGAATATAGTTGATTTTTTTTCTTTTAAATTTTATTCTTTATTAATAATTACATGATTTATTGTGTGAGTAAGAATAGGGGGGTCATTTTATGTGGATACCATTTGCTCCTCCCTTCCCTTATATAATAGAGATAAAAAGAAAACCAAGTAAGAAGAATAAATTTATTAAACTATTGTGATAATTAAAATCTCTAAAGAAGAGTGAGTTTCCCTTTGTCTTCTCATTTCGTTCGAAGCTAGCTAATAATTTGTCTTTCTATCATTTGCAAGGTAGGATCGGCCTATGTTAAGGACATGACTCGAGTTTTCTTTCGTTATCTTAAAAAGGGAAGGGAATCTATTAATATAGGAAGGACGATATTCTTTAAAAATCCTTCTTTTGTTTACTCACATATCTCAATACATCTTATTAATATGGGAAGGATGTATGTGTCATATATATATATATATATATATATATGAATCTCAACCACACGATTGGATTAGAGTTACAACACTTGTTCATTAGAGTTATACCCTCGAAAAAACTTCGAGCCCAAAAAAAAATTTGTTTTTCGAAAAAAAAAATTTCAAATAATTTTTTTGGAGTTACATTACTTTTTCATTAGAGTTACATCACTTGTTCATTAAAGTTATAACGCGTAAAATTTCAAATAATGGTGGTTTTAGTAATTTCAGTTGTTGTGGGGGCCAAAAGCTTTCATCTCTTTTGTAAGATATCTAAATGGTACTCTGTAGTAGATAACAGAAGTTTTGCTAGCATACTTGATATGGGGTTATTGCTGAAAAATTTGATTATTGATCAAAAAATTTGACAGTGATGATGAAGACCTTAGCAGGAGAAGGATTATCACTAGGAAGATTGTCAATGTTCTCTGTATCCTCATTATTCTCCACCTACGCATCATTAACAGCATTAGTCACAATAATCCAGCAATTCTACCATCAATTTATACCAAAACAAGTACGCCACTATATTAGCCTAAAACTAGAAGAATGGTTCACCAGATCAAGCTCTTCCAACACTTTATTCACTTTAGTAATCGAGCAATTTGAAGATGGAGATTATGACTCATTCAACCAAGTTTATAACGCTTGTGAAGCCTATCTTACTAGCAAGCTAAGATCAACTTCAACTCGTCTCAAGGTTAGTAGACCGAGCAAGAAGGATCACTTATCCTTCAAGCTAGCACAGGGTGAAAAGCATTTGGAAGTGTTCGAGGAGATTCAACTCCAATGGAGTTTCATTTGCAACAATAATGACTCTACACATCATGACGATGATAGTAGTAGGTCATACAAAGCGCGTCTAGGGAACAAGCACTACTTTCAGCTTTCATTTGATCCAGAACAGAAGGATAAAGTGTTTGATTCATACTTACCTTATATACTTAGATTTTATGATGATATGGTGGAGAGGAAAAAAGAGTTGTACCTATACACTCTTGATTGCGGAGGTGGAAAACCGGGTGGTTGGAGACCAGTCAAGTTCAAACACCCTTTCACATTTGATGCACTTGCTATGGAACCAGAGCAGAAAAAGATGGTGATTGATGATTTAGACAGGTTTTTAGGAAGGAGAGAGTTTTATAGAAAGGTTGGGAGAGCTTGGAAAAGAGGATATTTGTTGTATGGTCCTCCAGGAACAGGGAAATCTAGCTTAATAGCAGCTATGGCTAATCACCTCAAATTTGATGTATATGATCTTCAGCTCTCGTCTGTGCATAATGACTCGGTTTTGAGAAGATTGTTGCTTTCAACATCTAACAAATCTATACTTGTCATCGAGGACATCGATTGCAGCTTGGGGCTTGCAGATCGCCAATTGCATCATGTTGGTGAAGCCAAGGATAAATACGAGAATGATAATATTGACATGGATTCACAATCACAGGTTTGTAGTTTTCAGACTTTTTGTTGTCAGTTTTTCATTTGTCCAAAGTTTTTAAAACCAACAATTGCTTAAGACTAATGTACAAATTAAATACAGATATCATTGTCAGGATTGCTGAACTTCGTTGATGGTCTATGGTCTAGTTGTGGGAATGAACGAATATTTGTTTTCACGACAAACCATAAGGAGAAACTTGATCCCGCGTTATTGAGGCCAGGACGGATGGACATGCACATTCACATGTCTTACTTAACCATGCCGGCTTTTAGAATCCTCGCGCTCAATTACCTCAATATTTCCGGGGATCATAACCTATTTAAGGAGATTGAACAACTCATTCAAGCTACAAAAGTTAGCCCAGCTCAAGTAGCAGAGGAGCTGATAAGAAGTGATGATGCTGATATTTCCCTTTCTAGTCTTGTTAAAATGCTTAAACAACGTAAACCAGAGCAAATTGAGAAGAAGAAAATCAACTACCTAAAGTGGGTAAACGGCGATTTAACCAATGGTACTGTACATGATTTATCAGATGAAATTGCCAGTGACGATTCTTAGTTTTAGTTATTGGAGTATTATGTTTAATTTGTTAGGAGTCTTGTATTATAATCCTATCTGTCAAGTTGTTAGGATATCTAATTCAGTA
Organism: Beta corolliflora; assembly: GCA_947648045.1. Lineage (NCBI taxonomy): Eukaryota > Viridiplantae > Streptophyta > Magnoliopsida > Caryophyllales > Amaranthaceae > Beta > Beta corolliflora. The sequence continues at coordinate 210,676 of CANSZD010001643.1, read as the reverse complement.
AGGTTTCTTGATATTAGGTTGTATATATATATTCCTCTAAAGTTTAATGAGAAGTTTGATGAGTTTTCCTATATTCTAAATCTTAACATGGTATCAAGAGCCACTCTAATTTAGAGTAATTTTTTTCCAAGTTTCGATTTTTTTCCTCATCAAATTTTTTTGGTTTGCTCGCCTCTCTATGATGGGTGAGTGTTTTGTCTTTCTCCATTAAGTTATTTTTTGTTTCTTCGTTGAGCGAGTTTCTTGTTCTCGGCGGGTGTGGTCCCCATTCTCTGCTGCTGCTGTGTCTGCTTCTTGTTCCCTACTGTTTTTTGTCTGCTGCTGTTCTACCGCTGTTGTATGCGGGTTTCCTTTGTGCGAGTCTGTTGCTGTTGTCGGCTGCTGTTGTGACTCTTGTCCCTGGTTTTTCGTCCGTTTCTTGGTGCTGTTTAGTGTTGTTGAGGTTCAATTAGTGAGTGTGGTTTGTTATTGGTGTTGTTGTGTCTCTTATTCAGTTAGTGCTGTTTCCATAGTGCTGTTTCCACTTGCTATTTCTTATTGTTGGATGGTTTTATGCCCGTTTCTTCTTTATTTTCTCTGTTCTCCATGATCTGCTACGGTTTGTACGAGTGTGATTGGTCAGGGACTCCCACAGCACCATGGGTGATGGTACCGGTGCGGTAAGTGATAGTGATCGGGCTACTGTCCTGACGCTGACTGATGATCAATGGGGCCAATTGCTTGCTGCTGTGAAGTCTCAAAGGTATCTGCAACTTCAGAACGTTCTTCGGGTATGTTTTGTTCTTGTGATTGGATCATTGATAGTGGTGCATCAAATCATATGTTTGGTAATTTGGAGTTGTTCTCTGATTTGATGTCAATCTCCTCTCCTATCGGTTTGCCTAATGGTAAACAAGCTACTGCCACTAAGGAAGGAAAAGTTGTATTGTCGGATGGTTTTGTGTTTGATCATGTTCTCTATGTTCCTGCTCTTACTTGCAGTTTATTGTCTGTTTCTCAGCTTTTAGAGCATCATACATTATTTATTATTTTCACTGACAAGTTTGGTGATACAAGATAGCAATTTGAAGAACCTGATTGGAGCGGGACACGGTTTAATGGAGTCTATATTTTCACACCTGTTCGTGCTCGTGGTTTGCAAGCAAATACTGTTTAGGCTCCGGATTTGGGTATGCTCTGGCATCATCTTTAAGGCACCCCTCTATGCAAGTTATTTATGCTTTTCCTGGTGTAGCCAGTAGTAAAAATTCTAATAAGGGTTGTTCTCTTAATTGCCACTGTTAAGTCAGCATTTTACTCTTATTTTGGCGCATTTTGAGGGATATTATGTTGTGATTTGGATTGGTTTTAGTAGATTTGTGCCCAAGTGATAGGAATTGAGGAGCAATGTCAAATTATGAGAGCAGTATGCATTTGTGGCTCATTTGGAGGCTTAATGATACCATTGATATAATGCTAGGTCCAAAATGGAAGTATTTGGGCTTCCTACAAGGTCCAATTGGGTTGGAAGCCGTATTTGAAGAGTCCAAGGAAAGAAAACAGTCATCGGTTATACCACGAGTCGCGGTGTGGCAACAGCTCGCGGTGGAATGCCAAGAGCTTACCGCGACTCACGGTCAGGAGCGCGACTCGTGGCTATGGGTGCGACTCGTGGTGTTCAGCGCGGATCGCGGTGGACGCGGGCAGCGTTTTTACCTTGTGTCATTTTCTCGCTTTTATTTTTAGAGAGTTTTCGGAAAAATATAAATAGTGGATGTTATTTTCTATTCAGTTTTTTTGAGGACGTTATTATTAGAGTTCTAGCCCTAGTTTCAGGTTCTTTGGAAAAAACATGAAGTTTGATGATTAATTTGATCAAGTGTTTTGGGATTCCTCTACGATTCAAGCAATCTTAATAAGTTTTACTCTTTCATCTCTCTTTGATCTATTTAATTATGTATTCAATTATGCTTATTGTTCTTATTGCCATGATTAGTGAGTAGTATTTCTATCTAGGATTAAGTTGAGCCCTATTATGGATTGATCATGTAATTTGTTGCTCTAATTCCCATGTTATTGAATTATATGCTTAGGGTTTGGCAAGATTGTATTTGTAGTCAATTTCGCATCTTACCTTAGCCCTAGCTTTTATTATCAACGAAAGTTGGAGTAGAGATTAGGATCATATGTTTGTTTGCTAAATTGTTATTTTATTAATTAAGTTCATCAACGAAAGTTGGGTCTTATTTCGGATAGTCTTGTCATTGATTTAAATTATCCCATGAAAATAGGTGAGAATTGGAATTAGGATTTAATTGACATTGGCTCTTAATGCTTCTAATTGTGTATGTAAGCCATGAAAATAGGAGGCATACATGTTAGTTAGGCCTTTTGCTATCATGAAAGTGAGCTTTAGGTATTGATGGATGATTTGGGATTTAGTTTCGGTTCGCAGCTGTGCTTTATTGCTAAGTCATAAGGGAATGTCATTCTTACCTAAGTTATAATTGAATAATTGGGAAGTGAGTTATGATTTGATCAATTCATAGTAGTGGTGATACTTAATCTTAGTGTTTTAATTATCATATTCATATAGTTTGCCATATTTTGTCATTAGTTTAGCCTTTAGTTTATAGATTATTCCTCATTTCTGGATTGTGTAACTATTTTGTAATCTAAAATCAAGTAGTGGTTAATCTTGCACCTCCCTGAGTTCAACCAGTATGTGCTACAACACTGTACACTTGTGGTATTAAAATAAAACCCTAACAAGTTTTTGGTGCCGTTGCCGGGGAACGAACCCGGGTCACCCGCATGACAGGCAGGAATACTTAGTTTTTGGCGCCGTTGCCGGGGAGGCTACCACTAGTGGAAAAAACGTCTTGTGCTACTTGTCTAGTACTCGGATTGACTAATCGACCCGAGCACTTGTGAATAAGTGCTCCGGTTGGTCAACCCGAGCACTTGTAGACTCATATCAATTCATTAAACTCTCGCGCGCAGTAAACTGATGTACGCGTACTAAGTTTTTTCGACCCACTCTCTCATGAGTCTCACCCCTTATTCGAGAATCTTAACTCTCTCCCTCTTCTCTAATTCTCTCCTTTCTCTCTGCCGAAATTCGAAACCCTAGAAGTTGAAGAACTTCAGTTCTACTATGCGCTCGAGACATCGAGTGTGCGGCAACTACGGGAAAGAGAAAAATCAGACCAATCTTCAGGGATATTCGTGGTATTTGCAGATCGAAAACCCGTAGATGGTCGGATTATTGGTTCTTTAGCGCCATTCTTCACTAGCAGCGGTGGTAGGAGGCGGCGGCGATGGTGGTACAGAAGCAGCACCAACAACGCGAAATCCGATGATCGTTCAAGTTAGAGTTTTAATCCCTAAATAAAGAAAAATATGATTTTTTTTGTTGAGAATTTGTTGTAACATGCTTTTTCGGTCACTTCTTCAATCTTATGCTCGACAAAAAGCAGCTATGGTGGTTCGAGTCTAGTCTTGATAATTTCCCTTAGATTGTTGATCGTACTTCTCAAAATCGCACCCACTTAGGTGAAATATGCGTTTTTGTTTTTGCCTTATTTTTGTTACTTTGACTTGAAATTCATGGTTAATTTCGAGTTTCTTTAACATTTCTTGAGAATTTACTCGTTTTATGCCTGAAATTTGTGGCTTCTGTTGGAAGTTGGAGTTCATTGTGTTATAAATTTTGATATGTTAAACATTATTGTCCATATGAAACTTGAGTTTCATATAATGTATGAATCGTTCGATTGATGATCCAATGTTAATGAGAAAAACCAATTAATTTCAAGCTATAATATATGGCTTTTACACATTTGCATTGGGTAATTTCTATGCCTTTGAGGTGATAAATTTCTTCGTGGTTCCTGTGAGGTTATATTATCTGTCCATTTTTTTAGGTCTGCATTATTATTTATGTTCATAATTTACTGTCTATATTCTTCCGTTTTAGATTAACGGCTGCTTCTCTATACCACAGCAAGAGTGACCATGAATCTATATTATTATTTATGAATTGTGTCGATTATCTAGTCCTTGTGTATCATTATTCGAAATTGCTTCAAGAATGTGCAACTTTCAGATGCTATGTATCAATCTTATCTGTCTTTTGCATCTAGAATTTCAGCCCCAATCCTTATTTTGAACATACAAAGCTTACCAAGACATTCACATTTCTTGATGGACTACCAAAGCGACTGCAACTTCTATTAAGTGGAAGGAAGACATGGTATTCTTCTCTCGTTTTTTAGGTTGCTTCATTGCTTGGTAAGCTCTGATGGATTGTTCGACATTGGCATCTGAAATATGTGCAGGGAATCCCAAATGGTGTAGATAATGAGAAGAAATGGAACAAAAGAGCTCATACTGAGTAGAGGTAGATTTGTACCTAATGATCTATGGGTTCAATCTCAAACTAGACATTAGTTGTAGCTCTTATGCTTTTTCCTTAAAATCAGAATACTTGTGAAGTGTAATGCTCGCCAATATGTTAGTTGTTGCTTGAGAAATTTTGAGTGGTAGACATGGTTTGTGGGATTAAGCTTTTCATTTTGAGTGGTGGACATTTTAAGTCTTGTCTATATGCCTTAGTATGTGAAATGAGTGTTGCGGATGGGGGAGAGTCAAGCAAATAAAATTTGTGAGAGATAGGAAAAGGTGGGGGGGTATAATAGATAGAAGAACTTCATATTAGTATACGTAGCTCCATTTGCCAGCATTTTCCCTCAAACTTGAATTTTCATCATGTGGTTTGCTTATGATTTCTTTATTGTGATTCCTGATTTGTTCTACTGAAGCTCTATACATGAAGCTTCTATTGGAATTGTGTTACCTTTCATATTTGGCACATGTATTAAAGGCTTTGTTCCTTTTGGGTATATTGTATACATACTAGCAAAACACCAATTTGTGCTTTTAATTTATTCTTAACTCATACTTAACTTATTCTTAACTCATACTTCACTTATTCTTAACTCATATTTGACTTGTTCTTAACTCGTATCCTATTAATTATTCTCTTCCACACAAAACTAGCTCAGAAAATTCTCAGCCTCCTTGCTTGACTTTGGGTTTCACAAACTCTTGACAAATACTTCTGGTTCCTATTCCTATTTGATGTATGATTCTTTGATATTTTGGGTATCCAGATCCGTGGTAATTGTGTGTGCATTTTTATGACATTTGCATTTCTGAATTTATTTTTCTGCTTGCATAAAATAATGTGACTTGCATTATTTTTATTTGTTCTTTCTAAGCAAGAACTCGCTGGTAGCACTTGCAGCAGCTCCTGGCGGCACCCGCAACAAAACGCTGTCGCAGCTTGCTTCTTACAGCAACAGCAGCTTGTTGTCTTCCAATACGACCTAATCAATGACTTACTCAGCTGTTTTGCGGTTATGCCACTCACTTCTGTTCAAATTTTTTTAACTTATACATTCAGTTAAAATTTATATAAGCTTTGTAATAGGTTCTAACCATTGTAACATAATTCCCTAATCTCCCCGTGAATTGAAAGCATGTGACAGTGAGAAGCATCTTATGGAGTGGGCTGAAAGCTGTGGTCTAAAATCTAAGCTGCATATAGCTTGTATGTCAAAAATCGTAATAAAATCTGTTTCTTTTAACTTGTTTGAATCACCACTATGGCGCTATCCTTGCGAAAATTTGCTTAAGATGCTTTCCAGTATTGATGTTTACATTTTGTTCACAATCTAGACGTTGAAGAAGCTGGGAGAGGGGCTCTGGCAACAGAATATCTTGGGGTTGGAGATGTGGCACTCGAGATTTCGATTTCTGTTATTATATCAGAGGACCTTGTATATGACTCAGACATGGTATGTTTCATCTGGTATTGTTCAATGGGGGAGATTAAATTGGGTGGGTGATGCTTAATTTGCTTGTGACCACATGGAAACTAGGATGCGAACTCTTTGTTCAGGATCATCATCTGGTTTTATATGTTCAGGGTCATCATCTGGTTTTATATGTTGAGGATTTCATGTGCTACTCCTGCTATGTACCTGCAAAATTTGATATGTGATGCTTTGGCTCTATAGTTTCAGAAGAACACTCTGCTGTGTAGCTTTTTCTTTGTTTTTTTTGTTGGGAATAAATTCATGTGGCCAGATGATCATCGCTGCTGTTTGTCTGTTAGTTTTGGCTTGATCTCTATTGAAAATGGAAGTATGTTATAGTTAATAAGACATAAGATTGATGTGTTTCCTTAAAGTACTTCATGTTATTTAATTTTTAGGACATCTGATATATAAGTAACATGGAAGTTATGACAAAGTCCTAAAACTAGTATCATTTAATTATGTATGTTCCCAGAATTTGATGAAAGTTGCACGTAACATTGGTCATGTCTCACTTGGGATACACTTAGCTCATTCCACCAACATTGATTAATACTAGCTTATAACTTTTAAGGAAACTATATGCAATCTCAACTTTGACATCTGTAAATATGAAGACCCAACCTTCTGAAATATCTAAATTTGACAAAGAAAAGTAAAGTTGCTGCTCTTTATGACCAATTTTGGTTTTGGAGAAGTATTTAATCAGGAATTTGCTGAAGGCATGTGTTATGTTTTGAGATTGTCATTGAAACTTGGTCTTAATTTTATTGTGTGTAAGAGTGAGAAAGGTTGAATTCAAGTTTTATCAATAGTGTTTTGTTAGTTTTTCTTCCATTGGTCTGTTGCTGAATTTTGTCAATGATCCTAACTGTCAACAATTATCTGATCATATAATTAGGTTTTCACTTTTTAGATAAAAGTTGATGTGGCTGAATGTAGAATTAGCATCATGTATGATCCTGCCAATGATGGAATTTGGGAGGTCTAAATGTGGGTACCCTTAAACCTAACCAATCAAGTTTTGTAGACAGGCATTTAAGTTAAACTCACGTCTAAATCAAAATTTGGAATGCGTAGTTCTTATTATGATCTAATCACCACTGAGTTAATCTCAAGAGCTGATGCAATGCAATGAATTTGTGTTTAATCTAATCAAATCTGATCTAATTAACTCCAATCAACCTTTGCAAAGAGCTTCCTACTACTCGTGATTACCTACAATAATGAAGCTCTTATATGCACTTAATCACATATGAATGCATCACAATCTGGCTTGCAATTATGTCAAAGATCTGATAGTTTATGCGTTATCGTTGCCATATGGATTTGGTGCTTCTATGTTGCTGATGAGTGTCATTAGTGTTTTTACTATGTTGGTGTGTGTTGGCACTGATTGCGAGTGCCCCTTCCACCATATTTGTTGACAGAGTCAGTAAAGGATTCCATGGAGGGTTCTAGGAACCTATCTGTTGTTGGAAACTGACAAATACCAATTCCCTTCCCCACTGTATACTGTGTCTTCAAATCCATGTGTTTCTCATTTTACATTTCTTACCCAATCTGCCTCTAGGCTTATACTATAGTGTGTTCTTGTGATCATAACTTATAGAAAGAACTTTGATTCGGTATTGGTTGATGAATACTAATATATGAAATATCCAACCAATCGGCTTGCGTATTTCGTCGGTGCAAATTTCACTCATGTAATCTCTATGTATAGAGAAAAAGGCAGGAATCTCTGTTGAGATCACTTTAACTTGGCTCTTAATGTGGCAAACTGCCGCACTTTGATTCGGTATTGGCTGTTTTTTTTTGCGTGGTGTTTTTAATGAAATCTTTGATACAGCAATATGATTTATTATAATAATCTGGTGCAGGTGAATAATATGTATCTGTTATGGTGAATAATATGTATATTTGTTATACTGCTTCTCCACTACTACTCCACTACTGCAGTTCAGTTTTTTTAAGACCCGTTATCCATGCTGTTGTACAGCAACAACACTGATTTTTTTTTGAAAAAAAGATCAAGTGCTTCGGTTGTATGTGAAAACCGGAGCACATGACTCACAAGTGCTCCGGTTTTACCTTATTAACCGAAGCACTTGATGTATTTTGAACATATAAAATTCACAAGTGCTCCGGTTTTTAGGACAACCGGAGCACTTGTAAATCTAAGTGCTCCGGTTTTTAAACGGAGCACTTGATAAATAGTTAAGTGCTCGTATGGCGTCTGCTACGGGTCAAATACGGAGCACTTGTACGGGTTTTAACCGGAGCACTTGATGTTTTTTCCATTAGTGTACGGATTAGAATTATTTTGATTATAGATTTAATAGATTACACCTGTTACTTTATTTCTTGCTAATTTCTTCATCATTTGTTGTTTTCGAATGCGCAGGCGATCGCAATCTGTAGATCCCGTGGTCTTTGATCCCGAGATAGAAGCCACGGCTAGGAGACTTAACGCTAAGAGAAGAAGAAGGGAGCAGGAAAATATTCGGAGAGAACCAATGGCTCGTCCTCTTCGCGAATATATATAATATACCAGATGTCACATCTACATCTAGCTTTGCCAGGCCTGCTGTAGAGGCCAACAACTTTGAGATCAAGATCCAATTGATCCATTTCATTCAACAAGACCAGTTCAGTGGCAGTCCTATGGAGAACCCAAATGAACTAATCAATGCTTTTCTCGAGAAATGTGATACTATGAAGATTAATGGGGCCTCCGATGAAGCTCTTCGCCTCCGCTTCTTCCCTTACTCCTTGCGGGACAGAGCAAAAGAATGGTTGAAGAGTCATGAAGCGAACAAGTTCACAACTTGGACTGCACTAGCCACTTCCATTTGTCAGAAGTACTTTCCTCCTGGGAAGACGGCCAAGCTACGCAATGCAATCACATCCTTCACTCAGTTGGATGGTGAATCACTTTATGAAGCTTGGGAACGATACAAGGATCTACAAAGGCAGTGTCCTCATCATGAGATCCCAACATGGCTCCTTATCCAGACATTCTATAATGGGTTGACTCATGAGGTCCGAATCTCTATTGATGCTGCGGCCGGTGGTGCTCTCATGGGTAAGACGGCTGATGAAGCCAAGGCTTTGCTTGAGGAGATGGCTGCTAACAGTTACCATTGGTCTAGTGATCGGTCTACTTCTAAGAAGGGTGGCAAGTATGATGTTGATGCACTAACTTCACTCTTTTTAAGGTTGATGCTCTATCTCAACAGATCAGGAATATATCAGTTGGTCCTAGTGCCGAGATGAATGCTTTCCAAGGGAATAATGCAAGTTCCACTTCTGGGGACATGAGTTTTGTAGAGCAAAAGCAAGCCAATGCTGTGTATGGTAATGCTCGACCTCGAAACGACCCCTACTTAAACACATTCAATCTGGGTTGGCGGAATCATGAGAAGTTCTCTTGGAGCAACAATCAACCTCAAGCACCACGCAATTCCAATCCTCCTGGGTTCCAGCAAAAACAACAAGGTCAACCTTCTCAACAACCTCCTCAAAATCATATACTGATTCCTTGCTCGAGAGACTCCTTGCAACTTCCGAGGAAACTAACAAGAAGTTTGATAGAATGGATGCTCACAACAAGATAGTTGACACTCAAATTGCACAACTAGCCCAATAAATGCCTTATCTGACTCAACAGGTGACTCAACTTCAAAAGGCACCACCCTAATTTTCGGGGCAGCCGGAACCGAATCCAAAGGGTCACCAAAATATGAGTGCAATTACTTTGAGGCGTGGAAAGACTTTAGAGGAACCAAGCAAGCTAATTGTGACACCGTCGAAGGTTGTGGGCGACACTTCTGAGAGTGTTGGTGATGTAGTTGATAAGGAGGATTCTATTGAAGAGGTTGAGAAAGCACCATCCAAGCCTTCTAGAGTCTATGTTGAGCCGGCTCCTTTCCCTCATCGCTTGGCAAAGGCTCGAATTGAGATGAAATACGGGAAATTTCTGGAGTTGTTGAAAGGTATGCACCTTAACATCCCATTCCTTGAAGCTATTTCTGAGATTCCTACATATGCTAAGTTCTTGAAGCAACTTTTGTCCGGTAAGAGCAAAATTTGTGAAGCCTCTACAGTGGAACTCTCTCAAGAGTGTAGTGCTATTCTTCTTAACGAGCTTCCTCCAAAGTTGAGTGATCCTGGAAGTTTCTCCATTCCATGTTCCATTGGGGATGTGACTATTCAACGGACACTTTGTGATCTTGGAGCTAGTGTAAGCCTCATGCCTAACACTATCTTTAAGAAGCTTAACTTCGGTGACCTTAGCCCTACCCGCGTCTCTCTATAACTAGCGGATAGGTCTATCAGATATCCATTGGGTGTCTTGGAGGATGTACCCCTCCAAGTGGGCAAATTGACTATCCCATGTGACTTCTTTGTCATGGAGATGCCGGAAGATGTACATACTCCAATTATCCTGGGTAGACCGTGTCTTGCCACTACTGGAGCTTTGATTGATGTGAAAATCGGCAAATTGTCTCTCAATGTGGGTGACGACAAGGTGGAATTTGAGCTACAAAAAGCCTTAAATGCTCCTTCTTTGGGAGATACTTGTTACCGGGTTGATGTTGTTGAGAAATGGGAAGAAGATTCATCTATGAAGAGTACGGATGTTGATGCTCTTCAACGGTGCTTAAGCAGCAATGGGGCTTGTGATGATGAGACTATGGCATATGAGAAGATGTTAGATGATGCACTGGTTTGTGAGTCCGACAATCCCTCAATCGAGGTCCTACAGGTTGACGCCATAACTAAGGAGTGTTCTAAGCCTCCTGAGGTAGAGTTGAAACCCCTCCCCTCTCATTTAAAATATGCTTTTGTGGGTGAAAACTCAACATATCCCATTATTGTCAATAGTGCACTTAATGACTCTCAACTTGAACGGTTGTTATGTCTTGTTCGTAAGTATATAAGTGTCATTGGGTATACTATTGATGATATTAAGGGGATAAGTCCATCTTTTTGTACTCATAGAATTTTGTTAGAACAAGAAAACGCTTCATCTATTGAGTCACAGCGGTGCCTTAATCCTAATATGAAAGAAGTTGTGCAGAAAGAAGTTTTGAAGCTTCTTGCGGCCGGCATTATCTACCCTATCTCCGATAGTAAGTGGGTAAGCCCGGTTCAAGTTGTTCCCAAAAAGGGCGGCATGACGGTTGTGAAGAATGAAAAAGGTGAACTCATCTCTACTCGCACTGTCACTGGATGGAGAATGTGTATCGACTACCGTAAGTTGAACAAGGCCACACGTAAGGATCACTACCCTCTTCGCTTTATTGATCAAATGTTGGAGCGTCTTGCAAAACATTCCTTCTTTTATTACTTAGATGGATTTTCTGGTTTTTTCCAAATCCCTGTCCATCCAAGTGACCAAGAGAAGACGACTTTTACATGTCTCTATGGCACCTTTGCTTATCGAAGGATGCCATTTGGACTATGTAACGCTCCGACAACATTTCAACGATGCATGATAGCTATTTTTTCTGAGCTTATAGAACACTCTGCGGAAGTTTTCATGGATGACTTCTCTGTTTATGTCCCTTCTTTTGATGCATGTTTGCTAAACCTTGAAAAAGCGCTACGAAGGTGCCAAGAAGTCCACTTAGTGCTCAATTGGGAGAAGTGCCATTTCATGGTGCAAGAGGGAGTAGTTTTGGGTCATGTTGTATCTGATAAGGGTATCGAAGTAGATAGAGCAAAAGTCGAAGTCATAGAGAAGCTTCCACCCCCGATCAATGTAAAAGGGCTGAGGAGTTTCCTTGGTCATGCGGGGTTCTACCGCCGTTTTATCAAGGATTTCTCTAAGATCTCTAGGCCTTTGATCGAGCTCCTAGCCAAAGATTCCCCATTTGTGTTTACTGATGCTTGTCGTGAAGCTTTCCACATGTTGAAGAAGGCATTGACTTCAGCACCTATTATTCAACCTCCAGATTGGACCCTTCCATTCGAGTTGATGTGTGATGCCAGTGACCATGCTATAGGTGCTGTGTTGGGACAAAAGCGTGATGGCAAGATGCATGCCATTTACTATGCTAGCAAAACCTTAGATGGTGCTCAGATGAACTACACCACCACTGAAAAGGAGTTGCTAGCCGTTGTGTTTGCAGTGAAGAAGTTCCGGTCTTATTTGGTGGGATCGAAGGTGATAGTGCATACGGATCATGCGGCTCTCAAGTTTCTATTAAGCAAGAAGGATGCCAAACACCGTTTGATTCGTTGGATATTGCTTCTCCAAGAGTTTGACATGGAGATCAAGGATAAGAAATGAACTGATAATGTGGTGGCTGACCATCTTTCCCTTCTCACATTGGACGCCAGAAAAGATGATCTCCCAATCGACGACTCCTTCCCTGATGATCAGTTGTTTGGTATTTTCTCTACTACAATTGGTCAATCTCCTTGGTTTGCTGACATAGTGAATTTTCTTGCCAGTGGAGTTCCTCCTCCCGATTATTCATCATATCAACGTAAGAAGTTCTTTCATAATGTCAAACATTATTTCTGGGATGATCCTTGTCTCTTTAAGTCTTGTGCGGATGGGGTCATCCGCCATTGTGTACCGGAGGAGGAGGTGACCTCTATCCTGTCTCACTACCATGATATGCCTTGTGGAGGCCATGCTAGTACTTCCAAAACCGTTGCAAAGGTGTTGCAATGCGGGTTCTATTGGCCTTCTCTGTTCAAGGATGCTCACCATTTTGTTATGGCGTGTGACAGATGTTAACGCACGGAGAATATTTCGCGCCGAAATGAGATGCCTCTTAATTTCATTCTCGAGGTTGAGATATTCGATGTATGGGGTATTGATTTCATGGGACCATTCCCATCTTCTTATTCGAATACGTTCATCTTGGTAGCCGTTGACTATGTATCTAAGTGGGCAGAGGCCTTGGCTTCTCCAACGAACGATGCCCGTGTGGTCTCCAAGTTCTTTAAGAAGGTAATTTTTCCTCGCTTTGGTGTCCCGCACGTTGTGATTAGTGATTGAGGAAGTCACTTTATTGAACGTAAGTTCGAAGCTCTTCTCAAGAAATATGGTGTGCAACATCGTGTTGGTCATTCCTCCCATCCACAAACAAGTGGACAAGTTGAAATTTCAAATAGGGAGATCAAATCTATACTTGAGAAGACCGTGGCTAGATCGCGCAAGGATTGGTCTCTTAAGTTAGATGATGCGCTAGGGGCGTATAGGACGACCTTCAAGGCTCCTATTGGTACCACGCCTTATCGTCTAGTATATGGAAAAGCATGTCACCTACCCGTTGAGCTAGAACACATAGCATTTTGGGCTATCAAGAGCCTAAATTATGACTTTGACCGAGCGGGTTAACGCCGAGCTTTGCAATTGAATGAGCTTGATGAGCTCCGCTTGGATGCTTATGAGAGCTCTCGTATTTACAAGGAGCACACTAAGCAGTGGCATGACAAGCAGCTTATGAGGAGAGAGTTCCACATTGGTGACTCCGTTCTCCTATTCAACTCCCGATTGAAGCTTTTTCCTAAGAGTCGCTATCTAGGTGGTCTGGACCATTTCGGGTCACCAAGGTTTTTCCATATGGTTCGGTGGAAGTCACTAGTGAAGCAAGTGGCTCATTCAAGGTGAATGGAAGTCGCCTCAAGCATTATGTCACCGGTGCTCCTATTGAAGGCAAGCAAGTCTATTGCCTATCTCTTCCACCAACTGTCCCATGATCTTTAAGTAGTCGAGCTCATTAACTTTAAACGAGCGCTCAGGAGGCAACCCGAGTTCTACACCCACTTCTTTTTCATTTTTTTTCTTCTTCTTTGATTTTTTTCCCTTTTGTGTGATTTTATTTACATTGATGTCTTTGTGTTTGTTTTTGGTGTTTCTATAGGTAAAAAAAGAAAAAAAAAATCGTCGAAAAGAAGCTGCAAGCACACCTTCAAAGACACGAGTCGCGGCACATTTCCTCAGCTCGCGGCAAAATTCCGAGAGCTTACCGCGACTCGCGGCCAAAACCGCGCATCGCGGCCATCACCGCGACTCGCGGCCTGCACCGCGACTCGCGTTTTTCGAGGAAAGTTGTAACCGGGTTTAAACCCACGTCTCTCCTTCTTCTCTCTCACTCTATTATCACGATCCACTCTCTCTCCTCTCACAAAATAAATTCTCTCTCACTCACTACTCTCCCTCCTCTTATCAACCACCACCACTACATACATTCACCACTCCCTCCTCTTTTCAACCCCTTCTACTACAAAATCCACCCCAACCTTCTCCTAACCCCTATTTCCACCCAAATTTCCATATAATCAATCCACTCCCATAAACCCAAGAAATTGGGGCTTTTTGCATTGAGGCTTGTTTGGTGAAATTGGAGAGTGCAATCAACCACATTGGGTACTAGCTTGGCAAATTTGGATTTGGAATGCATCGCTTGATCTCCTAGAGGTATAAATTTCACATTCCTACCTTCCTTTGATATAGCATGAATTCCTTGTTCTAGCTTCCTACCTAGGATTGTTAAAATTATTGTTCGTGGATATATATGACTGTGGTTGATTATTATTGGTGATTGTTGGGGCTTGTTGGTTGGATAATTGCCTTGTGGTTGGTAATTTTGTGCCTTGTTGTGAACTGGTTGTTGTTGGAATGTGGAGTGGAGTACTTTTGGGGTTTGTATTTGTTGAATTGGAAGTCATTATACTAGTGAACCATGCCACCCCGTTCCAAACGAACCAAAACAGGGAAGCTAGCACTTCTCAATCAATCCTTAGGGTAGATACCTTGGGACTTCGTAACCTTACAACCGAGCACCTTGGGCGCGTCTCACGCAGCCCAACCGTCACATCAAGGTTACTAAGTTCGTTGATTACTCCGCACTAGAGACATTGGGGTTAGTTGAGCCAGTCACCCAACTGCTTCAAAAAATTAGGCTTGAGGGTTTTGTGAGCAAATGGGCACCAACCTTTGAGTGTTTCACCCTAGAATTCCTTTCTACTCTATAATAAACAGAGGGTGAGCATCCTGGGATTGAGTTCCACCTTAATGACAAACCTTATAGCCTAACCATGCCACAATTGAAAGCCATTTTTGGTTGGAGGAACTTGAATGCAGTAAGCTTTCACCGCAACAGTGATTACAATGAGGATACTTTTTGGCACGCACTCACTCAGTTGCGTAAGACCCGCAATAACAAGAGTTCTTTCTTGCGTGACCCCCCTCTTCGTTATGTACATTGATTATTGTCTATGACCGTATTTGGGCAAGGGGAACCCACTAACATCCCTAGCCTAGAGTTGAAGGTTTTATGGTCTATGACACCAGCAGGCCAGGGGACGCCTGATCTAGCTGCAATTTGGGTAGCTCGATGTCTAGAGCTTTCTATGCTGCAGAAAGGAAAAATCAGTGTGGGTGGCATGATCTCCTTGATTGCTGAGCACCTTGGCGTGCAACCAAATGATAATGTCCGAGTATTGACCGATGATTCTTACATGTATGACCTGTTAAAGATGGTTAGTGCAAAGATGATTTCATTTGCAGGGGTGAAGGGTCGTTTTGTGTGGCTTTATGGAGGTAGGCATGTCACTTTCATGACCCTACCTCAACCTGCTCGGGTGGCTATTCCTCCCAATGCCATAGCAGAGCACTTTTTCCTTGCCCCTGACGCCGCTTTTGCAGCGGTTGTGCGTGTTGAGTTTCAGCGGTTGCGATGTTCGCAAACCCGGGTAGAGGAGGTCGCTTGGTGGATGATGTGGATGTTGAAGATGAAGAAGAGGGTGAAGGTGATGAGTTTGATGAGGATGAAGATGAAGATGAGGAGGATCCTGTTCCTAGAGATAGAGGTGTTGGTGGCCATGATGGCCAAGTTGGGTCCTTTCACACACTTGTACGTCCCTCCTCCTTTTGCATCATTTGAGGAGCGGATGACTGTGTTTGCATTGAGACAGGATGAGTTCTCATCTCGCCTAGACGGAACCGAGGACCAACTTGATGCTATCTACTGCATGATGTCTTCACTTAACACCTTCCATCTCCACACCTATCCAGATACATATACAGATCCTGAGATGGAGATTTCACGGCGGCGCTAGCAGCGTATGGAGGAGCGTGCCTCCAGGAGATCACATCGTGATCCTGGCGGGCCTTCTGGCTCCTTGTTGGTGAGTCCTTCCCCTTTCCTTATTTCATTTTGTCCTTTTGCATTGAGGACAATGCTTTGTTTACGCATGGGGGAGGGGATGTCTCATCTACTTGTATATATGCTTGTTTATATACTATTTCCGATCTAAAAAAAAAAAACGAAGACCCGCTAAGCTGAAAACCCGAAAGGGCGGCTTAGGTAAAATTGGGGGCTCGACTAGGTTGAAAACCCAAAAGGGCAACCTAGGTAAAAAAAGTGGCTAATTTGAGCGGGTGAGAAAGTGAGCAAAATAAAAAAATTTCAGTGGCTAGGATGAAAACCCGAAAGGGCTTCTAGGCAAAATGAGAATAAAAGAAAAGTGAGACAAGTTACTCATCTCATTTGCCGGTGTGGTTGACATAAGGATGAAGGGTTATAGGAGTGTTTGGGTAGGACTAGGCTCGATGGTTGGTGTGATATGGAGGTCTCACTTGAGGATGTTGGAAATTCGATTGTAGGGAGGATTGATGAGTTCAATCACGGGGGTGTCAAATTGACCCCTTGTGATTGATTTGATATATATTTGTGATTTTTGGCTTGACGGTTGATATGCATAGTAGATGTGTGCATGTTCTTTGAGTTCTTTCGGAACATGGTCACACATGACTTTATTTTTGGTTGAGCATGGGGGAAGTATGCTTAGGAGTAGCAGAGTTGGGTCACTTGGGTGTAGGTTAGTTGCTACTATGGAGTATGAGATGGGCGCTAGAGTGGATATTAGATGATGTTGGATGTGGATTGTTACTCGTTGTTTGTTGCATGTTTTAGGCCTTGTGAGGTTATCTAGTTGTTCATTACCTCTTGCTTACTCGAGGACGAGCAAGGTCTAAGCATGGGGGAATTTGTTAAGTCTGCATTTTACTCTTATTTTGGCGCATTTTGAGGGATATTATGTTGTGATTTGGATTGGTTTTAGTAGATTTGTGCCCAAGTGATAGGAATTGAGGAGAAATGTCAAATTATGAGAGGAGCATGCATTTGTGGCTCATTTGGAGGCTTAATGATACCATGGATATAATGCTAGGTCCAAGATGGAAGTATTTGGGCTTCCTACAAGATCCAATTGGGTTGGAAGCCGTATTTGAAGAGTCCAAAGAAAGAAAACAGTCATCGGTTATACCACGAGTCGCGGTGTGGCAGCAGCTCGCGGTGGAATGCCGAGAGCTAACCGCGACTCGCGGTCAGGAGCGCGACTCGTGGCAATGGGCGCGACTCGCGGTGCTCAGCTTGGATCGCGGTGGAGGCGGGCATCGTTTTTCCCTTGTATCATTTTCTTGCTTTTATTTTGAGAGTGTTTTCGGAAAAAATATAAATAGTGGATGTTATTTTCTATTTAGTTTTTTTGAGTACGTTATTATTAGAGTTCTAGCCCGAGTTTCAGTTTCTTTGGAAAAAACTTGAAGTTTCAAGATTAATTTGATCAAGTGTTTTGGGATTCCTCTACGATTCAAGCAATCTTAATAAGTTTTACTCTTTAATTCCTCTCTCTTTGATCTATTTAATTATGTATTCAATTATGCTTATTGTTCATATTGCCATGATTAGTGAGTAGTATTTCTATTTAGGATTAAGTTGAACCCTATTATGGATTGATTATGTAATTTGTTGCTCTAATTCCCATGTTATTGAATTATATGCTTAGGGTTTGACAAGATTGCATTTGCAGTCAATTTTGCATCTTACCTTAGCCCTAGCTTTTATTATCAACGAAAGTTGGAGTAGAGATTAGGATCATATGTTTGTTTGCTAAATTGTTATTTTATTAATTAAGTTCATCAACGAAAGTTGGGTCTTAATTCGGATAGTCTTGTCATTGATTTAAATTCTCCCATGAAAATAGGTGAGAATTGGAATTAGGATTTAATTGACATTGGCTCTTAATGCTTCCAATTGTGTATGTAAGCCATGAAAATAGGAGGCATACATGTTAGTTAGGCCTTTTGCTATATCATGAAAGTGAGCTTTAGGTATTGATGGATGATTTGGGATTTAGTTTCGGTTCGCAGTTGTGCTTTATTGCTAAGTCATAAGGGAATGTCATTCTTACCTAAGTTATAATTGAATAATTGGGAAGTGAGTTATGGTTTGATCAATTCATAGTAGTGGTGATACTTAATCATAGTGTTTTAATTATCATATTCATATATTTTGCCATATTTTGTCATTAGATCAGCCTTTAGTTTATAGATTATTCCTCATTTCTGGATTGTGTAACTATTTTGTAATCTAAAATCAAGTAGTGGTTAATCATGCACCTCCCTGAGTTCGACCCGTATGTGCTACAACACCGTACACTTGCGGTATTAAAATAAAACCCTAACAACCATATTTGTTTTAAGGGTAAACAACCCATAAACAGTTTTTCTTAAAGAATTAACAGAGATTTTTGATTTAGTTCATTGTGATATTTGGGGCCCTAATCGTGTTGTGTCTGCTAGCAATGCTCGTTATTTGCTTACTATTGTTGATGATTATTCACGTGCTGCCTAGGTTTATTTGATGATTGGCAAATATAAGGCAAAACAATTGTTGCAAGAATTTTATGCTATGGTTAAAACCCAGTTTAACAAGAAAATTAAGGGGCTTCGGAGTGATAACGGACAAGAGTTTTTAAGTCTTGCATCTTTCTTTCGCCAGAAAGGTATTATTCATCAGACATCTTGTGTTGATACTGCCCAACGGAATGGTAGGGTGGAGCACAAACATCGACATATCCTTAATGTAGCTCGGGCTCTTAGGTTTCAGGCTAAGGTACCGAAATCTTTTTTGGGGGAGTGTGTCCTTACAGATGTTCATCTTATAAATATTTGTCCTACTCCTTTATTGAAGGGTAAAACACCTTATGAATGTTTTTTTGGTTTGTGACTTCCTGATGATGCCATTCGTGTGTTTGGTTGTCTATGTTATGCTGTTAATCGTTCTCGTATAAAGGATAAGTTCGATTCTAGATCTCGTCGTTGCTTATTTCTTGGATATCCGTTTGTTAAGAAAGGGTGGTGACTTTATGACCTTGAGATGTGTGAATTTTTTGTGAGCAGGGATGTTATCTTTTTTGAGGATCAATTCCCCTATCCTATTGTTCTTTCTGACGTGGCGCAAAAGTAGTGGGATTTATATTTTTCCCATCCATCCCTTTGGCCGGATTATTTGTTTGATGATCGTGGTTATGGCACTGATGTTGGTGCGCCTATTGGTGATGTTGGTGCACCTAGTATTGTTGATGGTGTCTTGCGTGCGCCTGATGGTTCTGGCTTGTGTACGGATGGTGTGGTCACCACGCCTCCACGCCCCACTCAAAGCATATTTGGTGATGCTTCTCCGACTCATGTGCGTATTGGTGAGGTTATGTGTGACACCTCCACGCCTCTTGATTTGAGGGGGAGTTCGTCGTCGTCTGGTGAACTGTTAGGGCGTGGGCATCGTACTAAAGTTCAATCTTGCAAGCTTCGTGATTTTGTGACTCATACTGTGGTTTGTGAAAATATTGACTCCAAACCCTCTACTGCGTCTCCTTCTCCGTCTCGTTCTTCAGGTACGCCCTTTGATATAGCTTGTTATGTTGATTATAATAATTTTTTCTGTAAAACATAGAGGTTTTCTGGCAGCTGTTATTAAAGGACAGGAGCCTCAAAGTTTTCAGGAGGCTGTGAAACATCCTGGTTGGCGCAAGGCTATGGAGGAGGAGCTTGTGGCTCTTGAGCGCAATGGTACTTGGAGTTTAGAGGATCTACCTTCAGGTAAGAAAGCTATTAGGAGTGGTTGGGTGTATCGTATTAAATACACTTCAACTGGCGAGGTTGGATGGTTGAAAGGTAGACTAGTTGTTCATGGTAATCGCCAGATAAAAGGTGTTGATTATAATGAAACGTTTGCTCTTGTTGAAAAAAAGGGCACTGTACGTTTATTTTTAGCTGTTGCTGTATCTCTTAATTGGGAATTGCATCAGATGGATGTTCATAATGCTTTCTTACATGGTGATTTGCATGAAGAAGTTTATATGAAAATTCCTCCTGGGTATCGTGGTGCTCCTCTAGGGAAGATTTGCATGTTAAGAAAATCGTTGTATTGATTGAAACAAGCACCTCGACAGTGGTTGGCAAAGTTGTCTCAGGCATTAAAGTCCTATGGTTTTAAACAGTCTGTTGCAGATTATTCTTTGTTCAGTTACATTCAGGGACAGGTTGCTCTTCATGTTCTTATTTATGTTGATGATTTCATTATTGCAGGCTCATCTCATGATGTTATTGTTCGCTTTAAGGAATATTTGAGTTCATGTATTCATATGAAGGATTTGAGTATATTGAAATATTTCTTAGGCATTGAGGTTGCTAGGAGCAGGGATGTATTGATTTTGTCACAACGCATATATGCGTTGGATGTATTAACAGAAGCCGGCATGTTATGTTGTAAACCCATTGACACGCCTATGGAGCAGAATCATCGTCTCGCTTCCGTTGAAGGGTCGCCATATGCACATCATGACAGATATAGACGCCTAGTTGGTCGACTGGTCTATCTGTCTATTACTCGTCCTGAATCAAGTTATGCTGTGCATACTCTGTCTCAATTTCTTGTTGCACCACAGGGTTGTCATTGGGATGCTGCTCTTCGTGTTTTGTGTTATCTAAAAGGAAGTCGGTATTGTGTTGCATTCTTTGGGTAATATGCAACTTACTGCATTTTATGATAGTGATTGGATTGCTTGTCCGTTGACTCGGCGTTCTGTTACTGGTTATTTGGTGTTTTTGGGTCGTTCTCTTGTCTCCTGTAAGACTAAGAAACAACCTACTGTAACTCGTTCATCTGCTGAGGTTGAGTATAGGGCTATGACTGTTACTACTTGTGAGTTAAAGTGGTTGAAGTATTTGTTGTCTTCTCTTGGTATTTTGCATCCTAAGCCTATGCGTTTGTATTCGGATAGTCAATCTGCTATTCATATTTCAAAGAATCCAGTTTTACATGATCGTACGAAGCATATTGAGGTAGATTGTCATTTTATTCAAGATGAATTGACTTCTGGTAACTTATCTACCTCCTATGTTCCTACTGGACATCAATTAGCAGATATCTTGACCAAAGCTTTGGGACGGCGCCAGTTTGGTTTTCTACTCCACAAGTTAGGCATTTGTGATCTTCATGCTCCAACTTGAGGGGGAGTATTGGAGTATTATGTTTAAAGTATTATGTTTATTAGGAGTCTTGTATTATATTCCTATCTGTCAAGTTGTTAGGATATCTAGTTCAGTAAGGTTTCCTGATATTATGTTGTATATATATTCCTCTAAACAGTCTAAAGTTTAATGAGAAGTTTGATGAGTTTACCAATATTCTAAATCTTAACACTAGTACTTTCTAACAAGAAAATGTTAGCAGTAGAAGGACTTTGATTTTATCTTCCTAATTTGCGTCAGGTTCTCATCATTGTTGGTTAGTTCATACAAGAAATACTGGAAATTTCTGCTCTGCTGTTCTGATTTCTATTTGATGCTAAATTGTTCGTCTGCAAGATGAAATTTATTCTTTCGCTCGCAGTTGGCTGAACACTTCAACTTCAGCCACAAATGTCAAGAAATTGGTGCATATTCTGCTTGATTTGTTATTAGATCATATCAGATTTTGTTACTTTGTGCTCTAATTTTTATTGTACTATATGTGGCATATTTCCGAGTCAGGATAATAAGCAGCAGTTCACTCACATGTTCCCACTTTCTACACTGACTTGGGTCATATAGAGGAGGAAGCAATGTACATTGTACATAATGACAATCAGATGCTGTAATTAGAAATGTGATGAACTGGGTGAGTGGGAAACTAGTTTTGATTAGTAAAAATCAATGATTACATATGACAAAAACAATGGTGAAGCAACAAGTATCAATTTTGATCTATAAAATTCGTTCTTGATTAATAAAATACGGTTTCCTCGACGAAAATTAGTTCTCATGAACTTCAACCAGCAAAAATTAGTTCACCTTAGTCCAGGAAAAAGTAGGTGAACAGACAACGAATCAATATATTTGAGGCACCTAATGTTCAAGATAAGCAACAGATCTATACTCGTCATTGAGAATATTGATTGTAGTGTTGGGCTGCCAGGCTGCAGAAAGTATGTGGACAACTCTAGTAGAAATGAAGACAAAATAGGTGATGAGCATTAGATAATGTCAAAGATATGTACTGTTTTTAGTCGAAGGAACAAGGTTCGAAAGGTAGAGTTAAGGCGCTGATTTTTCAATTTTTAAGTATCACTTTGGTAGAATCACGTAAAAGCATATAAAAAAAAATAGTAAATCAGCAAAAACAATAGTATCTGAGATATCACTTTTGATGAGACATAGATTTTTTTTTTTTAACAAAGATGAGACTTAAATTTTTTTTGAACAGAGATGAGACTTAGATTTTTTCTTGAACACACATGCGACTTAATTTTTTTTTTGAATAGAGATGAGACTTAGACTGCTTTAAAAAATGAGTAAACTTTGTTTGATACTCCCTCCTCCCCTAAATAGAGTTCTCAATTATTTTACGCACAAATATTAAGGGGAAATCATTAGTGGGACCATAGATATATTAAATTATAATTAAAAATTGAAGGTGGTGTAGGAATTTGTGCCTTGAATCTGGTTGAATTGGTGCTGTCGCAGGCTTGCCCGGTCAAGTCGGGCAATGCCGCCCGACCAGGCGAGGTCGAAAGTCTAAGCTGGAGCTTGGAAGCAGGGCGCCCGATGGCGTCGGGCGTAGTTACCGAACTACGACAGGGCGATGGTCGCCCGATCGGGCCCGAGTGCAATTCATGTTTGGGAAAATAGGCCGCCTGATCGGGCGGGTGTCGCTCGACTTGATCGGGCGGTGGGCTTTTTGAAGTGGAAACGCGTTTTCCGAACTTGCTTATAAATAGGTTTTAACCTAGTTTATTTATTGGACGAATTAGTCATTAATTATATCTGTAATTCTGGTTTCCTCAAGAGCAATAAAACTTTTCTCTCTCTGCCCGTGGACGTAGCCAACACATTGTTGGTGAACCACGTTAAATCTGTGTGCTCTTTATTGTTTTCTTCATTCGATTATTTGTTCTTTCTCACATCCGTTATAACAAATTGGTATCAAGAGCTTTGGTTTTTCGATCTGGGTGAGAAAGATGTCTGGGATGAATGTGAAAATTGATAAATTCACTGGGAGAAACAGTTTCAGTCTGTGGCAAATCAAGATGCGGGCTTTACTTAAGCAATAGGGGTTGTGGGTACCGTTGGCAAAGAAGTGATCGGATTTAGTTACCGCTAAGATGGTCGTTCTGGAGGAGAAGGCACATTCAACGATCATGTTGTGTCTTGTTGATGACATCATCACTGAAGTTGCAGAGGAGGAAACCGCATCTGGTCTGTGGTTGAAGTTGGAGAGTTTGTATATGACAAAATCTCTAACCAACAAGTTGCTTTTGAAGCAACGTTTGTTCAGTCTGTGCATGAATGAAGGTACGCCTCTTAGAGATCACCTAGATCAATTAAAAACAATTTTGTTAGAATTGCGTAATATTGATGTTAAGGTGGAGGATTAAGGTGGAGGATGCTGCATTAATTATGCTTGTTTCTTTACCATTATCATATGAGAATTTTGTGCAATCTTTTATTGTTGGTAAAGATTCCGTGTCCCTTGAAGAAGTTAGATCATCTTTGCATACTAGGGAATTGCGCCATAAGGCATCTAATAGTACATGTACAGATAATCAGGCCTCTGGATTAGTGGCCAGTAGTAGTAAGGGACATGGGAATTCTGGGAAAAAGAATTTCAAGAAATCTGGAAATTCCAAAGAGGGTCCTTAACCTAATGATATCTGTAATTACTGTAAGAAAAAGGGGCATTGGAAAAAGGAATGATGATATTGCCCTAGTTGCTGATGAACATATGCATCTTTTCGGATGTATGAGTTCTTGATTCGGGGGCATCTTGTCATATGTGTTCGCGTAAGGAGTGGTTTATGAACTATAAACAGGTTGATGGAAGTGTTACTATGGCCAACGGGGAAGTATGCAAGACAGTTGGTATAGGGTCCATCAGAATTAGGACATGTGATGGCAAAGTCTGTATTTTGAACAATGTTAGGCACGTTCCACGGGTTACGAAGAATCTGATTTCACTTAGTCTGTTAGACAGAAAAGGGTTCAATTTCAAAGGTGAAGGTGGAGTGTTGTATGTCTACATGGGCTCAAAGATAATTCTGAAAGGTGTTAAACGGGAGACATTGTATGTGTTGCAAGGGTCTACGTTATCTGAGTCTGGGATTGCCACATTGGCTGTTTGTGGTAGTGTTGAGAAACAGGTGGAGCACAGAGACACTCTAGAGTGGAGTGGTGGTTCACATAAGGGAAAAGTCCGTCAAACACTCACAATATGAATCTGGAATTCCGTGTTCTTCGTCGTCAAAATCAGGTCAGCCAAATTTGACTCTTGGTCGGCATGTAATCTTTGGGAACTCTCCCCAAAGGGACGGTTGTGAAGACATGGTGGGTTTTGCACTATCTGTCGGAGAGGCGGTGGATATATCTGAGCCGTCCAAGGAAGGTGTTGCTCGTGCTAGGAAAGAGTATAAGCAAGCCATATGTTCGAATCTGGTTCCACAGGGTAAGTTCCAAGGTTGCTTGGAATTACAAACTATTCGAAGCTGTTAGTTGCCCTTTGGGGCAAGTCTGGGGCCCTTAGGGGCTAATCTGGTCTGGGGCCTTTTTGGGCTAATATGGTGTCCTTAAGGAACAAGTCTAGTTCTGGTTATCTTACGGGGCAAATCTGGTTGCAGGGAGAATCTGGGCATTGTGTTCAATGCGTCTCTTATCTGGTTTTCTGGTTTATTGTGAGAGGATTTAAGTCAAGGTGGAGATATGTAGGAATTTTTACCTTGAATCTGGTTGAATTGGTGTTTTCGCAGGCTCGCCCGGATAAGTCGGGCAGTGCCGCCCGACCGGGCGAGGTCGAAGGTCTAAGCATGAGCTTGGAAGCGGGGCTCCCGATGGCGTAAATATATATGCATCGTCATATATATGCATCGCTTGATCCCCTAGAGGTATAAATTTCACATTCCTACCTTCCTTTGATATAGCTTGAATTCCTTGTTCTAGCTTCCTAACTAGGATTGTTGAAATTATTGTTGGTGGATATATATGACTGTGGTTGATTATTATTGGTGATTGTTGGTGCTTGTTGGTTGGATAATTGCCTTGTGGTTGGTAATTTTGTGCCTTGTTGTGAATTGGTTGTTGTTGGAGTGTGGAGTGGAGTACTTTTGGGGTTTGTATTTGTTTAATTGGAAGTCATTATACTTGTGAACCATGCCACCCCGTTGCAAACGAACCAAAACAGGGAAGCTAGCAGTTCTCAATCAACCCCTAGGGTAGATACCTTGGGACTTCGTAACCTTACAACGGAGCACCTTGGGCGTTGGGCGCGTCTCACGCAGCCCAACCGTCACATCAAGGTTACAAAGTTCGTTCATTACTCCGCACTATTGGGGTTAGTTGAGCCAGTCACCCAACTGCTTCAAAAAATTAGGCTTGAGGGTTTTGAGAGCAAATGGGCACCTACCTGTGAGCGTTTCACCCTAGAATTCCTTTCCACTCTAAAAAAAACTGAGGGTGAGCATCCTGGGATTGAGTTCCACCTTAATGACAAACCTTATAGTCTAACCATGCCACAATTGAAAGCCATTTTTGGTTGGAGGAACTTGAATGTAGTAAACTTTCACCGCAACAGTGATTACAATGAGGATACTTTTTGGCACGCACTCACTCAGTTGCGTAAGACCCCCAACGATAAGAGTTCTTTCTTGCGTCACCCCCCTCTTCGTTATGTACATCGATTATTGTCTATGACCGTATTAGGGCAAGGGGAACCCACTAACATCCCTAGCCTAGAGTTGAAGGTTTTATGGTCTATGACACCAGCAGGCCGGGGGACCCTTGATCTAGCTGCAATTTGGGTAGCTCGATGTCTAGAGCTTTCTAAGCTGCAGAAAGGAAAAATTAGTGTGGGTGGCAAGATCTCCTTGAATGATGAGCACCTTGGCGTGCAACCAAATGATAATGTCCGAGTATTGACCGATTATTCTTACATGTATGACCTGTCAAAGATGGTTAGTGCAAAGATGATTTCATTTGCAGGGGTGAAGGGTCGTTTTGTGTGGCTTTATGGAGGTAGGCATGTCACTTTCATGACCCTACCTCAACCTGCTCGGGTGGCTATTCCTCCCAATGCCATAGCAGAGCACTTTTTCCTTACCCCTGACGCCGCTTTTGCAGCGGTGGTGTGTGTTGAGTTTCAGCGGTTGCGATGTTCGCAAACCCGGGGTAGAGGAGGTCACTTGGTGGATGTTGTGGATGGTGAAGATGAAGAAGAGGGTGAAGGTGATGAGTTTGATGAGGGTGAAGATGAGGAGGAGCCTGTAGGTGTTGGTGGCCATGATGGCCAAGTTGGGTCCTTTCACACACATGTACGTCCCTCCTCCTTTTGCATCATATGAGGAGTGGATGACTGTGTTTGCATTGAGACATGATGAGTTCTCATCTCGCCTAGACGGGACCGAGGACCAACTTGATGCTATCTACTACATGATGTCTTCACTTAACACCTTCCATCTCCACACCTATCCAGATACATATATATACAGATCCTAAGATGGAGATTTCACGGCGGCGCCAGCAGCGTATGGAGGAGCGTGCCTCCAGGAGATCACATCGTGATCCTGGTGGGCCTTCTGGCTCCTAGTTGGTGAGTCCTTCCCCTTTCCTTATTTTATTTTGTCCTTTTGCATTGAGGACAATGCTTTGTTTACGCATGGGGGAAGGGATGTCTCATCTACTTGTATATATGCTTGTTTATATACTCTTTCCAATCTAAAAAAAAAAAATGAAGACCCGCTAAGCTGAAAACCCGAAAGGGCAGCTTAGGTAAAATTGGGGGCCCAACTAGGTTGAAAACCCAAAAGGGCAACCTAGGTAAAAAAAGTGGCTAATTTGAGCGGGTGAGAAAGTGAGCAAAAGAAAAAAATTTGAGTGGCTAGGATGAAATCCCGAAAGGGCTCCTAGGCAAAATGAGAGATAAAAGAAAAGAGAGACAAGTTACTCATCATCTCATTTGCCAGTGTGGTTGACATAAGGATGAAGGGTTATAGGAGTGTTTGGGTAGGACTAGGCTCGATGGTTGGTGTGATATGGAGGTCTCACTTGAGGATGTTGGAAATTCGATTGTAGGGAGGATTGATGAGTTCAATCACGGGGGTGTCAAATTGACCCCTTGTGATTGATTTGATATATATTTGTGATTTTTGGCTTGACGGTTGATATGCATAGTAGATGTGTGCATGTTCTTTGAGTTCTTTCAGAACATGGTCACACATGACTCTATTTTTGGTTGAGCATGGGGGAAGTATGCTTAGGAGTAGCGGAGTTGGGCACTTGGGTGTAGGTTAGTTGCTACTATGGAGTATGAGAAGGGCGCTAGAGTGGATATTAGATGATGTTGGATGTGGATTGTTACTCGTGGTTTGTTGCATGTTTTAGGCCTTGTGAGGTTATCTTGTTGTTCATTACCTCATGCTTACTCGAGGACGAGCAAGGTCTAAGCTTGGGGGAATTTGTTAAGTCTGCATTTTACTCTTATTTTGGCGCATTTTGAGGGATATTATGTTGTGATTTGGATTGGTTTTAGTAGATTTGTGCCCAAGTAATAGGAATTGAGGAGAAATGTCAAATTATGAGAGGAGCATGCATTTGTGGCTCATTTGGAGGCTTAATGAAACCATGGATATAATGCTAGGTCCAAGATTGAAGTATTTGGGCTTCCTACAAGGTCCAATTGGGTTGGAAGCCGTATTTGAAGAGTCCAAGGAAAGAAAACAGTCATCGGTTATACCACGAGTCGCGGTGTGGCAGCAGCTCGCGGTGGAATGCCGAGAGCTTACCGCGACACGCGGTCAGGAGCGCGACTTGCGGTTATTGGCGCCACTCGCGGTGCTCAGCTCGGATCGCGGTGGACGCTAGCAGCTTTTTCCCTTGTGTCATTTTCTCGCTTTTATTGTTAGAGATTTTTCGAAAAAATATAAATAGTGGATGTTATTTTCTATTCAGTTTTTTTGAGGACGATATTATTAGAGTTCTTTCCCTAGTTTCAGTTTATTTGGAAAAAAACTTGAAGTTTGAAGATTAATTTGATCAAGTGTTTTGGGTTTCCTCTACGATTCAAGCAATCTTAATAAGTTTTACTCTTTCCTCTCTCTTTGATCTATTTAATTATGTATTCAATTATGCTTGTTGTTCTTATTGCCATGATTAGTGAGTAGTATTTCAATATTGGATTAAGTTGAGCCCTATTATGGATTGATCATGTAATTTGTTGCTCTAATTCCCATGTTATTGAATTATATGCTTTGGGTTTGACAAGATTGTATTTGTAGTCAATTTCGCATCTTACCTTAGCCTTAGCTTTCATTATCAACGAAAGTTGGAATAGAGATTAGGATCATATGTTTGTTTGCTAAATTGTTATTTTATTAATTAAGTTCATCAACGAAAGTTGGGTCTTAATTCGGATAGTCTTGTCATTGATTTAAATTCTCCCATGAAAATAGGTGAGAATTGGAATTAGGATTTAATTGACATTGGCTCTTAATGCTTCTAATTGTGTATGTAAGCCATGAAAATAGGAGGCATACATGTTAGTTAGGCCTTTTGCTATCATGAAAGTGAGCTTTAGGTATTGATGGATGATTTGGGATTTAGTTTCGGTTCGCAGCTGTGCTTTATTGCTACGTCATAAGGGAATGTCATTCATACCTAAGTTATAATTGAATAATTGGGAAGTTAGTTATGGTTTGATCAATTCATAGTAGTGGTGATACTTAATCTTAGTGTTTTAATTATCATATTCATATAGTTTGCCATATTTTGTCATTAGTTTAGCCTTTAGTTTATAGATTATTCCTCATTTCTGGATTGTGTAACTATTTTGTAATCTAAAATCAAGTAGTGGTTAATCTTGCACCTCCCTGAGTTCGACCCGTATGTGCTTCAACACCGTACACTTGCGGTATTAAAATAAAACCCTATCAACCACATTTGTTTTAAGGGTAAACAACCCATAAACAGTTTTCCTTAAAGAAATAACAGAGATTTTTGATTTAGTTCATTGTGAGATTTTGGGCCCTAATCGTGTTGTGTCTGCTAGCAATGCTCGTTATTTGCTTACTATTGTTGATGATTATTCACGTGCTGCCTAGGTTTATTTGAGGATTGGCAAATATAAGGCAAAACTATTGTTGCAAGAATTTTATGCTATGGTTAAAACCCAGTTTAACAAGAAAATTAAGGGGCTTCGGAGTGATAACGGACAAGAGTTTTTAAGTCTTGCATCTTTCTTTCGCCAGAAAGGTATTATTCATCAGACATCTAGTGTTGATATTGCCCAACAGAATGGTAGGGTGGAGCACAAACATCGTCATATCCTTAATGTAGCTCGGGCTCTTAGGATTCAGGCTAAGTTACCGAAATCTATTTTTTGGGGAAGTGTGTCCATACAGCTGTTCATCTTATAAATATTAGTCCTACTCCTTTATTGAAGGGTAAAACACCTTATGAATATTTTTTTGGTTTGTGACCTTCTTATGATGCCATTCGTGTGTTTGGTTGTCTATGTTATGATGTTAATTGTTCTCATATAAAGGATAAGTTCGATTATAGATCTCGTCGTTGCTTATTTCTTGGATATCCGTTTGGTAAGAAAGGGTGGTGACTTTATGACCTTGAGAAGTGTGATTTTTTTGTGAGTAGGGATGTTATCTTTTTTGAGGATCAATTCCCCTATCCTACTGTTCTTTCTGACGTGGCACAAAAGCAGTGGGATTTATATTTTTCCCATCCATCCCTTTGGCCGGATTATTTGTTTGATGATAGTGGTTATGTCACTGATGTTGGTGCGCCTATTGGTGATGTTGGTGCACCTAGTATTGTTGATGGTGTCTTGCGTGCGCCTGAAGGTTCTGGCGTTCGTACGGATGGTGTGGTCACCACGCCTCCACGCCCCACTCGAAGCATATTTGGTGATGCTTCTCCGACTCATGTGCGTATTGGTGAGGTTATGTGTGACACCTCCACGCCTCATGATTTGAGGGGGAGTTCGTCGTCGTCTGGTGAACTGTTAGGGCGTGGGCATCGTACTAAAAATCAATCTTGCAAGCTTCGTGATTTTGTGACTCATACTGTGGTGTGTGAAAATATTGACTCCAAACCCTCTACTACGTCTCCTTCTCCGTCTCGTTCTTCAGGTACGCCCTTTGATATAGCTTGTTATGTTGATTATAATAATTTTTTCTGTAAAACATAGAGGTTTTCTGGCAGCTGTTACTAAAGGGCAGGAGCCTCAAAGTTTTCAGGAGGCTGTGAAACATCCTGGTTGGCGCAAGGCTATGGAGGAGGAGCTTGTGGCTCTTGAGAGCAATGGTACTTGGAGTTTAGAGGATCTACCTTCAGGTAAGAAAGCTATTAGGAGTGGTTGGGTGTATCGTATTAAATACACTTCAATTGGCGAGGTTGGACGGTTGAAAGGTAGACTAGTTGTTCATGGTAATCGCCAGATAAATGGTGTTGATTATAATGAAACGTTTGCTCTTGTTGAGAAAATGGGCACTGTACGTTTATTTTTAGCTGTTGTTGTATCTCTTGATTGGGAATTGCATCAGATGAATGTTCATAATGCTTTCTTACATGGTGATTTGCATGAAGAAGTTTATATGAAAATTCCTCCTGGGTATCGTGGTGCTCCTCTAGGGAAGATTGCATGTTAAGAAAATCGGTGTATTGATTGAAACAGGCACCTCGACAGTGGTTGGCAAAGTTGTCTCAGGCATTAAAGTCCTATGGTTTTAAACAGTATGTTGCAGATTAATCTTTGTTCAGTTACATCTAGGGACAGGTTGCTCTTCATGTTCTTGTTTATGTTGATGATTTCATTGTTGCAGGCTCATCTCATGATGTTATTGTTCGCTTTAAGGAATATTTGAGTTCATGTTTTCATGTGAAGGATTTGAGTATATTGAAATATTTCTTAGGCATTGAGGTTGCTAGAAGCAGGAATGTATATATGCGTTGGATGTATTAACAGAAGCCGACATGTTATGTTGTAAACCCATTGACACGCCTATGGAGCAGAATCATCGTTTGAAGGGTCGCCATATGCGCATCCTGACAAATATAGACGCCTAGTTGGTCGACTGGTCTATCTGTCTATTACTCGTCCTGAATCAAGTTATGATGTGCATACTCTGTCTCAATTTCTTGTTGCACCACAGGTTTGTCATTGGGATGCTGCTATTCGTGTTTTGTGTTATCTAAAAGAAAGTCGGTATTGTGTTGCGTCCTTTTGGTAATATGCAACTTACTGCATTTTGAGATAGTGATTGGATTGCTTGTCCGTTGACTCGGCGTTCTGTTACTGGTTGTTTGGTGTTTTTGGGTCGTTCTCTTGTCTCCTGGAAGACTAAGAAACAACCTACTGTAGCTCGTTCATCTGCTGAGGTTGAGTATAGGGCTATGACTGTACTACTTGTGAGTTAAAGTGGTTGAAGTATTTGTTGTCTTCTCTTGGTATTTAGCATCCTAAGCCTATGCATTTATATTCGGATAGTCAATCTGCTATTCATATTTCAAAGAATCAAGTTTTACATGATCGTACAAAGCATATTGAGGTAGATTGTCATTTTATCCGAGATGAATTGACTTCTGGTAACTTATCTACCTCCTATGTTCCTACTGGACATCAATTAGCAGATATCTTGACCAAAGCTTTGGGACGGCGCCAGTTTGGTTTTTTACTCCGCAAGTTAGGCATTTGTGATCTTCATGCTCCAACTTCAGGGGGAGTATTGGAGTATTATGTTTAAAGTATTATGTTTATTAGGAGTTTTGTATTATATTCCTATCTATCAAGTTGTTAGGATATCTAGTTCAGTAAAGTATCATGATATTATGTTGTATATATATTCCTCAAAAGTTTAATGAGAAGTTTGATGAGTTTACCAATATTCTAAATCTTAACACTAGTACTTTCTAACAAGAAAATGTTAGCAGTAGAAGGACTTTGATTTTATCTTCCTAATTTGCGTCAGGTTCTCATCATTGTTGGTTAGTTCATACAAGAAGTAATGGAAATTTCTGTTCTGCTGTTCTGATTTCTATTTGATGCTAAATTGTTCGTCTGCAAGATGAAATTTATTCTTTCGCTCGCAGTTGGCTGAACACTTCAACTTCAGCCACAAATGTCAAGAAATTGGTGCATATTCTGCTTGATCTGTTATTAGATCATATCAGATTTTGTTACTTTGAGCTCTAATTTTTATTGTACTATATGTGGCATATTTCCGAGTTCAGGATAATAAGCAGCAGTTCACTCACATGTTCCCACTTTCTACACTGACTTGGGTCATATAGAGGAGGAAGCAATGTACATTGTACATAATGACAATCAGATGTTGTAATTAGAAATGTGATGAACTGGGTGAGTGGGAAACTAGTTTTGATTAGTAAAAATCAATGATTACATATGACAAAAACAATGGTGAAGCAACAAGTATCAATTTTGATCTATAAAATTCGTTCTTGATTAATAAAATACGGTTTCCTCGACGAAAATTAGTTCTCATGAACTTCAACGAGCAAAAATTAGTTCACCTTAGTCCAGGAAAAAGTAGGTGAACAGACAACGAATCAATATATTTGAGGCACCTAATGTTCAAGATAAGCAACAGATCTATACTCGTCGTTGAAAATATTGATTGTAGTGTTGGGCTGCCAGGCCGCAGAAAGTATGTGGACAACTCTAGTAGAAATTGAGACAAAATTGGTAATGAGCATTAGATAATGTCAAAGATATGTACTGTTTTTAGTCGAAGGAACAAGGTTCGAAAGGTAGAGTAAAGGCGCTGATTTTTCAATTTTTAAGTATCACTTTGGTTGAATCAGGTAAAACCGTAAAAGCATATGACAAGAAAAAATAGTGAATCAGCAAAAACAATAGTATCTGAGATATCACTTTTGATGAGACTTAGATTTTTTTTAACACATATGAGACTTAAATTTTTTTTGAACAGAGATGAGACTTAGATTTTTTCTTGAACACAGATGAGACTTAATTTTTTTTTGAATAGAGATGAGACTTAGACTGATTTAAAAAATGAGTAAACTTTGTTTGATACTCCTTCCTCCCCTAAATAGAGTTCCCAATTCTTTTACGCACAAATATTAAGGAGAAATCATAAGTGGGACCATAGATATATTAAATTATAATTAAAAATTAATTAAAAATTGAAGTTGGTGTAGGAATTTGTGCCTTGAATCTGGTTGAATTGGTGCTGTCGCAGGCTCGCCCGGTCAAGTCGGGCAATGCCGCCCGACCCGGCAAGGTCGAAAGTCTAAGCTGGAGCTTGGAAGTAGGGCGCCCGATGGCGTCGGGCGTAGTTACCGAACTACGACAGGGCGATGGTCGCCCGATCGGGCCCGAGTGCAATTCAAGTTTGGGAAAATAGGCCGCCCGATCGGGTGGGTGTCGCCCGACCCGATCGGGCGGTGGGCTTTTTGAAGCGGAAACGCGTTTTCCGAACTTGCTTATAAATAGGTTTTAACCTAGTTTATTTATTGGACGAATTAGTCATTAATTACATCTGTAATTCTGGTTTTCCTCAAGAACAATAAAACTTTTCTCTCTCTGCCCGTGGACGTAGCCAACACACTGTTGGTGAACCACGTTAAATCTGTGTGTTCTTTATTGTTTTCATCATTCGATTATTTGTTCTTTCTCATATCCGTTATAACAAATTGGTATCAAGAGCTTTGGTTTTTCGATCTGGGTGAGAAAGATGTGTGGGATGAATGTGAAAATTGATAATAAATTCACTGGGAGAAACAGTTTCAGTCTGTGGCAAATCAAGATGCGGGCTTTACTTAAGCAACAGGGGTTGATGGCACCGTTGGCAAAGAAGTCATCGGATTCAGTTACGCTGAGATGGTCGTTCTGGAGGAGAAGGCACATTCAACGATCATGTTGTGTCTTGTTGATGACATCATCACTGAAGTCGCGGAGGAGGAAGCCGCATCTGGTCTGTGGTTGAAGATGGAGAGTTTGTATATGACAAAATCTCTAACCAACAAGTTGCTATTGAAGCAACGTCTGATCAGTCTGTGCGTGAATGAAGGTACGCCTCTTAGAGATCACCTAGATCAATTAAAAACAATTTTGTTAGAATTGCGTAATATTGATGTTAAGGTGGAGGATTAAGGTGGAGGATGCTGCATTAACTATGCTTGTTTCTTTACCATTATCATATGAGAATTTTGTGCAATCTTTTAATGTTGGTAAAGAATCTGTGTCCCTAGAAGAAGTTAATTAGATCATCTTTGCATACTAGGGAATTGCGCCATAAGGCATTTAATAGTACAGGTACAGATAATCAAGCCTCTGGATTAGTGGCCAGTAGTAGTAAGGGACATGTGAATTCTGCACCCAGTTGAGTAGATGTTGCATATCCTCTGTAGTTGCTTGTATCCCCAGCAAAGCTTTAATGTTATTTAAGCATTGAGCACTAAATGAACATTTGAAAAATAAATTAGAATGAATCTCAGATTCATTATCACAAATCAGACAGTTAGCAGTAGAGCTAATACCAATAGCAGTAAGTTTAGCAGTAGTCTGGAGTCTTTGTTGTATTGCTAACCAAACTATAAACCTGTGTTTAGGTAAGTTTAGTCTATTCCAAACAGTAGCATCCCAGTGAACTCTAGCTTGTTCTCCCATCAATTTCTCATTTATCAACTTCACAAAGTATTTATTCATTTGGCAAAGTTCCCCCTCACTGATGATTTGCTTTAAATGTTCTTTCACCATGCAAATCTTCTTCCAATACCAGCTAGCTTATCTCCGATAGTAAGTGGGTAAGCTCGGTTCAAGTTGTTCCCAAAAAGGACGGCACGACGGTTGTGAAGAATGAAGAAGGTGAACTCATCTCTACTCGCACTGTCACTGGATGGAGAATGTGCATCGACTACCGTAAGTTGAACAAAGCCACACGTAAGTATCACTACCCTCTTCCCTTTATTGATCAAATGTTGGAGCGTCATGCAAAACATTCCTTCTTTTGTTACTTAGATGGATTTTCTGGTTTTTTCCAAATCACTGTCCATCCAAGTGACCAAGAGAAGACGACTTTTACATGTCCCTATGGCACCTTTTCTTATCGAAGGATGCCATTTGGACTATGTAACGCTCCGACAACCTTTCAACGATGCATGATAGTTATTTTTTCTTAGCTTATAGAACACTCTATGGAAGTTTTCATGGATAACTTCTTTGTTTATGTCCCTTCTTTGGATGCATGTTTGCTAAACCTTGAAAAAGTGCTACGAAGGTGTCAAGAAGTCCACTTAGTGCTCAATTGGGAGAAGTGCCATTTCATGGTGCAAGAGGGAGTAGTTTTGGGTCATGTTGTATCTGATAAGGGTATCGAAGTGGATAGAGCAAAAGTCGAAGTCATAGAGAAGCTTCCACCCCCGATCAATGTAAAAGGGCTGAGGAGTTTCCTTGGTCATGTGGGGTTCTACCGCCGTTATATCAAGGATTTCTCTAAGATCTCTAGGCCTTTGACCGAGCTCCTAGCCAAAGATACCCCATTTGTGTACTGATGCTTGTCTTGAAGCTTTCCACAGGTTGAAGAAGGCATTGACTTCAGCACCTATTATTCAACCTCTAGATTGGACCCTTCCATTCGAGTTGATGTGTGATGCGAGTGACCATGTTGTAGGTGATGTGTTGGGACAAAAGCGTGATGGCAAGATGCATGCCATTTACTATGCTAGCAAAACCTTAGATGGTGCTCAGATGAACTACACCACCACTAAAAAGGAGTTGCTAGCCGTTGTGTTTGCAGTGCAGAAGTTCCGGTCTTATTTGGTGGATTGGAAGGTGATAGTGCATACGGATCATGCGGCTCTCAAGTTTCTATTAAGCAAGAAGGATGCCAAACCCCGTTTGATTCGTTGGATATTACTTCTCCAAGAGTTTGACATGGAGATCAAGGATAAGAAAGGAACTGATAATGTTGTGGCTGACCATCTTTCCCATCTCACATTGGACGCTAGAAAAGATGATCTCCCAATTGACGACTCCTTCCCTGATGATCAGTTGCTTGGTATTTTCTCTACTACAATTGGTCAATCTCCTTGGTTTGCTGACATAGTGAATTTTCTTGCCAGTGGAGTTCCTCCTCCCGATTATTCATCATATCAACGCAAGAAGTTCTTTCATGATGTCAAACATTATTTCTGGGATGATCCTTGTCTCTTTAAGTCTTGTGCAGATGGAGTCATCCGCCATTGTGTACCGGAGGAGGAGGTGACCTCTATCCTGTCTCACTGCCATGATATGCCTTGTGGAGGCCATGCTAGTACTTCCAAAACCGCTGTAAAGGTGCTGCAATGCGGGTTCTATTGGCCTTCTGTTCAAGGATGCTCACCGTTTTGTTAAGGTGTGTGATATATGTCAACGCACGGAGAATATTTCGCGCGGAAATGAGATGCCTCTTAATTTCATTCTCGAGGTTGAGATATTCGATGTATGGGGTATTGATTTCATGGGACCATTCCCATTTTCTTATTCGAATAAGTTCACATCTTGGTAGCCGTTGACTATGTATCTAAGTGGGTAGAGGCCCTGGCTTCTCCAACGAACGATGCCCGTGTGGTCTCCAAGTTCTTTAAGAAGGTAATTTTTCCCCGCTTTGGTGTGCCGCGCGTTGTGATTAGTGATGGAGGAAGTCACTTTATTGAACGTAAGTTCGAAGCTCTTCTCAAGAAATATGGTGTACAACATCGTGTTGGTCTTTCTTACCATCCACAAACAAGTGGACAAGTTGAAATTTCAAATAGGGAGATCAAATCTATACTTGAGAAGACTGTGGCTAGATCGCACAAGGATTGGTCTCTTAAGTTAGATGATGCGCTATGGGCGTATAGGACGGCCTTCACAACTCCTATTGGTACCACGCCCTATCGTCTAGTATATGGAAAAGCATGTCACCTACCCGTTGAGCTAGAACACAGAGCATTTTGGGCTATCAAGAGCCTAAATTATGACTTTGACCGAGCGGGTGAACGCCGAGCTTTGCAATTGAATGAGCTTGATGAGCTCCGCATGGATGCTTATGAGAGCTCTCGTATTTACAAGGAGCGCACTAAGCAGTGGCATGATAAGCAACTTATAAGGAGAGGTTCCACATTGGTGACTTCGTTCTCCTATTCAACTCCCGATTGAAGCTTTTTCCCGGCAAGTTGCGTTCTAGGTGGTCTGGACCATTTCGAGTCACCAAGGTTTTTCCTTATGGTTCGGTGGAAGTCACTAGTGAAGCAAGTGGTTCGTTCAAGGTCAATGGAAGTCGCCTCAAGCATTATGTCACCGGTGCACTTATTGAAGGCAAGCAAGTCTATTGCATATCTCTTCCACCAACTGCCCCATGATCTTTAAGGAGTCGAGCTCATTGACTTTAAACGAGCGCTTTTCAGGAGGCAACCCGAGTTCTACACCCACATCTTTTTCATTTTTTTCTTCTTCTTTTTGTGTGATTTCATTTACATTGATGTCTTTTTGTTTGTTTTTGGTGTGTTTATAGGTAAAAAAAGAAAAAAAAATTGTCGAAAAGAAGCTGCAAGCACACCTTCAAAGACACGAGTCGCGACCATCACCGCAACTCGCGGCTTGTACCGCGACTCGCGGTTTTCGAGGAATGTTGTAACCGGGTTTAAACCCACGTCTCTCCTTCTTCTCTCTCACTCTATTCTCATGTTCCACTCTCTCTCCTCTCACAAAACAAATTTTCTCTCTCACTCACTACTCTCCCTCCTCTTATCAACCACCACCACCACATGCATTCACCACCCCCTCCTCTTTTCAACCCCTTCTACTACAAAATCCACCGCAACCTTCTCCTAACCCCTTTTCCACCCAAATTTTCACACAATCAATCCACTCCCATAAACCCTAGAAGTTGGGGCTTTTTGCATTGAGGCTTGTTTTGTGAAATTGGAGAGTGCAATCAACCACATTGGGTACTAGCTTGGCAAATTTGGAGTTGGAATGCATCGCTTGATCGCCTAGAGGTATAAATTTCACATTCCTACCTTCCTTTGATATAGCTTGAATTCCTTGTTCTAGCTTCCTACCTAGGATTGTTGAAATTATTGTTGGTGGATATATATGACTGTGGTTGATTATTATTGGTGATTATTGGTGCTTGTTGGTTGGATAATTGCCTTGTGGTTGGTAATTTTGTGCCTTGTTATGAATTGGTTGTTGTTGGAGTGTGGAGTGGAGTACTTTTGGGGTTTGTATTTGTTGAATTGGAAGTCATTATACTTGTGAACCATGCCACCCCGTTCCAAACGAACCAAAATAGGGAAGCTAGCACTTCTCAATCAACCCCTAGGGTAGATACCTTGGGACTTCGTAACCTTACAACCGAGCACCATGGGCGCGTTTCACGCAGCCCAACCGTCACATTAAGGTTACTAAGATCGTTGATTACTCCGCACTAAAGACATTGGGGTTAGTTGAGCCAGTCACCCAGCTGCTTCAAAAAATTAGGCTTGAGGGTTTTGTGAGCAAATGGGCACCAACCTTTGAGCGTTTCACCCTAGAATTCCTTTCTACTCTAAAAAAAACTGAGGGTGAGCATCCTGGGATTGAGTTCCACCTTAATGACAAACCTTATAGCCTAACCATGCCACAATTGAAAGCCATTTTTGGTTGGAGGAACTTGAATGCATTAAACTTTCACCACAACAGTGAAGACAATGAGGATACTTTTTGGGACGCACTCACTCAGTTGCGTAAGACCCCCAATAACAAGAGTTATTTCTTGCGTCACCCCCTTCTTCGATATGTACATCGATTATTGTCTATGACCGTATTTGGGCAAGGGGAACCCACTAACATCCCTAGCCTAGAGTTGAAGGTTTTATGGTCTATGACACCAGCAGGCCGGGGGACGCCTGATCTAGCTGCAATTTGGGTAGCTCGATGTCTAGAGCTTTCTAAGCTGCAG
Organism: Beta corolliflora; assembly: GCA_947648045.1. Taxonomy (NCBI): domain Eukaryota; kingdom Viridiplantae; phylum Streptophyta; class Magnoliopsida; order Caryophyllales; family Amaranthaceae; genus Beta; species Beta corolliflora. The sequence continues at coordinate 171,518 of CANSZD010001643.1, read as the reverse complement.
AAAGGAAAAATCAGTGTGGGTGGCATGATCTCCTTGATTGCTGAGCACCTTGGAGTGCAACCAAATGATAATGTCCGAGTACTGACCGATGATTCTTACATGTATGACCTGTCAAAGATGGTTAGTGCAAAGATGATTTCATTTGCAGGGGTGAAGGGTCGTTTTGTGTGGCACTATGGAGGTAGGCATGTCACTTTCATGACCCTACCTCAACCTACTCGGGTGGCTATTCCTCCCAATGCCATAGCAGAGCACTTTTTCCTTGCCCCTGACGCCGCTTTTGCAGCGGTGGTGCGTGTTGAGTTTCAGCGGTTGCGATGTTCGCAAACCCGGGGTAGAGGAGGTCACTTGGTGGATGATGTGGATGATGAAGATGAAGAAGAGGGTGAATGTGATGAGTTTGATGAGGATGAAGATGAGGAGGAGCCTGTTCCTAGGGATAGAGGTGTTGGTGGCCATGATGGCCAAGTTGGGTCCTCTCACACACATGTCCCTCCTCCTTTTGCATCATATGAGGAGCGGATGACTTTGTTTGCATTGAGACAGGTTGAGTTCTCATCTCGCCTAGACGGGACCGAGGACCAACTTGATGCTATCTACTACGTGATGTCATCACTTAACACCTTCCATCTCCACACCTATCCATATACATATACAGATCCTGAGATGGAGATTTCACGGCGGCGCCAGCAGCGTATGGAGGAGCGTGCCTCCAGGAGATCACATCGTGATCCTGGCGGGCCTTCTGGCTCCTAGTTGGTGAGTCTTCCCCTTTGTCCTTTTTGCATTGAGAACAATGCTTTGTTTACGCATGGGGGAGGGGATGTCTCATCTACTTGTATATATGCTTGTTTATATAATCTTTCCGATCTAAAAAAAAAAAAAATGAAGACCCGCTAAGTTAAAAACCCGAAAAGGCGGCTTAGGTAAAATTGGGGCCCGGCTAGGTTGAAAACCTTAAAGGGCAACCTAGGTAAAAAAAAAAGTGGCTTGGATGAAAACCCGAAAGGGCTCCTAGGCAAAATGAGAGACAAAAGAAAAGAGAGACAAGTTACTCATCTCATTTGCCGGTGTGGTTGACATAAGGATGGAGGGTTATAGGAGTGTTTGGGTAGGACTAGGCTCGATGGTTGGTGTGATATGGAGGTCTCACTTGAGGATGTTGGAGATTCGATTGTCGGGAGGATTGATGAGTTCAAGCATGGGGGTGTCAACTTGACCCCTTGTGATTGATTTGATATATATTTGTGATTTTTGGCTTGACGGTTGATATGCATAATAGATGTGTGCATGTTCTTTGAGTTCTTTCAGAACATGGTCACAAATGACTCTATTTTTGGTTGAGCATGGGGGAAGTATGCTTAGGAGTAGCGGAGTTGGGTCACTTGGGTGTAGGTTAGTTGCTACTATGGAGTATGAGAAGGGCGCTAGAGTGGATATTAGATGATGTTGGATGTGGATTGTTACTCGTTGTTTGTTGCATGTTTTAGGCCTTGTGAGGTTATCTTGTTGTTCATTACCTGTTGCTTACTCGAGGACGAGCAAGGTCTAAGCATGGGGGAATTTGTTAAGTCTGCATTTTACTCTTATTTTGGCGCATTTTGAGGGATATTATGTTGTGATTTGGATTGGTTTTAGTAGATTTGTGCCCAAGTGATAGGAATTGAGGAGAAATGTCAAATTATGAGAGGAGCATGCATTTGTGGCTCATTTGGAGGCTTAATGATACCATGGATATAATGCTAGGTCCAAGATGGAAGTATTTGGGCTTCCTACAAGGTCCAATTGGGTTGGAAGCCGTATTTGAAGAGTCCACGGAAAGAAAACTGTCATCGGTTATACCACGAGTCGCGGTGTGGCAGCAGCTCGCGGTGGAATGCCGAGTGCATACCGCGACTCGCGGTCAGGAGTGCGACTCGCGGCTATGGGCGCGACTCGCGGTGCTCAGTTCGGATCGCGGTGGACGCGGGCAGCGTTTTTCCCTTGTGTCATTTTCTCGCTTTTATTTTTAGAGAGTTTTCGGAAAAATATAAATAGTGGATGTTATTTTCTATTCAGTTTTTTTGGGGACGTTATTATTAGAGTTCTAGCCCTAGTTTCAGTTTCTTTGGAAAAAAACTTGAACTTGAAGATTAATTTGATCAAGTGTTTTGGGATTCCTCTACGATTCAAGCAATCTTAATAAGTTTTACTCTTTCCTCTCTCTATGATCTATTTAATTATGTATTCAATTATGCTTATTGTTCTTATTGCCATGATTAGTGAGTAGTATTTCTATCTTAGATTAAGTTGTGCCCTATTATGGATTGATCGTGTAAGTTGTTCTAATTCCCATGTTATTGAATTATATGCTTAGGGTTTGACAAGATTGTATTTGTAGTCAATTTCGCATCTTACCTTAGCCCTTGCTTTCATTATCAACGAAAGTTAGAGTAGAGATTAGGATCATATGTTTGTTAAATTGTTATTTTATTAATTAAGTTCATCAACGAAAGTTGGGTCTTAATTCGAATAGTCTTGTCATTGATTTAAATTCTCCCATGAAAATAGGAGGCATACATGTTAGTTAGGCCTTTTGCTATCATGATAGTGAGCTTTAGGTATTGATGGATGATTTGGGATTTAGTTTCGGTTCGCAGCTGTGCTTTATTGCTAAGTCATAAGGGAATGTCATTCATACCTAAGTTATAATTAAATAATTGGGAAGTGAGTTATGGTTTGATCAATTCATAGTAGTGGTGATACTTAATCTTAGTGTTTTAATTATCATATTCATATAGTTTGCCATATTTTGTCATTAGTTTAGCCTTTAGTTTATAGATTATTCCTCATTTCTGGATTGTGTAACTATTTTGTAATCTAAAATCAAGTAGTGGTTAATCTTGCACCTCCCTGAGTTCGACCCGTATGTGCTACAACACCGTACACTTGCGGTATTAAAATAAAACCCTAACAGCCACATTTGTTTTAAGGGTAAACAACCCATAAACAGTTTTCCTTAAATAATTAATAAAGCCACATAGATTTTTGATTTAGTTCATTGTGATATTTGGGGCCCTAATCGTATTGTGTCTACTAGCAATGCTCGTTATTTGCTTACTATTGTTGATGATTATTCACGTGCTACCTGGGTTTATTTGATGATTGGCAAATATGAGGCAAAATAATTGTTGTATGAATTTTATGCTATGGTTAAACCCAGTTTAACAATAAAATTAAGGGGCTTCGGAGTGATAACGGACAAGAGTTTTTAAGTCTTGCATCTTTCTTTCGCCAGAAAGGTATTATTCATCAGACATCTTGTGTTGATACTGCCCAACAGAATGGTAGGGTGGAGCACAAACATCGTCATATCCTTAATGTAGCTCGCGCTCTTAGGTTTCAGGCTAAGTTACCGAAATCTTTTTTGGGGGAGTGTGTCCTTACAACTGTTCATCTTATAAATATTAGTCCTACTCCTTTATTGAAGGGTAAAACACCTTATGAATGTTTTTTTGGTTTGTGACCTTCTTATGATGCCATTCGTGTGTTTGATTGGTTGTCTATGTTATGCTGTTAATCGCTCTCGTATAAAGGATAAGTTCGATTCTAGATCTCGTCGTTGCTTATTTCTTGGATATCCGTTTGGTAAGAAAGGGTGGTGACTTTATGACCTTGAGACGTGTGAATTTTTTGTGAGTAGGGATGTTATCTTTTTTGAGGATCAATTCCCCTATCCTACTGTTCTTTCTGACGTGGCGCAAAAGCAGTGAGATTTATATTTTTCCCATCCATCCCTTTGGCCGGATTATTTGTTTGATGATAGTGGTTATGGCACTGATGTTGGTGCGCCTATTGGTGATGTTGGTGCACCTAGTATTGTTGATGGTGTCTTGCGTGCGCCTGATGGTTCTGCCGTGCGTACGGATGGTGTGGTCACCACGCCTCTACGCCCCACTCGAAGCATATTTGGTGATGCTTCTCCGACTCATGTGCGTATTGGTGAGGTTATGTGTGACACCTCCACGCCTCTTGATTTGAGGGGGAGTTCGTCGTCATCTAGTGAACTGTTAGGGTGTGGGCATCGTACTAAAGTTCAATCTTGCAAGCTTCGTGATTTTGTGACTCATACTGTGGTGTGTGAAAATATTGACTCCAAACCCTCTACTGCGTCTCCTTCTCTGTCTCGTTCTTCAGGTACGCCCTTTGATATAGCTTGTTATGTTGATTATAATATTTTTTTCTGTAAAACATAGAGGTTTTCTGGCAGCTGTTACTAAAGGACATGAGCCTCAAAGTTTTCAGGAGGTTGTGAAACATCCTGGTTGGCGCAAAGCAATGGAGGAGGAGCTTGTGGCTCTTGAGCGCAATGGTACTTGGAGTTTAGAGGATCTACCTTCAGGTAAGAAAGCTATTAGGAGTGGTTGGGTGTATCGTATTAAATACACTTCAACTGGCGAGGTTGGATGGTTGAAAGGTAGACTAGTTGTTCATGGTAATCGCTAGATAAAAGGTGTTGATTATAATGAAACGTTTTGTCTTGTTGATAAAATGGGCACTGTACGTTTATTTTTAGCTGTTGATGTATCTCTTAATTGGAAATTGCATCAGATGGATGTTCATAATGCTTTCTTACATGGTGATTTGCATGAAGAAGTTTATATGAAAATTCTTCCTGGGTATCGTGGTGCTCCTCTAGGGAAGATTTGCATGTTAAGAAAATCGTTGTATTGATTGAAACAGGGACCTCGACAGTGGTTGGCAGATTATTCTTTGTTCAGTTACATTCAGGGACAGGTTGCTCTTCATGTTCTTGTTTATGTTGATGATTTCATTATTGCAGGCTCATCTCATGATGTTATTGTTCGCTTTAAGGAATATTTGAGTTCATGTTTTCATATGAAGGATTTGAGTATATTGAAATATTTCTTAGGCATTGAGGTTGCTAGAAGCAGGGATGTATTGATTTTGTCACAACGCATATATGCGTTGGATGTATTAACAGAAGCCGGCATGTTATGTTGCAAACCCATTGACGAGCCTATGGAGCAGAATCATCGTCTCGCTAACGTTGAAGGGTCGCCATATGCGCATTCTGACAGATATAGACGCCTAGTTGGTCGACTGGTCTATCTGTCTATTACTCGTCCTGAATCAAGTTATGTTGTGCATACTCTGTCTCAATTTCTTGTTGCACCACATGTTTGTCATTGGGATGCTGCTCTTCGTGTTTTGTGTTATCTAAAAGGAAGTCGGTATTGTGTTGCGTCCTTTGGGTAATATGCAACTTACTGCATTTTGTGATAGTGATTGAATTGCTTGTCCGTTGACTCGGCGTTCTGTTACTTGTTATTTGGTGTTTTTGGGTCGTTCTCTTGTCTCCTGGAAGACTAAGCAATAACCTACTGTAGCTCGTTCATCTGCCGAGGTTGAGTATAGGGCTATGGCTATTACTACTTGTGAGTTAAAGTGGTTGAAGTATTTGTTGTCTTCTCATGGTATTTTATATCCTAAGCCTATGCGTTTGTATTCGGATAGTCAATCTGCTATTCATATTTCAAAGAATCCAGTTTTACATGATCGTACGAAGCATATTGAGGTAGATTGTCATTTTATTCCAGATGAATTGACTTCTGGTAACTTATCTACCTCCTATGTTCCTACTGGACATCAATTAGCATATATCTTGACCAAAGCTTTGGGACGACGCCAGTTTGGTTTTCTACTCCGCAAGTTAGGCATTTGTGATCTTCATGCTCCAACTTGACAGGGAGTATTGGAGTATTATGTTTGGAGTATTATGTTTATTAGGAGTCTTGTATTATATTCCTATCTGTCAAGTTGTTAGGATATCTAGTTTAGTAAGGTTTCCTGATATTATGTTGTATATATATTCCTCTAAAGTTTAATGAGAAGTTTGATGAGTTTTCCAATATTCTAAATATTAACACTAGTACTTTCTAACAAGAAAATGTTAGCAGTAGAAGGACTTTGATTTACCCTTCCTTATTTGCGTCAGTTTCTCATCATTGTTGGTTAGTTCATCCAAGAAATAATGGAAATTTCTGTTCTGCTGTTCTGATTTCTATTTGATGCTAAATTGTTCGTCTGCAAGATGAAATTTATTCTTTCGCTCGCAGTTGGCTGAACACTTCAACTTCAGCCACAAATGTCAAGAAATTGGTGCATATTCTGCTTGATCTGTTATTAGATCATATCAGATTTTGTTACTTTGAGCTCTAATTTTTATCGTACTATATGTGGCATATTTCCGAGTTCAGGATAATAAGCAGCATTTCACTCACATGTTTCCACTTTCTACACTGACTTCGGTCATATAGAGGAAGCAATGTACATTGTACATAATGACTATCAGATGGTGTAATTAGAAATATGATAACTGGGTGAGTGGGAAACTAGTTTTGATTAGTAAAAATCAATTATTACATATGACAAAAACAATGGTGAAGCAACAAGTATCAATTTTGATCTATAAAATTCGTTCTTGATTAATAAAATACGGTTTCCTCGACGAAAATTAGTTCTCATGAACTTCAACCAGCAAAACTTAGTTCACCTTAGTCCAAGAAAAAGTAGGTGAACATACAACGAATCAATATATTTGAGGCACCTAATGTTCAAGATAAGCAACAGATCTATACTCGTCGTTGAGAATATTGATTGTAGTGTTGGGCTACCAGGCTGCAGAAAGTATGTGGACAACTCTAGTAGAAATGAAGACAAAATAGGTGATGAACATTAGATAATGTCAAAGATATGTACTGTTTTTAGTCCGAGGAACAAGGTTAGAAAGGTAGAGTAAAGGCGCTGATTTTTCAATTTTTAAGTATCACTTTGGTAGAATCAGGTAAAAGCATATGACAAAAAAAAATAGTGAATCAGCAAAAACAATAGTATCTGAGATATCACTTTTGATGAGACTTAGATTTTTTTTTAACAGAGATGAGACTTAAATTTTTTTTGAACAAAGATGAGACTTAGATTTTTTCTTGAACACAGATGATACTTAATTTTTTTTTTTTTTAACAGAGATGAGACTTAGATTGATTTAAAAAATGAGTAAACTTTGTTTGATACTCCCTCCTCCCCTAAATAGAGTTCCCAATTCTTTTACGTACAAATATTAAGGAGAAATCATAAGTGAGACCATAGATATATTAAATTATAATTAAAAATTAATTAAAAATTGAAGTTGGTGTAGGAATTTGTGCCTTGATTCTGGTTGAATTGGTGCTGTCGCAAGCTCGCCCGATCAAGTCGGGCAATGCCGCCCGACCGGACGAGGTCGAAAGTCTAAGCTGGAGCTTGGAAGCAGGGCGTCCGATGGCGTCGGGCGTAGTTACCGAACTACGGCCCGAGTGCAATTCATATTTGGGAAAATAGGCCGCCCGATAGGGCGGATGTCGCCCGACCCGATCGGGCGATGCGCGTTTTCCGAACTTGCTTATAAATAGGTTATAACCTAGTTTATTTATTGGACGAATTAGTCATTAATTACATCTGTAATTCTGCTTTTCCTCAAGAGCAATAAAACTTTTCTCTCTCTGCCCGTGGACGTAGCCAACACACTGTTGGTGAACCACGTTAAATCTGTGTGTACTTTATTGTTTTCTTCATTCGATTATTTATTCTTTCTCACATCCATTATGACAAATTGGTATCAAGAGCTTTGGTTTTTCGATCTGGGTGAGAAAGATGTCTGGGATGAATGTGAAAATTGATAAATTCACTAGGACAAACAGTTTCAGTATGTGGCAAATCAAGATGCGGGCTTTACTTAAGCAACAGGGGTTGTGGGCACCGTTGGCAAAGAAGTCATCGGATTCAGTTACCGCTGAGATGGTCGTTCTGGAGGAGAAGGCACATTCAACGATCATGTTGTGTCTTGTTGATGACATCATCACTGAAGTCGCAGAGGAGGAAACCGCATCTGGTCTGTGGTTGAAGTTGGAGAGTTTGTGTATGACAAAATCTCTAACCAACAAGTTGCTTTTGAAGCAACGTCTGTTCAGTCTGTGCATGAATGAAGGTACGCCTCTTAGAGATCACCTAGATCAATTAAAAACAATTTTGTTCGAATTGCGTAATATTGATGTTAAGGTGGAGGATGCTGCATTAATTATGCTTGTTTCTTTACCATTATCATATGAGAATTTTGTGCAATCTTTTATTGTTGGTAAAGATTATGTGTCCCTAGAAGAAGTTAGATCATCATTGTATACTAGGGAATTGCGCCATAAGGCATCTAATAGTACGAGTACAGATAATCAGGCCTCTGGATTAGTGGCCAGTAGTAGTAAGGCACATGGGAATTCTGGGAAAAAGAATTTCAAGAAATCTGGAAATTCCAAAAGGGATCCTTAACCTAATGATATATGTAAATACTGTAAGGAAAGGGGCATTGGAAAAAGGACTGATGATATTGCCCTAGTTGCTGATGAACATATGCATCTTTTCGGATGTATGGGTTCTTGATTCGGGGGCATCTTGTCATATGTGTTCGCGTAAGGAGTGGCTTATGAACTATAAACAGGTTGATGGAAGTGTTACTATGGCCAACGGGGAAGTATGCAAGACAGTTGGTATAGGGTCCATCAGAATTAGGACATGTGATGGCAAATTATGTAATTTGAACAATGTTAGGCACGTTCCACGGGTTACGAAGAATCTGATTTCACTTAGTCTGTTAGACAGAAAAGGGTTTAGTTTCAAAGGTGAAGGTGCAATGTTGTATGTCTACAAAGGTTCAAAGATAATTCTGAAAGGTGTTAAATGGGAGACATTGTATGTGTTGCAAGGGTCTACGTTATCTGAGTTTGGGATTGCCACATTGGTTGTTTGTGGTAGTGTTGTAAAACAGGTGGAGCACTGAGACACTCTAGATTGGAGTGGTAGTTCACGTCAGGGAAAAGTCCGTCAAACACTCACAATTTTTAATCTAGAATTCCGTGTTCTTCGTCGTCAAAATTGGGTCAGCTAAATTTGGCTCTTGGTCGGCATGTAATCTTTGGGAACTCTCCCCAAAGGGACGGTTGTGAAGACACGATGGTTGAACTATCTGTCGGAGAGGTGGATATATCTGAGCCGTCCAAGGAAGGTGTTGCTCGTGCTAGGCAAGAGTATAAGCAAGCCATATGTTCGAATCTGGTTGCACAGGGTAAGTGCCAAGGTTGCTTGGAATTACAAACTATTCGAAGCAGTTAGTTGCCCTTTGGGGCAAGTCTAGGGCCCTTAGGGGCTAATCTGGTCTGGGGCCTTTCGGGGCTAATCTGGTGTCCTTAAGGGACAAGTCTGGTTCTGGTTGTCTTACGGGGAAAATCTGGTTGCAGGGAGAATCTGGGCATTGTGTTCAATGCGTCTCTTATCTGGTTTTCTGGTTTATTGTGAGAGGATTCAAGTCAAGGTAGAGATATGTAGGAATTTGTGCCTTGAATCTGGTTGAATTGGTGTTGTCGCAGGCTCTCCCGGTTATGTCGGGCAGTGCCACCCGACCGGGCGAGGTCGAAGGTCTAAGCTGGAGCTTGGAAGTAGGGCGTAGTTACCGAACTACGACAGGGCGATGGTCGCCCGATCGGGCCCAAGTGCAATTCATGTTTGGGAAAATAGACTGCCCGATTGGGCGGATGTCACCCGACCCGATCGGGCGGTGGGCTTTTTGACGTGGAAATGCGTTTTACGAATTTTCTTATAAATTGGTTTTAACCTAGTTTATTTATTAGACGAATTAGTCATTAATAACATCTGTAATTATGGTTTTCCTCAAGAGCAATAAAACTTTTCTCTCTCTGTCCGTGGACGTAGCCAACACACTGTTGGTGAACCACGTTAAATCTGTGTGTTCTTTATTGTTTTCTTTGTTCATTATTTGTTCTTTCTCACATCCGTTATAGCAGTTGGTATCTTAGAAAATGTGGGCTACTTTACAAAGTCATATTGTTTGTGGAAAAGTGGATAATATAATATAAAATGAAAGCTAAATAATATTTTAATTGGTATGGACCCATACCAAATAAGGAAATGGAAAATCTATTTGAAACAGACATAAATAAAAAAAATAAGAACACTATAGAGTATAAAACCTTACAAAAAATATGTTATTCAATATTGAAGATTAAATTTTGCTCAAACTCACAGTCTCTTCAACTCTCTATAAATTAAAATAATTTTTTCATTTAGAAAAAACAAATATTACTCTGAACATGTTGATAAGCCAGCAATTTTGCGATCAAACATGTTACATGACATGGCACACTGAGTGACTCACACACATGTTCAAGCGTATGATATATCTTGGGTAAGTCACAAGTTTTGGGTAAGTCACGATATATCTTGTAAGTTGTAGCCCAATAAAAGTAAACTTCCAATAGTAAAGGTAACCTAACCAACATCACAACTTACTAAAAAAACCCCTACAAAAATGGGCGCACACAACCGGATACTGAAAAAAATGAGTAGTGTTGAGAATTTCCAATCCATTTAGTTAACAGGTCAATACGACACGATACGTCTTATTAAATGGTTGGATTGGTGTTGAAGTTTCCAACACAAAGATGATACACAAATATACTTGAACCTATTTAGCACAATTGCTACACAAATATAAGATATTAATATTAAAAATTGGTTTAAAATTACCAAAAATTTGGTTAATAATAACACTACATGAACCAGACAACTAATAGAAGTAGCTTCCCGCGGTGTAATGTTTTTGGGTAGTTGAGCATTCCTCAAAAAAATTGCACATTTCTCTCTCTCTCTCTCTCTCTCTCTCTCTCTCTCTTTCTCCACAATATCTGTAACAATGGTAAGGAGAGGGGGAGCAAAGATTTCGTCAAATTTAATCTCTCTACGCCATTTTTGGACATTTATACTCTTCTCTCTTCTTTTCCTCCCAACTTTTGCAAAATTTAATCTTTTTGCCAGAGGTGAGTTTTTTTTTTTTGCTAAGTAAGTAAAATGTTATTCATGAAACTTCAATTACAACCTAAACTAGCCTAAAGAAAGGCAAGCCAACTAGGTTGGACCCCCTTTACCTTTTAGGCTAGAACCAAGCCAACTAGGCTATCAAACTCTAATACAATCAAAGACTACATCCATCTCATTGACTAAGCTTAGTGAACCATTCATAATCTTTCCTAGCTATTTTCTTAGGTATAACAGAAAAAACTCTAGCTCTTACAAGGCTTTTGATCTGTTTACAAACATGGCTGATATTAGGAGAACAATTTTCCCAACAGACCTTGTTTCTTGCTTGCCAAATGTTGTACACTAGTGCTGCAATTCCAGCTAGCATCACATTTCTTTGGAACTTCAATTTTCTACAATTCTGCACCCAGTTGAGTAGATGTTGCATATCCTTTGTAGTTGCTTGTATCCCCAGCCAAGCTTTAATGCTATTCAAGCATTGAGCACTAAATGAACATTTGAAAAATAAATGAGAATGAATCTCAGATTCATTATCACAAATCAGATAGTTAGCGATAGAGCTAATACCAATAGCAGCAAGTTTAGCAGTAGTCTGGAGTCTTTGTTGTATTGCTAACCAGTGAACTCTAGCTTGTTCTCCCATCAATTTCTCATATATCAGCTTCACAAAGTATTTATTCATTTGGCAAAGTTCCCCCTGACTGATGATTTGCTTTAAATGTTCTTTCACCATGCAAATCTTCTTCCAATACCAGCTAGCCAATCTCCGATAGTAAGTGGGTAAGCCCGGTTCAAGTTGTTTCAAAAAAGGTGAACTCATCTCTACTCGCACTGTCACTGGATGGAGAATGTGCATCAACTACCGTAAGTTGAACAAGGCCACACGTAAGGATCACTACCCTCTTCCCTTTATTGATCAAATGTTGGAGCGTCTTGCAAAACATTCCTTCTTTTGTTACTTAGATGGATTTTCTGGTTTTTTCCAATTCCCTGTCCATCCAAGTGACCAAGAGAAGACGACTTTTACATGTCCCTATGGCACCTTTGCTTATCGAAAGATGCCATTTGGACTATGTAACGCTCCGGCAACCTTTCAACGATGCATGATAGCTATTTTTTCAGAGCTTATTGAACACTCTATGGAAGTTTTTATGGATGACTTCTCTATTTATGTCCCTTCTTTTGATGCATGTTTGCTAAACCTTGAAAAAGTGCTACGAAGGTGTCAAGAAGTCCACTTAGTGCTCAATTGGGACAAGTGCCATTTCATGGTGCAAGAGGGAGTAGTTTTGGGTCATGTTGTATCTGATAAGGGTATCGAAGTGGATAGAGAGCAAAAGTCAAAGTCATAGAGAAGCTTCCACCCCCGATCAATGTAAAAGGGCTGAGGAGTTTCCTTGGTCATGCGGGGTTCTACCGCCGTTTTATCAAGGATTTCTCTAAGATCTCTAGGCCTTTGACCGAGCTCCTAGCCAAAGATACCCCATTTGTGTTTATTGATGCTTGTCTTGAAGCTTTCCACAGGTTGAAGAAGACATTGACTTCAGCACCTATTATTCAACCTTCAGGTTGGACCCTTCCATTCGAGTTGATGTGTGATGCCAGTGACCATGTTGTAGGTGCTGTGTTGGGACAAAAGCATGATGGCAAGATGCATGCCATTTACTATGCTAGCAAAACCTTTGATGGTGCTCAGATGAACTACACCACCACTGAAAAGGAGTTGCTAGCCGTTGTGTTTGCAGTGGAGAAGTTTCGGTCTTATTTGGTGGGATCGAAGGTGATAGTGCATACGGATCATGCGGCTCTTAAGTTTCTATTAAGCAAGAAGGATGCCAAACCCCGTTTGATTCGTTGGATATTGCTTCTCCAAGAGTTTGACATGGAGATCAAGGATAAGAAAGGAACTGATAATGTTGTGGTTGACCATCTTTCCCGTCTCACATTGAACGTCAGAAAATATGATCTCCCAATCGACGACTCATTGCCTGATGATCAGTTCTCTACTACAATTGGTCAATCTCATTGGTTTGCTGACATAGTGAATTTTCTGGCCAGTGGAGTTCCTCCTCCTGATTATTCATCATATCAACGCAAGAAGTTCTTGCATGATGTCAAACATTATTTCTGGGATGATCCTTGTCTATTTAAGTCTTGTGCGTATGGGGTCATCCGCCGTTGTGTACAGGAGGATGAGGTGACCTCTATCCTATCTCACTGCCATGATATGCCTTGTGGAGGCCATGCTAGTACTTCCAAAACCGTTGCAAAGGTGTTGCAATGCGGGTTCTATTGGACTTCTCTGTTCAAGGATGCTCACCGTTTTGTTAAGGCGTGTGATAGATGTCAACGCACGGAGAATATTTCGCGCCGAAATGACACTACAAAAAAACGCTCGTATAGCGATGGAGTTTTAGAAACGGATCTGTATCCGTTTCTAATTTAGAGACGGAAAATTAATAATCCGTTTCTAAAAAAATATAGGGACGGATTTTAAAATCCGTCTCTACATTAGAGACGGATTTTAAAATCCGTCCCTAAGTTAGAGACGGAATTATAAAATCCGTTTCTGGTGTGTTTTACCAATTTTTCCATACTTTGTCAAAAATTTATATCAAATTTAGAGACGGATTTTGAAATTCCGTCTCTAAATTAGAGACGGATTTTGAAATTCCGTCGCTAAATTAGAGACGGATTTTTGAATTCCGTCTCTAATTTAGAGACGGATCTTTAAAATTCCGTCTCTAAATTAGAGACGGATTTTCAAATTCCGTCTCTAATTTAGGGACGGATTTTCAAATTCCGTCTCTAATTTAGGGACGGATTTACAAAATCCGTCTCTAATTTAGGGACGGATTTTCAAATTCCGTCCCTAAGTTAGTCAAGTAGATATGTTTTAAAATGCATTTTCAAATCCGTCTCTAAATTAGAGACGAAAATTCAAATTCGTCTCTAAATTAGAGACGGAAATTCAAATCCGTCTCTAAATTAGAGATGGATTTTCATTTCCGTCTCTAAATTAGAGACGGATTTGAAAATCCGTCTCTAATTTAGACAAGTAGATATTTTTTATAATGCACTTTAGAGACGGAAATTCAAATCCGTCTCTAAATTAGAGACGGAAATTCAAATTTGTCTCTAAATTAGAGACGGATTTTTAAGATCTGTTTCTAATATTTCTTTCAATTATTATCAATTCCACACGTAAAAGTAAATAAGTAGTACTTGGTGTAGTTGGTATGAGTTTCTCCTTGTGACTTAGAGGTTACAGGTTCGATTCCTACCAATTGCGGTTCTTGAGAATGGGGATTCCCCTTACCCATTTCCACTGCTTCCAAGAGCCTTGCCTACAAAGCCGACCGGGTTGCCGGAGCGAGGTTCCGAACCGAGTGAGATTGTGAACCGAACAATGGAACCGGGTTGAACCGAACAACTAACAATAGGTGATTTTAAAAAAACCATTCCTAAACTTAGAGACGGATTTCAAAAATCCGTCTCTAAAATTAGAGACGGATTTCAAAAATCCGTCTCTAAAATTAGAGACGGATTTTTGAATTCCGTCTCTAAAATTAGAGACGGATTTTTGAAATCCGTCCCTAAAATTAGAGACGGATTTTTGAAATCCGTCCCTAAACTTAGAGACGGATTTTGAAATCCGGCCCCTAAACTCGTAGACGGATTTTGGAAATCCGTCTCTAAGTTTTTACTACGGAATTAGAAACGGATATTATTCCGTCGCTAAATTAGAGACGGATATTTGGGATTCCGTCTCTAAGTTCGTTTAGCGACGAGGACTTTAGTAACGGACATAATCCGTCTCTAAATCCGTCTCTGAGTACATATAGCGACGGATTTTGACGATTTAGAGACGGATTATGTCCGTCGCTATAGAGTGATTTTTTTGTAGTGTGAGATGCCGCTTAATTTCATTCTCGAGATTGAGATATTCGATGTATGGGGTATTGATTTCATGGGACCATTCCCATCTTCTTATTCGAATAAGTTCATCTTGGTAGCCGTTGACTATGTATCTAAGTGGGTAGAGGCCTTGGCTTCTCCAACGAACGATGCCCGTGTGGTCTCCAAGTTCTTTAAGAAGGTAATTTTTCCCCGCTTTGGTGTCCCGCGCGTTGTGATTAGTGATGGAGGAAGTCACTTTATTGAACGTAAGTTCGAAGCTCTTCTCAAGAAATATGGTGTGCAACATCGTGTTGGTCTTTCCTACCATCCACAAACAAGTGGACAAGTTGAAGTTTCAAATAGGGAGATCAAATCTATACTTGAGAAGACCGTGGCTAGATCGCGCAAGGATTGGTCTCTTAAGTTAGATGCGCTATGGGCGTATAGGACGGCCTTCAAGACTCCTATTGGTACCACGCTCTATCGTCTAGTATATGGAAAAGCATGTCACCTACCCGTTGAGCTAGAACATAAAGCATTTTGGGCTATCAAGAGCCTAAATTATGACTTTGACCGAGCGGGTGAACGCCGAGCTTTGCAATTGAATGAGCCTAATAAGCTCAGCTTGGATGCTTATGAGAGCTCTCGTATTTACAAGGAGCGCACTAAGCAGTGGCATGACAAGCAGCTTATGAGGAGAGAGTTCCACATTCGTGACTCCGTTCTCCTATTCCACTCCCGATTGAAGCTTTTTCCCGGCAAGCTGCATTCTAGGTGGTCTGGACCATTTCGGGTCACCAAGGTTTTTCCATATGGTTCGATGGAAGTCACTAGTGAAGCAAGTGGCTCGTTCAAGGTGAATGGAAGTCGCCTCAAGCATTATCTCACTGGTGCTCTGATTGAAGGAAAGCAAGTCTATTGCCTATCTCATCCACCAACTGCCCCATGATCTTTAAGGAGTCGAGCTCATTGACTTTAAACGAGCGCTTTTCAGCAGGCAACCCGAGTTCTACACCCACATCTTTTTCATTTTTTTTCTTCTTCTTTGATTTTTTTTCCCTTTTGTGTGATTTCATTTACATTGATGTCTTTGTGTTTGTTTTTGGTGTGTTTATAGGTAAAAAAAGAAAAAAAAAATTGTCGAAAAGAAGCTACAAGCACACCTTCAAAGACACGAGTAACGGCACATTGCCTCAGCTCGCGGCAAAATGCCGAGAGCTTACCGCGTCTCGTGGCCAAAACCGCGCATCGCGGCCATCACCGCGACTCGCGGCCTGTACCGCGACTCGCGGTTTTTGAGGAAAGTTGTAACCGGGTTTAAACCCGCGTCTCTCCTTCTTCTCTCTCACTCTATTCTCACGATCCACTCTCTCTCCTCTCACAAAATAAATTTTCTCTCTCACTCACTACTCTCCCTCCTCTTATCAACCACCACCACCACATACATTCACCAACCCCCTCCTCTTTTCAATCCCTTATACTACAAAATCCAACCCCAACCTTATCCTAACCCCTATTTCCACCCAAATATCCACACAATCAATCCACCCCCATAAACCCTAGAAATTGGGGCTTTTTGCATTGAGGCTTGTTTGGTGAAATTGGAGAGTGCAATCAACCACATTGGGTACTAGCTTGGCAAATTTGGCGTTGGAATGCATCGCTTGATCCCCTAGAGGTATAAATTTCACATTCCTACCTTCCTTTGATATAGCTTGAATTTCTTGTTCTAGCTTCCTATCTAGGATTGTTGAAATTATTGTTGGTGGATATATATGACTGTGGTTGATTATTATTGGTGATTGTTGGTGCTTATTGGTTGGATAATTGTCTTGTGGTTGGTAATTTTGTGCCTTGTTATGAATTGGTTGTTGTTGGAGTGTGGAGTGGAGTACTTTTGGGGTTTGTATTTGTTGAATTGGAACTCATTATACTTGTGAACCATGCCACCCCGTTCCAAACGAACCAAAACAGGGAAGCTAGCACTTCTCAATCAAGCCCTAGGTTAGATACCTTGGGACTTCGTAACCTTACAGCCGAGCACCATGGGCGTTGGACGCGTCTCACGCAGCCCAACCGTCACATCAAGGTTACTAAGTTCGTTGATTACTCTGCACTAAAGACATTGGGGTTAGCTGAGCCAGTCACCCAGCTGCTTCAAAAAATTAGGCTTGAGGGTTTTGTGAGCAAATGGGCACCTACCTATGAGCGTTTCACCCTAGAATTCCTTACTACTCTAAAAAAAACTAAGGGTGAGCATCCTGGGATTGAGTTCCACCTTAATGACAAACCTTATAGCCTAACCATGCCACAATTGAAAGCCATTTTTGGTTGGAGGAACTTGAATGCAGTAAACTTTCACCGCAACAGTGATTACAATGAGGATACTTTTTGGCACGCACTCACTCAGTTGCGTAAGACCCCCAATAACAAGAGTTCATTCTTGCGTCACCCCCATCTTCATTATGTACATCGATTATTGTCTATGACCGTATTTGGGCAAGGGGAACCCACTAACATCCCTAGCCTAGAGTTGATGGTTTTATGGTCTATGACACCAGCAGGCCGGGGGACGCTTGATCTAGCTGCAATTTGGGTAGCTCGATGTCTAGAGCTTTCTAAGCTGCAGAAAGGAAAAATCAGTTTGGGTGGCATAATCTCCTTGATTGCTGAGCACCCTGGCGTGCAACCAAATGATAATGCCCGAGTATTGACCGATGATTCTTACATGTATGACCTGTCAATGATGGTTAGTGCAAAGATGATTTCATTTGCAGGGGTGAAGGGTCGTTTTGTGTGGCTTTATGGAGGTAGGCATGTCACTTTCATGACCCTACCTCAACCTGCTCGGGTGGCTATTCCTCCCAATGCCATAGTAGAGCACTTTTTCCTTGCCCCTGACGCTGCTTTTGCAGCGGTGGTGCGTGTTGAGTTTCAGCGGATGCGATGTTCGTAAACCCGGGGTAGAGGAGGTCACTTGGAGGATGATGTGGATGATGAAGATGAAGAAGAGGGTGAAGGTGATGAGTTTGATGAGGATGAAGATGAGGAGGAGCTTGTTCCTAGATATAGAGGTGTTGGTGGCCATGATGGCCAAGCTGGGTCCTCTCACACACATGTCCCTCCTCCTTTTGCATCATATGAGGAGCGGATAACTGCGTTTGCATTGAGACAGGTGGATTTCTCATCTCGCCTAGACGGGACCGAGGACCAACTTGATGTTATCTACTGCATGATGTCTTCACTTAACACATTCCATCTCCACACCTATCCAGACACATATACAGATCCTGAGATGGAGATCTCACGGCGGCGCCAGCAGCGTATGGAGGAGCATGCCTCCAGGAGATCACGTTGTGATCCTGGCGGGCCTTCTGGCTCCTAGTTGGTAAGTCCTGCCCCTTTCCTTATTTCATTTTATCCTTTTGCATTGAGGACAATGCTTTATTTATGCATGGGGGAGGGGATGTCTCATCTACTTGTATATATGCATGGGGCCCGGCTAAGTTGAAAACCCAAAAGGGCAACCTAGGTAAAAAAGTGGCTAATTTGAGCGGTTAAGAAAGTGAGCAAAAGAAAAAAAAATTAAGTGGCTAGGATGAAAACCCGAAAGGGCTCCTAGGCAAAATGAGAGATAAAAGAAAAGAGAGACAAGTTACTCATCTCATTTGCCAGTGTCGTTGACATAAGGATGGAGGGTTATAGGAGTGTTTGGGTACGACTAGGCTCGATGGTTGGTGTGATATGTAGGTCTCATTTGAGGATGTTGGAGATTCGATTGTAGGGAGGATTGATGAGTTTAAGCATGGGGGTGTCAACTTGACCCCTTGTGATTGATTTGATATATATTTGTGATTTTTGGCTTGACGGTTGATATGCATAGTAGATGTGTGCTTGTTCTTTGAGATCTTTCAGAACATGGTCACACATGACTCTATTTTGGTTGAGCATGGGGGAAGTATGCTTAGGACTAGCGGAGTTGGGTCACTTGGGTGTAGGTTAGTTGCTACTATGGAGTATGAGGCGGGTGCTAGAGTGGATATTAGATGATGTTGGATGTGGATTGTTACTCGTTAATTGTTGCATGTTTTAGGCCTTGTGAGGTTATCTTGTTGTTCATTACCTCTTGCTTACTCGAGGACGATCAAGGTCTAAGCATGGGGGAATTTGTTAAGTCTGCATTTTACTCTTATTTTGGCGCATTTTGAGGGATATTATGTTGTGATTTGGATTGGTTTTAGTAGATTTGTGCCCAAGTGATAGGAATTGTGGAGAAATTTCAAATTATGAGAGGAGCATGCATTTGTGGCTCATTTGGAGGCTTAATGATACCATGGATACAATGCTAGGTCCAAGATGGAAGTATTTGGGCTTCCTACAACGTCCAATTGGGTTGGAAGCCGTATTTGAAGAGTCCAAGGGAAGAAAACAGTCATCGGTTATACCACGAGTCGCGGTGTGGCAGCAGCTCGCGGTGAAATGCCGAGAGCTTACCGCGACTCGCGGCTATGGGCGCGACTCGCGGTGCTCAACTCGGATCGCGGGGGACGTGGGAAGCGTTTTTCCCTTGTGTCATTTTCTCGCTTTTATTTTTAGAGAGTTTTCGGAAAAATATAAATGGTGGATGTTATTTTCTATTTAGTTTTTTTGGGGACGTTATTATTAGAGTTCTAGCCCTAGTTTCAGTTTCTTTGGAAAAAAACTTGAAGTTTGAAGATTAATTTGATCAAGTGTTTAGGGATTCCTCTACTATTCAAGCAATCTTAATAAGTTTTACTCTTTCCTCTCTCTTTGATCTATTTAATTATGTATTCAATTATGCTTATTGTTCTTATTGCCATGATTAGTGAGTAGTATTTCTATCTTGGATTAAGTTGAGCCCTATTATGGATTGATCATGTAATTTGTTGCTCTAATTCCCATGTTATTGAATTATATGCTTAGGGTGTGACAAGATTGTATTTGTAGTCAATTTCGCATCTTACCTTAGCCCTAGCTTTCATTATTAACGAAAGTTGGAGTAGAGATTAGGATCATATGTTTGTTTGCTAAATTGTTATTTTATTAATTAAGTTCATCAACGAAAGTTGGGTCTTAATTCGGATAGTCTTGTCATTGATTTAAATTCTCCCATGAAAATAGGTAAGAATTGGAATTAGGATTTATTTGACATTGGCTCTTAATGCTTCTAATTGTGTATGTAAGCCATGAAAATAGGAGGCATACATGTTAGTTAGGCCTTTTGCTATCATGAAAGTGAGCTTTAGGTATTGATGGATGATTTAGAATTTAGTTTCAGTTTGCAGCTGTGCTTTATTGCTAAGTCATAAGGGAATGTCATTCTTACCTAAGTTATAATTGAATAATTGGGAAGTGAGTTATGGTTTGATCAATTCATAGTAGTGGTGATACTTAATCTTAGTGTTTTAATTATCATATTCATATAGTTTGCCATATTTTGTCATTAGTTTAGCCTTTAGTTTATAGATTATTCCTCAAATCTGGATTGTGTAACTATTTTGTAATCTAGAATCAAATAGTGGTTAATCTTGCACCTCCCTGAGTTCGACCCGTATGTGCTACAACACCGTACACTTGCGGTATTAAAATAAAACCCTAACAGCCACATTTGTTTTAAGGGTAAACAACCCATAAACAGTTTTCCTTAAAGAATTAATAAAGCTACATAATTTTTTTATTTAGTTCATTGTGATATTTGGGGCCTTAATCGTATTGTGTCTACTAGCAATGCTCGTTATTTGCTTACTATTGTTGATGATTATTCACGTGCTACCTGGGTTTATATGATGATTGGCAAATATGAGGCAACACAATTGTTGTAAGAATTTTATGCTAAGGTTAAAACCCAGTTTAACAATAAAATTAAGGGGCTTCGGAGTGATAACGGACAAGAGTTTTTAAGTCTTGCATCTTTCTTTCGCCAGAAAGGTATTATTCATCAGACACCTTGTGTTGATACTGCCCAACAGAATGGTAGGGTGGAGCACAAACATCGTCATATCCTTAATGTAGCTCCTGCTCTTAGGTTTCGTGCTAAGTTACCGAAATCTTTTGGGGGAGTGTGTCCTTACAAACTGCTCATCTTATAAATATTAGTCCTACTCCTTTATTGAAGGGTAAAACACCTTATGAATGTTTTTTTGGTTTGTGACCTTCTTATGATGCCATTCGTGTGTTTGATTGGTTTTCTATGTTATGCTGTTAATCGCTCTCGTATAAAGGATAAGTTCGATTCTAGATCTCGTCGTTGCTTATTTCTTGGATATCCGTTTGGTAAGAAAGGGTGGTGACTTTATGACCTTGAGGCGTGTGAATTTTTTGTGAGTAGGGATGTTATCTTTTTTGAGGATCAATTCCCCTATCCTACTGTTCTTTCTGACGTGGCGCAAAAGCAGTGGGATTTATATTTTTCCCATCCATCCCTTTGGCCGGATTATTTGTTTGATGATAGTGGTTATGGCACTGATGTTGGTGCGCCTATTGGTGATGTTGGTGCACCTAGTATTGTTGATGGTGTCTTGCGTGCGCCTGATGGTTCTGGCGTGCGTACGGATGGTGTGGTCACCACGCCTCCACGCCCCACTCGAAGCATATTTGGTGATGCTTCTCCGACTCATGTGCGTATTGGTGAGGTTATGTGTGACACCTCCACGCCTCTTGATTTGAGGGGGAGTTCGTCGTCGTCTAGTGAATTGTTAGGGCGTGGGCATCGTACTAAAGTTCAATCTTGCAAGCTTCGTGATTTTGTGACTCATACTGTGGTGTGTGAAAATATTAACTCCAAACCCTCTACTGTGTCTCCTTCTCTGTCTCATTCTTCAGGTACGCCCTTTAATATAGCTTGTTATGATGATTATAATAATTTTTTCTGTAAAACATTGAGGTTTTCTGGCAGCTGTTGCTAAAGGACAGGAGCCTCAAAGTTTTCAGGAGGCTGTGAAACATCCTGGTTGGCGCAAGGCAATGGAGGATGAGCTTGTGGCTCTTGAGCGCAATGGTACTTGGAGTTTAGAGGATCTACCTTCAGGTAAGAAAGCTATTAGGAGTGGTTGGGTGTATCGTATTAAATACACTTCAACTGGCGAGGTTGGATGGTTGAAAGGTAGACTAGTTGTTCATGGTAATCGCTAGATAAAAGGTGTTGATTATTGTTTCTTTCATGGTTGAGGTTATTATAGGTTAAAAAATCTACATTGACAATATCTCAAACAGATGCCAAATCACAAATGACATGGTGTCATGTCATTGTTTGAGGGGGGGGGATGTGGCCATCTAAGCACCTATACTTTTTGCCCACGCTTTTAAATAATACTTCCTCCATTCAATATTAATTGCAACACTTTGACCAAAAAGTTGCTAAGTTCGGCAATTTAGCTCGAATTTCGCAGCTTTTGAGGAGAGGCAAGAAGAGAAAGGAGGGAGGAGAGGTGGTGTGGTGGCCGGTTGCTGTTCGTTAGTGGTGAGGAGATCAGGAGAGATGAGAGAGAAGAGGTGGTCTGGTGGTTTGTGTTCGTTGGTGGTGAGGAGATAGGAGAGAGAGAGGCGTGTGATTTGTGACAGAGGAAACCCTAGCCCCCCTTGTTAAATTTGCAAGAGATGAGAGGAAATGAGAGAGCTTTAATGGTTTGAGCATTTAAAAGCCCAACCCATGCTCAACTAATCCGGACATGGGAGCCCACCAGATCAGTTGAGTTTAACCGCGGTTTAGGGTAAACCGGATGAGTTGAGTTGTATTATTATTTGACGTTTTTTCCACTAGTTTAAGGATTTAATTGTTGGAATTAGAATATGCATGTTTATATATAAGAGATGTAGCTTGCTGGTAGAATATGACATTATTTAAACAAGATCACGAGATCAAACTTTTTACACTAATCTTTTACTCATTTTAAGGGGGGATGCCATGTTAATGACGAAGTGGTATTACGTCAGCGTATGAGGTGAGGTGACACGTGTTGGCCTACAATGATTGCCCGCTCGTTTTAATAATATATATATTATAGATGCATCATACTTTTAATGGTTCTTAGTGTAACTCTTATATAATATTGATAAGTTTTATTCCCATTTTTCTATTTGTTTTTCTTCCTTTAACTTTTTTTTTTGTCTCTAAATAGCGAAAATTTCTACAATGAATGTCAATAACTGTTAATCATCACTATCATGAAATGTAGACCATTGATTTTATGTACGCAAATGATAATTGTAGGAGATTCATTAATATTTAAGATTCTATTTATATCTTCAAATATAATAATATATATTTATTCATTTAAACACCTACTGCAACATACCATTATTATTTATTTATTTTTATTTTTATATCCCTGAAATTAAGTATAAGATTAAGTTAATATCGTACAATTAAAATGACATATATGACATCAAAGGCATATAATTGCTAATATTGTTATACAGGTGATAAGGGTGGTCGATACTCACCGAAGACTCATCGCTAAAAAAGATCACACAGTGGAAGAAAACTAAAAGGAACGGAGGGTATATTAGATTTGTAATGAAGTTAATACTGATTTATTAATAAAGTAACTATTTTTTAAAAAAATTTGATACCAATAATGAATCATCATACTAAGCTCCTCCTTTTTTATACTTAATGTATTCTGAAATAAATAAAATGCTTCTTTTAGAAAGCTCTCGCATAAAAGAGAGAAGCGTTTCATTTATTTCAGAACGGAGGAAGTATTTAAAATCCCTCCTTTTGAAGACACTGAGATGATCCACATGTATTATAAATTTGTAATGTCATAATTTGCAGAAGGACTTAGAGATATAATCACATAAACCACGGATAATTCAATTAACCTTAGGGACATTAATTACAAATTACTTTATAGCTATTAGCTAGAATATGTTGGAGTATTGCTTCAAAATAGGAGCGTTGAGTGATTAGCCAAAATCAGTTACTAGTGTTTAGAAAATTCGGTAGGCTAAAATAAAGTAAAGTGTTAGTGGGTTGTTAGTTAAATGTTAGTGATTAAGTATTCTAGCCAAAAATGTGGGATGTTACTCCTGTTTCTTATTAGCAATTATTTATGTTTGTTTTCCATTTAAAGGATTGATATGTACTTTGTTTTGATTAGTGGAAAAAACAATTTGCATATCATTTCTTCCACGATTGTACTTCTTTTTATCTCCACTTTATATATTCTACATGGTATGAGAGCATCATGTTAGATCCACAAAAAAAAAGTAGAGAGAAATGAAGAAGAGAAAGAAAGGAGAGAGAGAGAGATAAAAAAGTTAGGAGAGAAAATTATAGAAAAAAAAAATTATGAGTATGTGTGATTAACCATGACAAGCAATGGGTTTTTCTTAGATGTGTGGATGGGTTCCCTTATAACCCATGAAAATATGAATTTTGATTACTATATTAAGAGGGAGACAAGTTATCTGAGGTGAAGGGCAATCTTTCACAATCAAATCAGATAATTGGCAATCTGAAAATGGTGGCGTAGTCAATGCATAGACGATTTTCGAAGTTGTAGTTGTCGATGTGGTCAAATTTGCAAGCCAACATCGAAGAGAGTTTTCTGGAGAGAAGTGCATCAGCAAATGATTAATTTGGTTGATGAGAAGTGCATCAGCAAATGATTAATTTGGTGATAAGAAGTGCATCACGAATGAAGGGAATTACTTCATAAAATTGGCAAAAAATTCAAGACCAATTTTGAATCAAGGGGGGTCTGTTGGAGTATTGCTTCAAAATAGGATTATTAAGTGATTAGTCAAAATTAGTTACTAGTGTTTAGAAAAGTCGATAGGCTAAAATAAAGTGTTAGTGGGTTGTTAGTTAAATGTTAGGGATTAAGTATTCTAGCCAAAAACGTGAGATGTTACTCCTGTTTCTTAGCATATAGTTATGTTTGTTTTCTATTTAAAGGATTGATGTACTTTGTTTGATTAGTGGAAAAAACAATTTGCAATATCATTTCTTCTACCACTGTTTACTTCTTTTTATCTCCTCTTTATATATTCTACAGAATACCGACTAAGGCCCTGTACAGGGTGAGCAACTACACACAACCCCAAAAAATAAGGTATTCACATTAATCTTTCACGAGTCTGAAACAAAGAGAGATGTGGGAAGCCGTGCTTCTGCAAAAAAAAGGGAACTCTTTTACCCCTATCTCTTCCAAGTTCAAGGTAATTTCCCCCTTTAACTTCTTTTACGATGATGTATAAGCCATTTATTTTGATTTCCATTTGAATTTGTAAAATTCTGATGATGTTTCCTCTTTTCCAATTTCTAAAACTCCATTAATGAATATTACATCGTTTCCTTTTCTGCAAAAATTATCAATCCTTCTCCATTACAGCTGTAAAGTAAGGTTTACAACTCTAAATTTTCAATCCCAGAAGCTTGATCTCATTCCCTTTGGTAATAATACGATACAAATTCTAGAGAGAAGAGAAATCAAGGGTCTTATACTCTTCTTCTACGTTCAATCCTTCGTTGAACACCCAACCCAACTTTCTAATATAACAACCCTAATCCCCAATTTCCAAAGAGAAAAAAGATTGTTAGCCATATGGTACTTTTTACAGTCAATTTGTTGAATAGTTGGAGGTGTTGCTGATTTTATATTTTCGTTATGAATTTGTTGGTGTTGTTGTTTTTCGGTTGAAGCTTAGGTAGTGTTTGGGAACTCAAATTTCATTTCAATTTTAGTATTTCAATTGTAGAAATTGAAATCATGCATTTGAATTCCAATTTCAATTCTTCAAACTCGTTTGGGAAACATGGTAATTGAATTTCAATTTGGGCGAGTGGTCGCCGACGGAGGGGGAGGGAGAGGGAGAGGAGGGAATACTAGGGAACTTAGAGGAGAGAGAAAAATAGAATGAGAGAGAACTTTAAATGACAGAGGAAGGGGGAGGGATTTGTACTATGTATTTTTAAATTGGGTTGGAATTATATTGGAATTGGCCCAATTCTAAATTCTAATTTATTGAGTTCCCAAACAAGTGAATTGGGACAATTCCATCATTTCATTCCATCATTTCAAATGAAATGGTTTCCAAACAGGCCCTTAGCTGATTTAATTAATTTTACAATTTTGGAGTTTTGAGAGTGTCTTATAATGTGCTAATCTGCTATAAAGGGAAGGTTGTTCTTTCATAACTCATCTTTTTTTGCTTTCCTTAATCATAAATTTAGTGATTTCTTCTTGATTATTCTAGAAATTAATGTGAATTATGATTTATGAATATGTAGTATATATTACATTTTATTTGGAAAGAAAACAACTTTTATTAGTTGTATGAAATTTTACTTTGATATTTATATAACATCTTTTTCTTACTTTTTGGGACCTCATAATTTGATTTAGCAAAGGGCCCCTAAATTATACGAGATAGCCTTGGGTGTGTGTTCTTGTCACCATATAAAAATAAGTTATATGTTTGATCAAGTCTACTCATGGTTGATTAGGTCGAATAAGATGTATATATAAAGTATAATCACGGCAAGATTACATTTCAAATAACTTTAGTGAAAAAACCCACCTTGAAACTCACGTGCCTTTTTTTTTTGGGGCAAGGCTCATGTGCTTTTACAGCTGTACACTACTACACATGTAGATAAACGAGTCTGGGTTATCAAAGTTTAATACTTCAGTCCACTATGACCTTTATTGGGTCCTCTATCACTATTGGGTCCTCCACTATGACCTTTACTATTAAATGTTTACTAAAAGGCCTCATAGCTAGGGGTGTCAAAACAAGCTCTAAACAAGTTAGCTTCTGCAGATACCCACCGTGAACTGCGCCGACCCTGACAGGTCGGGATTCCGATTGTCGCGCCTGCGTCATGATTGGTCGGGTTTTGTTCAACTGGGTCGAACACATTTGAATCATTGGATTCCCGGTGTCGGACAGTGCCCCGAGCGTTCCATTTACAAAGTCGATCCATTCCCTGATATGATGCCCGTTGACATTTTTTTTTTTTGTCGGGTTTGCGCAGTCGTATTTAGGTTCCATGTACGGTTGAGTTAAGTCAAATGTTCTCGGGTTGAATTAGTAATGACCTTAGTTCGATCATTGTGAAACATCGTGTCCATTCGCCATTGGACGTCAACTCAACTTCGGGTAACTCCTGATCGGGCCATCTTGATTTTGTTATGGATTTTGTAAACGAATCATATTAATAAAAGTATTAAGATCGACATATATATACATATGTGTGTGTGCGATAAATATATGAATGACAACGAAAAACCAATAAAAACACTATATTGATTACCGTGATGTTTAGTGTATTCTCTTACTCAACTCTTATTTCGAATAATCAACTTCGTAAAACCACTCTAATGAGTAAAGGAGTATAACGACTCTTCATATGTTTAAATATTATATATTATAACCAACGACAATAATAACGAGTAGACGATCAATTCCAAACTTTATATAAATGATTTATTATTATAAGCATTATGATTGATATATAAGTTTGTAAATAGTTATGATGGTAATGAGAATAATAATACTAACAAACATAAAGCGACAATGATAATAGGTAAAAATACAAATAATAATAGTAATAGTAACAAGGCTAACAATAGCAATAGTAATACAAATAAGAACAGGAATACTAACAATAACAATATAAATACTAATATGTTGAATCATTTTAATATAAGGTTGATATCAAAATAATTGTAAAACCAATCTAATACTCTATTGATTATAAATTAGTATAACGACTCTTAATATGTTATAATATTATAACAAATGACAATCATACATTCATATGTTTACAACGACGGTTCATATGAGGCCTAAGTGATTATAACGAGGGTTCATATGTTGCACAATAATAATAATAATAAATTATACCCCTAAATCATTATCCCTATAAAAGCTAACCATAACTTATTAAAATAAGTTAACTGTTAACAAGTAACAACCATAAGTAAAATAGTTAACAAGTACTTACTAGTTACTAAATAGTAACTTGTTAACAACCATATAGTTTAATACTAGTATAAGATTAACAACCATAACACTCCCTTATCTATATAAGTTATAAGATTATTTAAGTTAATTGATTTTATGTTATACTATAGTTTAATACTAGTATAGTATTTATGGTCTTCTCTTAACTTTGTAAATATGTGACTATAAAGAAACTATTTTATCAGTAGGCTTATATATGTTAATACGATATAATAATATTGGAACCATTCTAGCTAATACGTGAATGATTATTAATGAGTATCGACTCTTAATATGCTCTAATAGTATAACTAACGATAATAATAATGAGTATTATATATTAACTACGAATATACGATCAATTACTGGATTTATATAAATGACTCGATTATGGTAAGTATTATGATTCAAAATAATAACAACAAAACAACAACTCACTTAGACTTATACCAGCTCAGTATCTCACTAACTTGTTATTGGACGAGATCAATAAATGTATCATTGTAAGTCAATAAGCTAAGTCAATGTAACACTACCTATAAGTTTACTTAAGAAAATATAAGTATACTAATATTACTTAATAATAATAATAATAATAATAATAATAATAATAATAATAATAATAATAATAATGATGATGATGATGATGATGATGGTTATATTATGCTTATTAATAAATGATAGTTATACTTAAACACTAATTATAATAATTTCAATAAAAATAACCAAAATTTTAAATTAATAAAATAAAATTGACTAATTATTAAAGTTAGAAGTGACTAAACCAAGACAAGAATTAGTAAGATTATGATTTATGAGATTATATTTATAAGATTGCCAATTATGTGATAGGTCATGAATCCATGTGATAGGTCATTCTCTTTTCCTATTGGCCAAAGAATAATATCATGGATTAAGAATTAGAACCCTTGATTTGAGAAGGATCAAAATCTAACCATTCAATCTCTCAAAGACTCAAACCCATCTCCCATTTCCCTCATCTCTCCTCTCTAAATTCTAAAACCCTAATCCCCATCCCTCTCTCATCCGCCCACCTCTTCTTCCTTCTGTCATTATCTCTCCTCAGCCTACCATCCCCTCAACCACCCACTCCTCGTCACACTCTCAACCACCCAACTGCGTTGCTCGTCGAAGACTGCACCACCACCACTCCTCTCTCGCCACACGTTGTTCATCTCAACCTAAAGCTGCTGTTTTTTTCGAACCAACACTCTCTCGCCTTCGTCGTCGTTCACATACGAATTTTCGAAGCTCCGGTGAAGGTCGTAGCCCCGGTCAAGCATCAGGAGGCTTAGACGAGTTGATAGCAGAGAAAACATAGACTGAAGAGAAGAAGTTTCCGATTGTCACAGTTCCTTAAATTGTGACAAATAATAGCTTTGATTTTGCAGCTTCTTGACATGGATTTTCCCATGCCATTTTTTGTTCTTCACTAAAATCAAATTGATCAATGAAAAATTGATTGTCTTCACAAATTATTAGTACTGGATAATTGTATTATTATGAGCATTTGGTGAATATCGTGGAGAAATGGGAACAATAATTGGAAAATTATGTTGAAGGTTTTGTGTTCTCTGATTTTGTTTTTGAGTGATTCTTTTTTTCTTTTTTTTCGGTGGATTAAAAAATTATGTTGAAGGTTGGGCTCTTTGTAATATCTTGATCTCATTTTTTTATGTTGATTTCAGGTTCAAGTTTGTTATGTTAATTCTCATATTTGTTGTTGTAGATTTTGTAATTCTCATTTATTCCTTATGTTGTCTTGTATTACTCAAAGCAACAGGGATAATTACTATGAAGACAAGCTTAATAGTAAGCACTAAGAAATTAACGGCTAAAAAGCAACCAAATAATCTCATCAACACTTAAAATATTATAATATGTACCAAAATTACATCAAATATTTAGATACTTTAGAAAATTGTTAAAATACTATGTATATACATACATGTTGTGACTTGTTAGCGGTAGCCTATATGATATATACATCAATAGATGTCAAATCAAAATAAGAGAGCAATGTACACAAATAATTCAAAAATAAATGAAAATAAAAATATAAACATGTACATGATATTCAAAGTTTAACCTTAAATTAAATGAAATTTAATTTATTTATTTAATTAATTATTAAATGTAAGCAATTTTATAAATTAACATATTTATATGATTTTGTAGATATAAAAAAATAATTGAATTTTAATAATATCTAGTTGAGTACGGTCGGGTTCGGGTTTGAATGCAGGTCCTGTCCTGGTCGCCATAATATAATCTCTTGCTGCGTCTGGCCAGTGCCCGTAATCCCGGTCGAGCTTCGATCGTGCTCTGACCGACTCACAGGCCGAACTGGGTGCCCAGTCGAGCCGAATCGGGTTGGCACCAATGGCCGTGCCTAAGCTTTCGACACCCCTAGTCATAGCAAATGTTTACCAATATGTCCACTATGACCTTTACTAAATGTTTACCAATAGTAAATGTTTAATAATTCTATCACTATTGGGTCCTCCACTATGACCTTTACTAATAAAAAGTAGAGGACCCAATAAAGAATACTCAAAGCAAAACCCAAATCGTCAACATTTATGACTTTATTGGGTCCTCTATGACCTTTAAACACAAAAGACCAAACATGTAAGCTAAGAAAAATTCAATTCACGTAAATTTTGGTCCACCAAAGTCCAAAAACCTCGTCTTAACTATTCAAACTTGTACATAGCGTTTTTCTATGAGTCTAAAATTCAACACGTAGATATGACTTCAAGAATTTTACAAAAAAAGAACTAGCTAGAAACTGGTAATGATCATAAACAAACTTTCTTATACCTCACCCAGCAGATTCTAACTTTATCCATATTAACCGAATAAACTCGACTCGAACTTGACCTGAAAGTTGTTGGCTTTGAACTTCACCCAAAAAATGCAGAGGGACCCACTCAAACCCGAGTCGAAAATAAGGCATGGCTAGATACGGTCCAACCGAACATGACCCAATTGCTAGCTTATTTAATGGGAGGGATCGCTTGATAGACAAGGTCAATGATTATATGCCTTGGCTTGCAAGTATAGGAAAAAAACATACTCCCTCCCTTCTAGAAAGACCTGAACAATTACGTAGTTTAATGCGATAAATTATATTATACCGCTGTTATCAAACGTTATTTTTATTAAAAAGTAAATGTGATAGGAGTTGGTAAGGTATTTTTTATTGAATGAGAGATAAAATTAAGTAGTTTTTTATTGATAAAGTTAGAGTGTGGGCTACAAGGTTAGTTGAAAGAAAAATAATATAATAGTAGTGGAGTCATGCCAAAAATGAAAGTGCTCAAGCTAATTCGGGACAAACATAAAATTAGGGCCGGCCAACAGCCTGTGCAAACAGACCATCAGCACAGGGCCCCGAAATTTTGAGGGCCCAAAATATCAAAGCCCGGCCTTTTCCAAAAAAAAAAAACGTCTTCTCTCTCACTGTACATACAGGAACAACGACATCATCAACTCCTCTCTACTTCCCCTAATTTCTTGCTCCATATCATTGCCAACAATCAGGAACTCACGCAATTTTCCTAAATTTGTTATCTTTTGAAAATCTTGCATATTCTTAATTTTTCAATTTCTATTAACAACTTCCCAAAATTCTCTCACTCATTCCATCAACGGTTATGAAGAATATGGAAAAATCAATTTTGATTTTTCAATTAACGGCTAATTTTTTCTACTCTATATATAATTCTAGCCGGTATATATTTATTCATCAATTATCAGCTTATTGTGGGACAAAAAAACTAAGATTCATAACTTCAAGTTTTTGGTTTTTGCGAATTTGGGAAGAAGAAACCAGAAGAACGAGATAGTAGGAGGTTGAAATTTGCAGAATTTCGCTATTGTTCCTTCGTTTGTCAATCTCGGCGTCTCGTCGAAGCCCGAAGGTAGAAAAAGCAGAGACAAAGTAATGTAAATTACCTTCGTTTGATATTGTTCAATTGTACTAATCAGTTTTTTTATTAATTTTTTTAGTTTGAATGTTTGATATGTTGGCCACTGTGAGCCGATTGAAGATTGAAGAAGAAGATGAGTCATGAGTTAGGTGGTAAATGTTAATTGTCTAATTGACAGGTAAGATAACTCTCCTATTGTAATTTGTTAATGAATAATGATGTAATGTAAATTATGTAATATTTTAATGGTTAATGGAATTGTGTTTTGTGTATGTAATATGTTGTTCATCAATTGAGAATGATCTTTTGGACACCATATAATATGAAGATTTGGTTGATGAATTTGCTTCAAAAAGCGTTAGAAGAATAGCTCGTTTTAAGTAGGAGGTTAATAATAGCTTTAAGATTACCATTTAAATAAAGTAGTTTAAGTTTTCGTGGATTCAATTCGAAAGAATATAATCGTATTTTGATAAATTTTTTAATACTACTTTTTTATTATGAAAATTTCATTTTTCTAAATATAAGGGGCCCATTTTTTAAGATTAGAACAGGGCCTCTAAAATATTTAAGACGACCCTGCATGAAATGAAAGTGTTCAGACTATTTTAAAACAGAAGAAGTATTTTCATTTGGAGCGTTTTTTTTTGTTTCTTTTATAATTCTACCGATTAGGCGGCGTACCATTACATTATTCCTAAACCTCATATTCGTATAATGTTCGTCATAAACATGCATGAATCTCCAAATACATGGGATAGGTACTATATATAGTGCTCAAACTCACACAATGAAATTCTCATCACCCCCACGATCAAACACTAAAACACATAACTAAACATTTTCACCCTACTTTCTTTTTAAGGGGCACTAATCAGTAATCATTCTTCTAATAAAACTCACTCTATAGTTCATTTAACTATGGCCATGCAGTCGCAGAAAATGGAGGCCGTAAAATCATTACTCTCGACAATGGGGTCGGTGGCGGCAGCAGCGATGGTGGCGCGCTCCATTGTGAACGACTTCCTCCCTTCCGAAATTCACGACTATATTTTCTCCTCCATTCACTCCATCTTTGGCCGTAGATTCTCCTCGGAGATCACCATGATCATCGAAGAGTTCAGCGGCCTCGAAACCAACTTAATCTTCGAAGCGGCCGAAATCTACATTGGGTCCCGCACCATCATCAGTTCCTCCTCTTTCAAGTCCTCGTTACCCACCCGCCTCAAGGTCTATATGCCCGAATCTGAAAAAAAAATCATGGTCAACGTTGACCAAAACGAAGAGATGATTGACGAATTCCAAGGGATACAATTCCGCTGGATGTTACACTGCGACCACGTCGAATCCGAGAGCTGCGACAACCCTAGAGATATGAATGCCACCTTGAGGTCAGAGGTTCGATCTTTCTACTTAACATTTAACAAGAAATTTAAAGACATTGTAATATCAAAGTATCTACCACATATTATAAAAGAGATGGAGAATCTCAAACAAGAGAGAAAAACAATCAAGATTTTTAGTTAATAGTGGGATGCAGTCAGATGCGGAGCTGCGGAACGCTTTGTTGGGGACGGCGAATAAGTCAATAGTGGTGGTCAGTGGCGGAGCCAGTATGGGGCACGTGGGGTCACGTGACCCCACGAATAAAAAAATATTTGATAGGATTTTTGCAAAAAAAAAAAAAAAAAAAAAAAAAAAACTTACTGCACCAGCGCATGAAATTGTAGCGCTAGAAAAGAGAAAAAGCAACAAAATTTATCTGACTTGTCTCAAATTTCTGGTCTTAATTGTCACTGTCTCACTGAACAATTCCTATTCTTTCATTTTTTTGGTCAGTTGAGAACACTTTTTTCTCTCACCTCTTCTTTTTCTTCTTATCTTCTCTCTCTTCTCTCATCACTCTTCTTCTTTCCCCCTGAACCCCATTTTGCTCAGCAATCCAAGATTTTCCCAGAAAAACCCAATCTTATTTTCTCACACAAAAACCAAACTCAAGATTTTAGGAGAGAGAAAAATCAAAATAAATAAACCCACAACAAACTCCATTGATTCGTCAGTAAAAAGGGGGAGGAATGCAAGATTGAAGAGAGAGAAAGAGCTGAGAGATAACTCACCAAATTGATTCGTCAAAGCCATGAAAGTGATTAAACCCTCGTAAAACTACGAAAATGAAGAAATTAAGGGGGATTTTTGGAATGTAAATGATGAAAAATCAAAATAAATAAACCCACAACAAACTCCATTGTTGCCCCTCTTCTTCCTTTTCTTAAGATCCACCTACAATTTCCCACCTTTTTTTTGCAAAATTAACACCTGGGTTTTCTCTATTTTATCTTAATTTCTAAAGGGTATTCCCCAGATTTGAGCGAAGAGTTTTTTTTTTTGGTATTGTTTTTCTGATGAGATTATTATTGGTTGAAGAAGAGGAGAGAGAAAATTGATGCCGCCGGAGCCATTGCCTTGGGATCGGGAGGAGTTGCCTCTTGACTGTCCTCCATGAGTCGCGTAGAACGTCCCTGCTTATCTGAGCAGAGGTAGAACACCTCTTGTCTATTCTCTTCTTTGAATTTCATAATTATGAGATTAGTAATTCAAGCCCAAATTGTAAATTGGAAATTAGTGTAGGTATTTAGCCTTAAAAACTGATTAAAGTATGGGTTCTAATTTGTTAATTGTGATTGATGCACTTTGTTGTTAAGTTTTGTGAATTTGTATAAATTTAGGTATTGTTAATAAATTAATAATTTTATATGATGATTTAGTTTCTCTATTAGCTTTTTTATGTACTTGTATGATGGTATTTTGTTGATTGATTTTCATATAGTTAGGTTATATGTGTTAATTTGTATTAAATAATAAATATAGAAGCGATGAGTGATACACCTAGATAAAAAAAATCAAAGGCAATGGGAAAACAACACGATATTAGATAATGTTTCTTTGCGTTGTAAAATTTTTAGTATTGAATATCTTTTTGTCTTTTTTTGACCCCCCGATTTTGAAATCCTGGCTCCGCCACTGGTGGTGGTGGAGGATATTGATTGTTTTGTAGAGTTCAACGATAGAGAGGCTGATGGTAAGGCTGTAGGGAACTCGGAAAAACAGGTTAGTGCGAGCTTACGCTATTCTCTTCTTCTTATTGTTTTTCAGTTAATTTGTTTGCTACTTTATGGTCTCCAAAATATATGTTTGACAATTAACGATATATATATATATATATATATATATATATATATATATATATATATATATATATATATATATATATATATATATATATATATATATATATATATATATAGGGGTGGGATCCGCTGAAAACAACTCTTTATCTGAAAACTGAAAACAGGGTAACTTTAAGCAATTTTAGGGTAACTTTTAGCAATTTTAGGGTAACTTTATCTATATTTCAAGGGTAACTTTTAGCACTTTTAGGGTAACTTTTAGCAATTTTAGAGTAACTTCATATATATTTCAAGGGTAACTTTTAACACTTTTAGGGTAACTTTATATGCTATATGAGTAACTTCTTCCACATCTAAGGCAACTTTATATATTTCAAGGGTTATCCTTATATGTTAACTTTTGTTACTGGGCATGTTTAATTTTGTTTTGTTGAGCTCATTTCTACTGTTGAATTGTTCCTTTATCAACTCTAAAATTATCAAAAAAATTAACAATTACTCATCAAACCAAATAACTCTCAAACCAGAAAACACAAAAATTTAAAATTATTCAACCTCAATCAATAATCAAATCAGAGATAATTCGAAGAAATGAAATATGAAGAGTCAAAAAAGAAAAATCGAGAAAGAACACTCAAAATATAGGAAAAATCAAGAAGAACCCTAAAATTAGAGGAAATGATGAATTTGATGATGAATAGATGACAAAGCTCCGAAAAAGGTCCACAAAAGAGAGAGAAGATGATGAAGATTCGAACGGGATATCACCAATTTCACCTACTATTTTCTCCATTTTAGGAATTGATTTAAGCTCGTGTCTCTCTCTCCTCTCGATCCACCTGTTGTCATTGAAGTGTTCGAGGTGCACCTACTGCTCCGATCCCCGTGTGTTGGTGTTGTTGATGGCGCCTTGTGGTGGTCCGGCAAAATACTAAAGGGAATTTCCCTTCCCTGTGTTGTGTGTGTTGCGTTGTTGGTGGTGGTGGTGGTGGTGTTGTTGCGAGAGTTGTTGTTGCTGGAGTTGTTGTTTTGTGATGTATCAGTAGAGTAGCAGAGGAGTAAAGAGAGAAGTAGAGATGCAAAGGTTACTTAGGTGAGAGAAAGAGTACACGGGAGAGTGTAGTAGATCGTTATGCGTGAACTATTCAATTAGAAATCAACACTCCAGATCTTCTGTTTTCAGTTTTCATATTAGGAGGTGTTTTCACAAGATCTTGTTCCTATATATATATATATATATATATATATATATATATATATATATATATATATATATATATATATATATATATATATTACTTTAATCGTGTCTCTAAGAAAATATTATGTTTGACGGTCTCCACATAATGTTTTTCTTTCTATTAGAATTTAGAAGTATATATTGATAGATTGTTATGATCGACTAAAGTTGATGAATGTTGACTAATAAAAATGGAGCAAACAATCAACGAGAAACTAATGGAGTGTTTACCGGGGGAAATCATCTTTAGCCATTTCTTGCTTTATTTCAGAGTGGATCCATTCCTGTAATTGTGGGGTTATATACTCATTTGACCTAAATGAATTTGAAATTATTGTTTCTAGAGGTTTTCGAAAATAATTTACTCAAGATTCTGCTTACCAAATGGCACCCATACGAGTATACAACCCGTAATTCACTCAAGAGTTGCCCAGGGTACTTGCTCTATAATACATTTTTTACACTCTTTACTAAAATTAGCCGAAGACGTAAACAGTCAGTATTGTGCATTATATATGTTTGTGGGTGGAAGTTTATGGTTAAAAAATATAACGTTTGACATCTAAAAATCCATGGAAGCTTTATTATAGAATGGAGTAGTAGTCAGATTTATATACCAGTATTATGTAAAGATAATTCTCTTGATGCACATCATGAAAATGAAATTGATTTTGGTCAAAAATATTTGTTTCTAACTAGTAACATTGGCTCTGTTTGGGGAGGTATTTTAGGTGCCTAAAATGATAAGTTCCTAAAACATTTAGGTGCTAAAATGAATTAGTGGTGTTTGGGAATTATCTAAAGTAAAATTTCAGGTGTTAAAGTGACTGAAATTGACAAGGTAAAAATAATAACGTTTCAAAATCAGGTACCAAAAATCTTCAAAGATCTTTTTAACTTATCTCAAATTTTAAAAATTTCTCTGTCATTCTCTCATACTGCTTCGCTACTGCAGTCCTGGGATCCTTCTACTTCATCTTTTCTCAAATTTACTGCATCTTTTCTCAAATCAGGTAAAGGAATTCTTTGTGTGATTAGGCTTCTCTTTTAAATGTTCCATGGAGGTCCAAGTCAAACTGGGAAGATTGTGAAGGTTTCTCAGCGGAAGATTTCTACTTTGCTGTCATTGATCTTCCTCTTACTTTCTGTAGGTCTTGCATCAGTTTTGTTCTTAGGTGAGTAGAATGAACTTAATAAGGCTCCCACTTAGATTTTTTTTTTAATAACAGAGTATGATTAGTTGGCATGGAGAATCAGCATTTTCAGCAAAAGAGACCTACCATTTATTAGCTTGTTTATATGTAGAAACTTCGAGGGGGGTAACTTCTCACTTCTAAGAAAAAAAAATAGTGTTGAAATATAATATAATAAAAAATTACAAAATTTAAACAATTAATCAACTTATGCAAGTATGGAACTAATTCTGCCAAACAGTTAAACTAATCAACTACCTTGTCAGTTTCAGCACCTTATCAGTTTTAGCTATACCTTATCAGTTTCAGCTACCTTATCAGTTTTAGCTACATTTCAGGTTGTATTACCAAATAGGTAACACTGTCTGGACTGCTGAACTTTATTGACGGATTATGGTCAAGTTGCGGTTTACCACAAACCACAAAGACAAGTTACACCCAGCATTACAACGTCCAGGACGCATGGACCTGCACATTCACATGTCTTACTAGACTGCACATTTTGTGGCTTCAAAGTTCTAGCTAAGAACTACCTAGGCATACAACATCACGAACTCTTCTTGGATGTTGAAAGTGTTGGAACACAAGGTGACTGTAACGCCCCGACTTCCAATCAATGTTATTAAGTTAATTAATTAATTATTAGCAGCGGAACCTAGATAGTCGGCGCGTTACTGCCGTACTTTCCATTAGGAAAATACAAGGCAACATAATTTCATAAACTTAAACATATTATAAACATGAAAATATAATAATTATTTAGTCATTAATAACACTTAGTTACTAATAGAGTCTGACATTAACATAAATTTAAACCATAAAGGTCAACATAAGTCTAAATACTATATTACTCCTCACTGCTACGCCATCCCGTTATCGTCACCAGTACCTAAAACATAAAACAAAACGTCGTGAGCCGAGGCTCAGTAACAAACTACTCTAACAACGTAAATTCATTTCACATCATTTTATTTATAAACAGGGAGAAGAGAATAGGTAAAACCATTTCATAAACATATCATAATAGGTTACATTATCTTCTTTATCATGTTCATCCTCATATATCTTTTTCATTGGTAACTTAGCTCGTACAACAGAAGGGACGTCTCCCCAGACCATAGTAACATCGTAAACGGAAGGCAGCCACCCGAGGACAAAAGCCCTCACTAAACGGAAGGTGGCGTTAATGCCCAAAAATGCGTGGTGCCACCCGAGGACAATAGCCCTCACTAAACGGAAGGTGGTTAACCGGCCGGAAGGTACGTGCACGACCCAGGATAACGGGATACTTGCCAAGAACCGTCTTTCACTTGAATTTATCATGTTTTATTTCTTTTAAGCATATCATAGTCATCATGAAATAATTATATTATTTCATTTCATCCATAACATCATCATCATCATTATTTCATAGCATCATATCATCATAACCATCATAAAACATTTCTTTTCCCGCAATCCATATATATAACATAATATTAATCATGATCATAAAACATACTTCGAAGGGGAATGCGGATGTTAGCAGTAGACGTTACCTGAATTCCTGCTTAATAACTTTGATAGCCGGGGGAGGCTTGTAATATCCCTTCCTTTAATCTAACCAAGAATTTAAATAACGAAAGTATAAATATTCATTTACTTTAGTACTTAAGTAGGCTTTAGTTATTATTTATTAGTTATTAATTATAGATCGAAAATAAGAAGTCTTATTAGTAACAATTAAGGAAATGTTAGTAAGTTAGTGTGTTAGTACAAAGTCATAGAATGTCCAAGTCCTCGTCCATAATGTCATCGTTCTCTAAGGAGGCCATAATGTCCATAAGTCAATCTCTACTAAAAGGAATATCATAAATCAATATATTTTAATCATATGTTATTATCAATTTCATAAATTGCATTTAGAGTTATCACTTATGAATTGTGACTTGGTGAGTTTAATTTAATAAAAGTGAAGTAGCAACAACTTTATTATTACTAACCATTTTATAATTGCAAATCATTATTACTATAATGGAGTATAAATCTCATTAAAGATCGTTATTATCTTAATCGTTAATAACTTCTTAAGGGGACTATTAAACAACTAATTTGGTGAAATAACTCTTTTAGTTATACTTTTAGAATTATCGAAATCTTAAAGTTATATTAATACATAACCTAAAACCATTCGAAAATATATTATTATTCGAGTTCATAGTTGATCACTAAATAATCGTTTATTATTAAACTAATTAAGTTTAAAGCTATAGCAGAACTATTAATATTATTATAACATTATTTAATCTCATAAAACTCGTAAGTCAAGTTATCTTGTTATTATAAGTAAATTTAAGTATTAGTGGAGGTAATAATAAGTTAAACTCATATTATAGATAACAAGCTTACTGGATTTTAATTAGTTTTAAACAACTCAACTAGTTTAGTAATCATGAAATATAACCCAATAATAGTTTTTAGGAGTCAAGTTAAGTGGTTTAATTCAACTAACCAAATCAGTCCATAGAATAAGTTCAAACCTCTTTTTAGCCCTACATATAAAATTCAGATTATAAATACTTAAGTTTAGTTCAACTTGGGTTCTCCTAGGCCCAAAACTATCCTAAATAGAAAAGGAACTAAATTGAGCTTGGGTTAAAACATAAAAATCAGAATTTCTATTAAATAAGGTCAGAGGAATGTCGTTACCTCTGCTTCTTAGAGCAGGGACGACTGCACGACTCAGGCGAGAGGGAGGACGGAGCTCCGGTGGCCGGACAACAGCGACGGCGGCGAGGCTGTGCAGGTGGGTGGCGGGGACAGCAGCCCAGGCAGCAGAGCAGCGAGACAGAGGAGGGAGAAGAGGAGCTGCGAGGAGGGTGCGGGTGGCGTGGCGGAGCTCCGGCGAGGGTCGAGCGGAGCAGGGGCTGGGGTGTGACTGAGTGCGGCGCAAGTGGGTGCGAGCCGGCGGCAACCGGTGGTGGTGGTGTTGAGGTCCGAAACAGAGGAGAGAGAGAGAAAATTGGGTTTTCTTTTTGGGTTTCTTTGGGTAGCGTTTTCCGGCGAGTTTGGTGACTGAAAATATGAATGATGATTGAGGTGGTTGAATGTGATGGTTCGTAGGTGGTGGTGAGGTGAGATGGAAAGATGAAAGTTGTTGGTGATGGTGTTCTTGGTGAGAGATTTTCATGGCTATTTATAGGAATCAAAAGTGGTTTAAAGCTTCACCATTGGTCATGAATCATGAGAAATCTGCTTAGTCAAGGTATACATTAATGGAAGAGATATGGTGATCTTCACATCAGATTTTTTTGTTGGCTCGAGGAGTTGCCTTTGATGACTTTGTGCTTGAAATGGGTGGCTACTGACATGAGCTTTGAAAAAAAATTGTAGAGTTGTAGAACTTGTAGTGTTTTCTTCAACTAATTCATGGATGAAGAGTTACTCACTCTTGCTTAGAGGAAACACGGAGAGAGAAAGAAAATAAGCTAGAGTTATAGAACATAGGGGTATTCTTTGTAAATCTTGATATTACTTATTTTCTCTTTTGCTTAAATTTTTAGTTGTTGTCCCTATTGTCTGTAGTCAAGGTTTAATAATTAATACAAGAACTTGATATAAGTTATTACAGCTTCTATTATCTCTAACTCTTGTTTTGTTAGTTTAGGAAAATATAAATTCTATTATACTAAATCTGAAAATTTAAAAAGATTAGCAATACTTAAATACGGGATATTACAGTGACACTCAAGAAGGGGGGTTGAATTGAGTGGCTAAAACTAATCGATTTTCGCAAAAAACACTTATTGCAGACAAATTCAGACTGTGTTATTCACTCGTAAATTCTCCGATTAATGTTTTTGCTCGAACAAAATTGTATCAAACAATAAAACAATGAAATCAAATAATAAGACATTACGAATTTAACGTGGTTCAATCTCACCTCTGAGATCTACGTCCACACAA
Source organism: Beta corolliflora (assembly GCA_947648045.1). Classification (NCBI taxonomy): domain Eukaryota; kingdom Viridiplantae; phylum Streptophyta; class Magnoliopsida; order Caryophyllales; family Amaranthaceae; genus Beta; species Beta corolliflora. Next base: position 130,195 of record CANSZD010001643.1, on the reverse strand, counting down.
ACTACTCTTTTATTATTTGAATCGTAAAATACCAAACCCTTGATACAATTCGATTCCACCACTACTAACTCTAGTAGTGCTCCCCAACACTTAACTCTAAGTGTTGCTACTCTCTATAATATGAAAGATTACAGAAAGAATGATTCCTCAAAAGCGTGTTTCTTATTCAAGCAAATAGAGGATGGTTACAAGCGATGTTTAGAGACCTTAACTTATTAACTACGTGGTCGTACACTGCGTCTCCGGAAATCGTTTCGCCTCTCAAAATCTTAATCTCATTAATCTGAAAACGTGTTTTGCTCCAATGATTTTTATCCCTTATATAATTCAGTCAGCTGAATAAAAATCCTTCTCCAAGATGTATTATCTTTTCAAATAATTTTTATTCCTAAAATAAAGGGATAAAATTCTTTTCCTATTCAAAAACCAATTTTATCTTTTATAAAAACTGATTTCTTTAATCCTTATAGGATAAGGTTTTCTCCATATCTTATATAACTCTAAATCATCTCTTAAATCATTTTTCATAAATCAAATTTTATCACAATTACAAATCAGTTTTTCTCTTCTTATCAAACTTCCTTTTTTCCGAAAAATCCTTAAACTTGTTTTTATGAAATTTTCCCGAAAGAAAAAAACTTTTATCTTTTTAAAACTGATTTTCGAAATTAAAATCTTTTTTTCTTTTCAAAACTTATTTTCGAAAAAAAACTTTTTCTTTCTAAAACAGATTTTCGAAAATAATAATACTTTTCCTATTACAACTGTTTTTCGAAAATCTTGTTTTATCAAAACTCTCCCTCTCTAATTTTAGCACAAAGTTCTAATATGTTAATTACATTGCATATACATGAATTAATAAAACTAGACCTAAACTTCTTGGTCTTCACATCATTCAACCTTGATAGCCCGATCACTGTTACAAATATTCATGTTCTAGCATAGGGTGTTTATCATCATCAAAATCTTCAAAGTTCAAACACAACAAATTCCCCCTTTTTTATGATGACAAACACATAATACTTTCCCCCTCAAATAATGCATCAACATAACACCATTCACAACATCAATCACCATAATCCAATAGCCAACATACCAAATTTCATTCATTAGTAATTTTATTCATTAGTTTAAGTATTATACCCATCTTTCCCCTTTTGACATTATAAAAAAGGATAGCAATAACATGTCTAGCTACACAAAACAGAGATATAGTCATCAAAATAATGCAAGTAGCTCAAGCAAAAGATACTAAGGATGCTGGTGCTATGTCATAATCCAACTCACAATCCGAAGTCATTAAGCAAAAAACAATCCAACTCACAATCCAAAATTATGAAGTAAGAAATAATCATAAAGGATCATGGTTGATAGCTAAGAAAGTAAGATAATGAAAAGGTAATGCAAGCTTGAAGATTTGAAATGACAATTGGCTCAACAAGTGCTTAAACCTTTATTTTAAGATTTTCAACTTCCGCAAATAAACATCATAGGACTTTCTTCACTGTGGCACTGTGTGTGTTTCTGTGCCAGTGAACAATCTATTCCCTTCCAAATATAACTAATCTTCGGATATACTGGAATCCAAAATGATGATCTTCAAAACTTTGATAATTTTCTTCACATTTGAATTGAACTCTAGGACTTATCTAAAATAAGTGTCTTACTCTCCTTTTCTTTTCTTTTCTTTTCTTCTCTTTTCTTTTTTTTTTTTTTTTTGATGAAGGAGAAGCAGACCATACAATATTACTAGAGTCAATCAATAAGAGATCAAAGATAATAAGTTAATTCGGACCTCATTTTCTTTTTGATGCATCTCCTCGCACTGTGCCTTGCACAGTGTGAATCAGTACTTTTCATTCTTTCACGTATTTGTGCTTCATTCCAACCTTTTCATATTCCCCCTAAACTGATGCGTTTTTTTTTCTTGCATCATCTTATCAAGATGTTTTTGCCCCATTAATTATCATTAATCAAGATTAAAAGCACTTGTTGAACTTTGGATCAATGGGTGAGGAAAAAAAGGATAATAATAGGGAAATGACGATAAGGTCACTACAAAAAAAACGGGATTTTGATACGGATAAAATCCGTAGCAATCCTTGAAAATCCGTAGCTAATTTGCTTTTGCGACGGAATATGCTACGGAAATGCCCCGTTGCAAAACATGGCGTAGCAAATTCAACTTTGCTACGGAAAACAAACTTCCGTCTCAACTTTTGCGACAAAAAATATCCCTAGCAAAAATAATTCCGTAGCAAAATTTGCGAGCTTTTACGATGTTCCGTCACAATAACTTTGCTAGGGATATTAAATTTTCCGTAGCAGATTTTACTAGGGATGTTTCACTTTTCGTAGCAAAGTTTGCTTGGGATATTTTATGTTCCGTAGCACAGTTTGCCTGGGATATTAGTTTTGAAATCGAAGTTTGCTTGGGATATTAGTTTTCCGTAGCAAACTTTGCTAGGGATTTATTACTTTCGTAGTGAATTTGGCTAGGGATATGCAATTTTTGTAGCAAAATTAGATTGGGTTATAAATAAACTGTAATTGATATTGCTACGGAATATAAAGTATCTGTTGCAAAATGAAGTATAGCAAACGCATAGAATATCTTCATATTTTTATTCTATAGCTTGCTATTTTATGCATATATACTAATCCTATGATTTTTGTAATGAAAAAATAATATCAGAGCCTTATTGAAGGATAACTAGAAATGATAACATGATAGATAATATATTTAAAACAATAAAAGAGTTTTGTCTTACAAAGTACATAATGGTAATTACAACCATTCATTACTCCAGAAAACCAAATTCATACATATGGCATGAAAGTTAACTACCTGTTTCATGAACATTAAAATGCAAAAATTTCCCAAAAGAAGTTTCACCATCAAAATATATGGCTAAGAAACAAAGCTAAGTAGCATGCATCATGTTTCCTTAACTACAAAAAGAATCCTAGCAAATTTCCAAAAGAAAAACCATTATGCCCAATACTTAAGAGACAAAGGCACTTGGAGCATAAGGGGGTGGGGGGTGGGGGGTGGGGGTGGAGGTTGTGATGTACTAATGATAGAAGAGCATCCTGTTTCTTGTTGAGTGAGTAACTCAACTTGTCTTTGAAGAAGCTTCATATGGTTGACAGTTTCACTGAGGAGTTGTTGTTGTTGCAAATTTTCTGAAGTAAGCTGCACAACACGATTTTCTAGATTAATTACATGTTGTGAAGGAGCCCTCTGACTTTTCTTACTTGCACTAGGCTTCCCATAGTATGATTCCGCAGCGAGAACCGATCCCGTACACCCTCCCTTTATCATCAAACCCACCAAAGAACTTCGTAATACACCTCCTCTTCGCTTTTGGTTCATCACTCAAGTTGTTAGCTTCTCGTTTCTCTTGCAAAGTATCCTAAAAATAAGAATATCCATAGAATTATGTGATAGTTTTTACAAGTAAAGAATGACAGAATGAAAGATGAAAAAAAAACAATTCTATTTCCCATAATTTGACTAATTTGTCAATTCACTCACTTACTAACTCTAGATCTCTTCTTTACTCCCAAAAAAAACACAGTCCTAAGAAGAAGAAAAATGGGGTAGTTTCACTAAAAATAGGGGATGGAACAAAGAAGAATTAGAAGAGCAACAATGTGCACATCGAAAGTGAATGGATTGATGCTTTTCTTAGTTCTTACCACAAATCTGTTTGCACTTCATGCTTTCACTTGCAAACCTAGGAAAATCACTAAAATCCATTTCACCAATCTCACAAAAACATGTCTTTGATCTCATAACAAGTTTCTCTCATCATGAAAGAGATTGAATCTTCCCAAAAAAAAAACTTACCCAGATGGAAAAAGAGCTTCTTGGATATGAAACATACACATACAACATGAGTGTCTTAGTTGTTCATCTATAACAAACATAATACTGATGTCAAAAACAATAGCACCTGGTTCAAATAAGAGACTATAGCTTGTAGAGAAAATGATAGTGTAAATATTTGAGCACATTGCACATCATAGATACCCCTTATCATATGAAAAGAAAGTAAATTAGTATATTCGTCCTCAATTTACTCAAAATATTAATGGCCTTTGCAACTCAAGACACACACACACAAGCATCAATAACGACCTCTAAAAGCAACCACTTTCCCAACGACAACCTAAATACCGAGTTCATATCAAAAAAATTATTAAATGAAAGAGAGCTCTTGAAACAATTAAAAAGAATCTTTTTTATAATCCTTTATATATAAACGAGTTCGTAGTCATTACTTTTCTAAAATATGTTTTATCACTTGAGATCAAGTAAAAGTAAAGTAAAAAGACTTACCCAAAATGACGCAGATTTGTCATCGACAAAAGATCCATCCTTTTTTGTGTGGGCTCTCTTGAAAATTTCATATGGTTTAGGCTTTTCACCGCTCTTCTCACTTGTCTTCATACATATAGAATCAAAGGAGCTTGAAGTTAGAATTTGAAAAAAAAAACAATGAGAAGATGTAACAATTATAAAATAGATAGTTATGTAAGAACTTGCCATTTTGTCCTTCAATTCCTGTGTTGAGATGGATCCTTGAGTATGTTTTGTCAATCCTTTTTTTTTTGTTTGCGAGAACATTGCCTTGTGATTTCCTTTTAAACTCGGGTGTATCTCTAACTTTCTTCAACGCATCTATCAAGCTTGGAGGACACCACTTTGGCCTATAATCAACTTGGTTAACAAGTTTTGAAACCACATCCGTAAGTCGTCTGCTCAATTTTGTCTTCCAATTTTCCTTCACTAACTTAGTAACTGATGGATCCCATGAATATTCCTTCTATTGTGTTTGATAACATACAATAATTTGCAATATCAATAAGCAGCCAAAAGCTAAAATAAAAAACTAAGATTTTGTTGTGGGGTTAACATACCCTAAAAGCATGCCACCACCTTCGGCGAACTTCCTCCGGCACCATAGACCAATTATTGTAGGGTCTATCAAAATATTGCTTGTAAGAGGTTGATGTTACCTTTTTCACCACCTTATGTTTCGTAAACCTAAATGAATGTCCAGATATTACATATTAAGATTATTACTATTGGCATGGAAAAATACTTATAAAAACTATAAATTTACCATAACTCGCCATCGGGGTGTAGAATTGCATTAGTCTTTGCGGGATTACCGCATTCATCCGATATAATCATAGATGCACTCGGAGATAGAGATATGGATTGTGTAGTAACAAATTGTAGTTGTAGAAATAAAGTTTGATGTGGGAGGTGTCGTAGTTGGTGCAGTGGTAGAAATAAAATTTAATGTAGGAGGTGTTGTAGTTGTTGTAGTAGTAGAAGTAACTAAGGATATTTTTGGAGTATTATGTGGTTGTTCCACAATGTTTTCAGCAGCTCGAAGCTCGTTCTCAACACCATCAATAGCCATAAATGCATTGTAATCCTCATCTTCTTTGAAAAAGGGGTTTACGAGGAATCCCCCTTATGATACCACCTCTCCCATTGAGTCCTCCTCTACATCGGTATGTCATCTGCATATTTAGAAAATTATTAGTAATAACATTATAGAGAAAGTTTGATCACTATAAAATTATGATAAAAATACCATGTAAATGAAGATTAAGTATCACCATGATTAATAGCAATAATGCTTAAAAAATCTCCTTTAGATAAGCTTACAACAATAGTCCAAAGTATCAACAATATATCTTAACAATCTACTAAAACATAATTGAAATGCACATCATAAGTCATCATCCGTATCATCCAAATCTTCATCTGTTGAGCAATAATTATCATCTTGTTCTCCTTCGTCATCATTATCTTCTTCCTCTTCCTCTTCCTCTTCATCTTCCTCTTCTTCCTCTTCTTCTTCTTCTTCTTCATTGACCTGATTATCTTCTTGTGGGTCAGATAGTGATGGAGGATTCTCAATGAAATCCTCTTGGAATGCCAATTGTTCCATGGTTGTATCAATAGTTCCTCGAGCCTTGGTGTTAAAAACGGCCCACCATTGATTTCTATCATTATTTATGCTAGGATAAGGAACAAAACATACTTGTTCAGCTTGGTAAGCCAACACAAATGGATCATACATTGGGTATCTTTTTGAATGATTGACCTCAACAAGTTTGTATTTTTCGTGAATCCTCGTACCTTGTCTTGGATCGAACCAGTCACATTTGAATAAAACCGTTGTATAGTTTCTTTTTCCCCCAACATAACTCAACTTTATGACTTCTCTAAGTAGGCCATGATAATCATTGCCTTCAACACTTTTGACACAAACACCATAGTTCATGGTTGACTTACTCTTACCATAATCAAAAGTGTGAAAATTGTACCCATTTATTTCAAACTTCTTGAACTTGAGAACTTGTCTTGATGGACCAAGTGCTAGAGAATGAATAATGTCATCATCAATGCCCGCTCTCATAACCTATACCAATTAGCCACTTATATAATTAGAAGGAAAAAAAATTTATATACAAAAGGACCAAGTGCAGTTTATGTAACTTACATATTCTCTAAACCAAATAGGAAACTTATGTTGATATTTTATCCATACACTCTCTGCATTCATAATACCATGTGTCCTCATCATTTCTTTCTCAAACAAGCTCTTATCACAGTCTAATTTTAGTACATTATCCATGTAAATTATGTAAGAAAGATGTGATATTACTTTTGTAAAGACATACCTTTCATAATCCTTGACAATTTCACAATTACCCAAAACATATGCATGCGCAATATCATAATCCTTCTCATCTAGATAACCAATTTCACCTTGTGAAGAACTATACCCGTCAGCACAAGTGAAAAGCTCGGGCATATTCGAATCTGATTGCTCATTCACATTGTTGTCAATATGCAGCCCTAAAGTTTTGGCCTTTGTGTCAATATGAGGTTCAAAATAATGGGTACAAAAGTTTGAGATTTCCTCCGTTAGGATTGCTTTGACAATTGAGCCTTCAACTTTAGCTTTATTTCCAACCTTTTGCTTTAAGTGGTACAGAAACCTAGATGAAAGTACGCAATTATTTCAAATAATTTTTCAGAACAAAAGGTGAATATTATGAGAAACAATTGAGATTACCTTTCAAAACAATACATCCACCTATATTGAACAGGCCCACCAACTTTTGCTTCATAAGCCAAGTGAACGGGAAGATGCTCCATAACATTAAAAAAACTCGGTGGAAATATTTTCTCCAACTTACATATGATTTCAGGAATATTCTTCTCTAAGCGAATCATGTCTTCATGTAGTATAGTGTTAGAGCATAAATCCCTAAAAAATTGGCTTATCTCGGTCAAAGCATTCCAAACATTGAGGGGCAACAGATCTCGAAATGCCACCGGAAGCAACCTTTGCATGAAAACATGACAATCATGACTTTTCATGCCGAAAAGCTTATATTCCCTTGAATCAATGCACCTAGCAAGATTAGATGCATAGCGATCGGGGAACTTCAATTTTTTGACCCATTCACATAACACTTTCCTCTTTTCCTTAATCAACATATAGGGCGCTTTAGGCATTGAACTCTTGGTCACTCCTTTTCGAACAACATATTGTACTTCTAATTTTCGTCGTTTGCAATGAACTTTCAAATCTTTTCGTGCATTTTCATTGTCCTTAGTTTTTCCTTTCACATCCATAATTGTATGAAACAAATTATCAAAGAAGTTTTTCTCGATGTGCATGACATCAAGATTATGACGTATCAAAAGCTTACTCCAATAAGGAAGTTGCCAAAAACTACTCTGTCTCATCCAATGATGTTTGTCTCCATACCCCTCAATTCCATGGTAGTCATTCTCACTTGTAGCTTCTCCTATCTTTGGTAGTTCAGACACACGCTCCCAAATTTGGTCACCACTCAATCGTTCTGGAGGCATCGATGTCTCTACTATCCCTTTCTTAAAACCACTTTTATTTTGCCTAAAAACATGATTAGATGGTAGAAATTGTCGATGACAATCAAACCAACATGACTTCCTACCATGTTTAAGGGTAAATGATTTGGTGTTTTCCATACAGTAAGGACAAGCTAACTTCCCTGAAGTCATCCACCCTGATAACATACCATATGCTGGAAAATCACTAACTGTATGCAGCAAGACAACCTTCATATTAAAATTTTGTTTCTTTGAAGTATCATATGTTGGCACCCCCACCTCCCATAAATGTTTCAGCTCGTCGATGAGAGGTTGTAAGAACACATCTAAGTTTCCTTTAGGACTCTTTGGGCCCGGGATAATTAAGCTCACAAACATGAAAGGCTTTTTCATACATAAGCCCGGTGGCGATTATAAGGAGTTAGTATAACGAGCCAACACGAATATGTTTTACCGTACTTCCCAAAAGGTGAGAACCCATCGGTCTGCAAAGCCCAAGACGAACATTACGTGCCTCAAGACCAAATGTGGGGAAACAGTATCAATGTGTTTCCATGCCTCCGCATCACATGGATGACTCATTATGCCGGTTTCACGACGAGAACAAGCATGCCACCTCATTTGTTCAAAGGTGGATTTCGTTGCATACAATCTTTGCAATCTAGGAGTAATTGGCAAATAGTGCGGACCTTCTTTGGAGAGCGCTTCCCATTTTCCTTTGGAGTCTTATAACGGCTAGATTTACATATGAGACACTCACTAAGATCTTTATTATTTTTCCAAAATAGCATACATCCATTCGTACATACATCTATTTTGTGGTGTGGGAGTTCAAGATCTTTTAAAAAATTTCGAGTCCTATAGAAAGTTTCGGTCATATGATTATCTTTCGGGCAAATATCCTTAATCAAGGATGTGAAACCATCTACAACTCTATGAGGGATGTTATATTCACATTTGAGGTTAGTTATCCTAGCAAACTACACAATAAAGACATGTTACACCCATCATACAAAGGCATCTCAAAGACTCTTAATCATGTCAAGGAACTTTTTGGCTTCCGGATGGGGATCTTCCTCTCGCATCATTCTCCAAAATATTCTCGAAAGTATAATCAAGTCCAAAAGCATCCATCACCATGTTCATACAAGGACTAACCAAAGATTCACCACTTAAAGCTACATTCTCGACGTAACTTTCCCCATGAGAAGTCCACAAGTAATAATCGGAACAAATCCATACTTATACAAGTGTAATTTTACGGTATCCGGATCTTGATATGGTACATTATGGCATTTATCACAAGGGCATTTCAACATTCCATCAGTCATCACATTATCCTGCTTACAAGCTAATTCTACAAATTCATCTACTTTTTTTGTAAAGCTTAAACTAAGATAATTTCCCTCAAGTCTTTGGTACATCCACTCTCGAACGAACCCTCCTCACCGCATAATCAAAATTCTCCATACATGAAAACATAGTATGAAAAAGAAGAATGCAATTCAATCGTACATTAGTAGTTTACACATAAGATATTTTATCTATTTTGTTTATGAATTAAATGAAAATATTGTTAATTTTTCTAAAAAAAATAGGCTTATGGGTGATGGTGCCATGAAGGTTGTAGATTCAATATTAGCAAAATACTCTGTTAATTATTTTACTCTTTCAACTTGCCAAAAAAAACACTTTTAACCTCTGTGTTTCATTATTTTAAACAAGATGGGGTGAGTAATCATGCCTCACTATATGACTCGAATGATAAAATAATATTTGTCTCAATGTGTCATAGATTAATTATATTCATCACTTTGAGTCTAAAGAAATACATAAACCACTCTTACAAATATAACCACTTAAGGTTCCATCACCCAAAAGTTTGAACACGTAGGGGATGGACAAATTTAAACAATTATAGTAGTAACTCGTAAGAAAGATCCACTAGTGTATAAACTTCTCATATTTACCAAACAAAAACTATTTGACAGAAAGCTTTCATCAACCTAATATGATAAAACTTATCAATGGCAAGGTGACATGGAAAGACTTTAAAGAAAAAGGGAAACTTATAAACATGGCTACTGAAACAATCTATCTAGTATAAACTTCTCAGATACTCATATAAACAATTCTAGAATACAAACAAAGTTGCCACTAAAGTTTTGATAATCATCCAAAAATGAAAATAATTAAACTAAATTTAAAAGAGGGAGGGAATGATGCTCACTTTGCAAACACCTTCAAAGTCACCACACTTACTGCGTAATCTCTTTCCTTGCTTACTTCTTCTTGGTCCAAAAAAAGCTAGAAATAGATCCCCTGTAATACAAATTATTCACTAAGTAAATTTTTAGGAACAAGAGTGATATAGTACTAATATAATTCACTAAACATCCAACTATAAAGGAAAAAATCCAATATTAATATTCCATATCCAACCACACCAAACTTACAATATATTCACAACATAAACCAATATATATCTAACTATATCTAATTAAGAAATTGAACCACTAGCAAACCCACTAACTATATCTTTCTACAAACAAAACTACAAAAATAATAAGCCTCTAAATTCAAGCATTGTCACTTAAGCAAAGAAACAAAAAATTCAATCTCCAAGCAAAACAATCCAAATTAAACCAACCAATTAAAGAAATCAAGAAAGTATAGCGAGAGAGCAAGATGAATTGAACCCGGGAGATTAACCAACAAAAAAATGAGATGACAAGTGTTTTAGTTTAGAGCAGGCCTTTAATTCATTCTTATAACAAAGAGAGAGAATGAATTTGGTTAAACTAGGCAATTTTACTAATATAAAATGAGATGCCCAATCAACAAGCTTAGCAATTCATCTAGCAAAGCTTAAAAGTCTGCACATTTTGAGAATTAAACGAAGAAATCCCAAATTAGGTTTTTTTTTGTGTTAAAAAAGAACAGGGAAGACATTCAAATTCATTCTCTCTCTTTGTGGCTTAGTTTAGAAAGGGGCATATCAAGTCTGCTTCTTCTTCATGTCTTTGAAATCAAAAGCCATCAAATACCAAAGATCTTGAGTTGTTAATTGCCTAATTTATCATGAATTGATAACTAGTAAATCCTTGTTTATTCCCAAATTGTTCAAATCCAACCCCAAAATCCTCTTTTTCGCTCTTAAACACTTTATCTCACCTCTGCTTGTTTTTTTAATGCTTGCTGAACTTGAATTAAGGTATAATCACAAAATCTAGAATTTAAACAATTCTTAATTCAACCACGAGAAGGTGAAAATTTACAAGAAACACCTACAACTTGTGCTCAACTATCTATCGATTCCATTTATGTTGAAAAAAAGCCCTAAAATTAGAATTACCAGCGAAATTAAGATTATATAATTAAGTAGGGCTAAAAAGATTTCAAAAAAACAGAGAAAGAGAAAGAAAGGGTGACCTGTGAACTAATAACGCCGGAAATCACCAAAGAATTATGCTGGCAAAGGAGGATTCGGCGCCATGCAATTGAAAGAATACCCGCAAGAAGATGAAGAAGCAACTCAAAAGTCTGCAGCAGTTTTGAATAAGTGGGATATGAAGGTTTTTGTTTTTCTTATTTTATTTTCCTTTTCTTAAAATTAAGGCGCCTAATCTTTACACAAGCGCGGCAACGTGAAAATCCAGGACTAGACTTTGGGCTTTACTTCCACAAAATTACTACGGGCTACGTGTCATCCGTAGTAAACTTTGAAACGGGTCAATATACCCTTGCAAACTTTGCTACGGACCATCGATCCCTAGCAAATTTTGAAACGTTTTTTTGAATTGTTGCAAAATTTGATACAGGGAGAAGATCCGTCGCTATAAACCGTAGCAAAATCAGTTTTTTTTTGTAGTGGGTGAGACATATGAAAGAAAGAAATAATGAGGCACAAATGTCAAACTCATAAATAGAAAATCAAAATATCGGGATAAAGATCAAGCTTGCCATAGGAGAAAGAATTAGCATTTCATAGCTCAATAACTCGGCAACTTAGGATCATATAGCTCATTAGTTCGGCAACTTAGGATCATGACATTAGGACAGCATCATTAGACCATTACGAGTCCTTTTTATATCAAGTAGACTTTTTCTCACAGTGTTTCACAAAGACATGCACTCCTACTCCAATTAACATATTTAAAGGAGGACAACAAGCATAATACTCAACTAATTTTCAGAAATTAATCCCAAAGCCACAAATTGTCTTGTAAAATATTCATGCATGAAATTCAACAGAATTACCTTGATCACACAATTGGGATATGCTTAACAAATTTTTCAAACCACTTTCCAACATCACATTCTCTATGGAGTGTGTTAGGGATTTGCCGACGTTTCCAATACCACTTCTTTCTCCCTTTTTGTTGTCGCCAAATGTAACACAACCTCCATGGTAGGCTACTAGTGAGAGGATTTGAGATTTATCACCAGTCATATGTCTTGAGCAGCCACTGTCGAGATACCATAGGCTGCTTCCTCTCACGTTTGCCTGCAAAAAGATCACTTGTTAATTTTAGCAACCCAAATCTGCTTGGGTCCCTTTTTCTTTCGTTGAGCTTCTAATAAGTCTTTTCTAACCCATATATGAGTTACATACTTTACATTTTTCGCAACACTCTTTTTCTTGACATTACAATTATCCATAAAATGTCCATTCTTTCCACAGAAGTTGCAAATCAAATATTCAGGTAGATCGACATATTTTCTTTTACGAAAGTCTCTTTCAAAATTTTGGGCATTGTGCCTTACACTGTGCCTCTGGTCTGTATATCCTAAACCAATTCTGTTTTGATTGCTAGTTGTACTGGAGATATAGTCTAAGGTTTTTTTACCATCTAACCATTTTTCATACATTTTCCGAGCAATAGTCAATTGTGATTCTAAGAATTCAACAGAAGTGTTTAGATCGCTATTTCTTTTTCTCGAAATTTCCAAATCTCTTTTAACTTTACCAAGTTCATCACTTAACTTAGCATCATGAGGTAGCATAAGTGGAACAATTCTGGATCTTTGTCTTGATTCTTCCAACTCAGTTAACTCATGTTTTAACGATTCAATTTGATTTTCAAGATCCCAATTTTTAGCCTCTAGCACAGTGTATGGCACAGTGTTATTAACAACTTCTTTTGCGAGAGGCTTTTCATACCTTAAAGCATTTAACTCAACATTTTTCTCTTCAACGGTTTTTTCAAGTTCATCAGTCTTCTTCATCAGTTCTTTACAATCCTTTAATAAATCCTTATATTCCAATTCCAACCCAATCTTTTGCTTAGTTAAATTTTTTACTTCCTTTTTCATGATTGAAAAATCATTATTCATTTCTTGACAATCATCAATGATATTTCCAAGCAAAGTAACAAGTTGGTTTTTGAAAGAAGATGTATTGAAGGTTTTAGAGAAAGAAGACTTACCTCACTGTCTTCAGTTTCATCTTGGGAGTTCGAACTTTTCGCCATTAGACACAAGTGAGAGTCGTCCTGGCACTGTGCCCTTCTTTGTGATGTCTGTACAGCATTCAGACATAATTTTTCTTCATGGCACTGTGCCTCTGACTGTTCTTCATCAGAATCCTAATCTCCCCAAACGGCAGCTATCATAGCCTTTTTGAATTCTTTCTTTGATTGCTCCCTTCTTTCTTTGGGCTTCTCATCATCCCATAAGAGACATTCCTTAATCATGTGATTGAAATCTCCACACTTGAAACAACCGGAGTTAGTAGCACTTTTCTTAGAGTTCGAGGTAGTACTCTTACCTTTGAAATTTCCACCTTTTCTAGGATTGTTATTTTTGTTCTTTTTGAGAAAATTTTTAAATCTCCTAGTAAGAAGATCAACATCATCATCGCTATCACTATCTTCACTTTCTAATTCAGCTCTCAAGGCTAGACCTTTATTTTTTGGTTCATTAGTTTTAGAATCTAAAACAAGTTCATGAGTCATTAATGATCCAATAAGTTGTTCTAGTGAGACTTTTATCTAGGGGAGTTCATGGGTGGTTAACCGTCCCGAAATAAAATTTCGGAACGGTAACCGGAAGTATCGATTCGCCATATTTGCGAACCGTAACTGTAATCGTTCAAACCGATAACCGCATAAACGGTTAACCGGTTTTTCGGTACGGTTTTCCGGTTAACCGTTAACCGTTACTCAAGTTTTATCAAATTATTTTACTACTTTTATATATTAGATTTCAAATTTTTCTCAACATAAATAATATACGATTAATACCAAGATTCTCTATAAAAGACAATCATCTCTAAAAACATTCCACACCATACAATATTACAATACAACGAATACATATCTCAAAGTTCTAAGAAAAACAAGCACAAAAATATAAACTATTACAAGTTGGTAGTTCACATTGAGTAGTTCACAATGAGTAGTTCTAAGAAAAAACAGTAGCAAGTAAACAGAAAAGCAGTAGCAAGTGCACAGAAAAAAACAGCAACACAGTGAGCAGCAACTTCACAGTGAGTGCTTTCTCATATTGTGTTTTCTACTTTTCTCACACAAAAATCATTAATTAATTATTATAAAAAATTAAATAATAATAATAAAATAAATTTATCCGGTTTTTCGGTTAACCGTTTTATAAAAAATCATAACCGTAACCGTACCGTTTAACCGTAATTTTTACCGGTTCGGTAACCGAACCGTTTAATCCCAAATTTTTCGGTTCGGTAACCGCCCATTTTGACCGGTTTTTCGGTACGGTATTTCGGTTTCGGTTTTTTGTGAACTGGTAGGCGTTTGCCGTGTACACCTATCCAAAGATAAATTTCTCCTACTCTCATGCACACTAAGCAAGTATAATGGAAGTAGGGATCGTATCCACAGGGAAACAGGGACGAGTTTAATATTTAGGGTGAATCAGTACTTAGATTAAGCTAAGGGCCGAGAAACCTAATAACAAGGGGGGTTTCAAAATGAGTTATGAATAAACTACAACTAACTAGCATATAAATAAAATGAGAAATCAATATGGGAAGATCTTGAATCCGATTAAGATCTACTTCAATTTCATTATCAATCATTGAACCTTAACTCTAATTATTTCCATGATTACCTATTGTCGAGAACTAATCTCGTATTCTCCTTATTCTTAGTTGAATAGCACGATCAGTGTGACTATAAAACCCTAACTAAAGGATAACCTAGTCCGATCAGCGTCTAAGATCAATCCAATAGCAGCAATAAACAAAGAGAACCAATAGACCTGCTAATGTCATACACGCGATAAACATTCAACAGTTGATTCAATTTCCCCAAGAAATAACCAAGACGATCTGCATCTAAGTTACTCCCTAGTTTGCTACAAGTAGATAAAAGAATAAAACAATCTGATTCTATTCTTAAATCTAGCATTAGATTAATTACACAATCAAACTAGTAACGTTCCTAGCATAATTATGCAAAAATCATAAAGTATAATCATAGAAATTAAACCATAATCAAGGAAAATAGATATAGTGGAAAGATCTCACAATAATGGTTGAAGCTTCATGTTAATTTTCTTCAAGAACAGTTCAAGCTACAATTCGATAGCATAAACCAAATCCAACATTGAAATCTCTAATAAAACTAAGAAAAATAACAAAAGTGAGGAAGGAGAATTAAGAGAGGAGTGTTTTATTCTTTCTCCTCCATTTCAGCTCTGCTCCTCCTCTTATCTCTTCCCCCAAATATTAGGTTTTAGGAAGCTTTTAAACCCCGCACAAAACGTGGCCCCAAACCGACTTAAGCGTCGCGAGGCGCGATACTGATCACGAGCCGCGACGAGCTGACTGACTTTCCGCACAAATTGGCTGGGCTAAGGGGGTCGCGAGTCGCGACGAATATCGCGAGGTGCGAAGGCAGGGGAGTCACGAGTCGCGAGCTCCTTCGCGGGTCGCGAGCTCCTTCGCGGGTCGCGAGCTCCTTCGCGGGTCGCGAGCTCCTTCGCGGGTCGCGAGCTGCTTGCTTGGCTTGCGATGCTGCTGGGCAGGCTCCTGCTGCGTGGTGCTTTGCTTAGTTTGCGATGCTGCTGGGTTGGAGTGAGCTAAGCCTCGCGATGCTGCTTGGTGCTTTGCTTGCTGATGGAGGCTCGAGGCTGACATGAGCTGTGTGGGTGGTTTGCTAGGCTTGGCCTTGCGATGATTGCCCATTACGCTACGATGCTACATTTCCCGAGCATTCCCAAAACATACCATTTCACCTTAAAAGCTCGAAACTTAGAACATTATCATTAACTACCTCACAAAATTCCGAACTTCAGCTAAGGTTGATATATATGCAAACGTCAACAATTATGATCGAACTCCTTAGCAAAGTGTACCCAAAATACCATATAAGCACCGTATAACTTGAGCGCATCGAATACCCCCACACTTGAACTTTACTCGACCTCGAGTAAACTCAAAATGAGGATCACCAAATAAATCTTCACCCAAATTTTCGACACCAAACTACACTCTCCATCAACTACATCATCATCATCATATCTTAACAAAATCCGCCCAAAACCTAAACATAAGGGACAATGACTCCCCCACACTTAGATTCAAGCTCACCTGAAATTATAAAGACGTAACAACAACAATAACCAGCAACGCCAACAAAAATCAAAATGTCAGCTCATGACACACTAAACTATCAGCTCTCCCAAACCTCAAAAGATGATCTAAAACTACTACTACTAGTACAACCAACCTAGATAAGCAAGTCATGGAACAAAGACAAAAAGGGATAAATTCCATGCTTACTCCCAAAAACAATCAATCAACCAATGCAAGTTCAAATCCCTATTTACTAAGGACTCAAACTTAACTTCAATATTGACCTCCAATCACTAGTAGAAAAATGACGATTTGCGTCACACTATCTGCGTCGCACAATAGGACAAACGTCGCAGAAGACTCATTTGCGTCGCATGCAATAGGGAATCGACGCAAAACACGACATATGTGCGTCGTATTTAGATAGCGTACGACGCAAATAGTCATCTGCGTCGGATCCCTCCTCACGTCCGACGCAGATGGAGATGATTCTCCATCTCTTTATCTCTCGACATGCCCTATCTGCGTCGGACTCTTTGACTGGTGCGACGCACATAACATACTCATTATGATGCCATTAAGTCACATAACACGCATTTTCGGTGCCATTAAGTCATGTGCGTCGGACATAGGGTCCCGTCCGACGCAAATGATGCAGCCCAGAATTAGCAGATCTCGGCCCACCTCCTAAAGCCCAAGCAAAACATACCTAATTAAAAAATCTCGCCTAAGGGCGCACTTCATTCTAGCCGTTTTTCCTCTCTCTCTCTCTCTCTCTCTCTCCTCCTCTCTCTTTCATTTTTTAAACACTGCTGCGAATTTCTTTTACCCACTTCTCATCTTTCTTCATTAACACAATTCATCAACACTTCATCAATGCATCTCCGGCGAATTTCGAATTGAAGTTTGCATAACCCTAACCAACACTTCATTAACACAAAAGGAGTCCTTCCGATGGAAATCGCCCAAATTGATGTTCGAATTTTCGGCGACAACAACAATGATAAATCTCCGGCGAGCCTTTTCTCTCTCACTTTGACAGGTTCGTTTTTTTTTCATTTTTTAAATCTGATTTTACAAGTTCGTAGTCTACAATTTTCTACTTTTTGATGTACAATTTCTTTTTTTTCATTTTTTAGATCTAATTTTCTGTTTTATCTTATCTTTTGGCGTTTATCATAGTCTATAATTTTGTTTTTTTCATTTTTTAGTTCTAATTTTCTGTTTTAATTTTTAGATCTGAAAATTCATTTTTTCATTTTCAGATCTGAAAAATAAAAACGTTCTAAATTCAGTTCATGCATCTGAAAATTATGGCGTTTTGTTTTTTTATATCTGATTTTTTATTTAACTTTTTTGGCATTTATCCTATTCTTGGATTTTCTTTCTAATTCTCAGTTCTGAAATTCTTATCTCATTTGCAGATCTGGATTTGGTTCTTTTGGAAGTCTTCTTCGTCGGAAAACGTGGGCTGCTGCTCACTTTCTTCCTCTATTGTTCTAGATTTAGTTTTAGTTTTACATTTTTTTTACATATTTGCAATGTAATTTGTTTGTATCTATTTTACATATTTTTGTCTCTCATCTTAAATTGATTATAGTGGTTTGTAAATTGTAATACATATTTGATATTTTTAATATAAAAATACGTGTTATTTATATTGCCTCCAAATTCATTACATTATTAATGTTCTTTTAGTTTATCGTATTATATAAAAAAAAACAACAAAAATATGAAGGCTTGCTGGTTGTTATGTGCGACAACAAAAATACGAAGACAACAACTAAAAAAACCCTATCTGCGTCGCATGTAGGGTTGTGTGCGACGCAGATGAGTGAAGCTTGCTAGCTGCTGTACCTTCCCATCTGCGTCGCAGGCTGCTCACGTGCGACGCAAATGTTCTATTATCTGCGTCGCACATGGAGCAGCCTGCGACGCAGATGGGAGACGCAAATGAACTTTGTATACAAGGGTGAGGAGTCATCTGCGTCGAACTGTAGGCAGGGTCCGACGCAGATAGCTAATCAATTGCGTCGCATCGTTGTCCGACGCAGATCCTTAATCCTCATCTGCGTCGAGACTTGTGCCGTCGGACCCATGTCCGACGCAAATGTGCGCCTCGCATCCGACGCAAATCGTCGATTCTGTACTAGTGAATTCACAAAAAATCATCAAATGAATGTGAAAGCCAACTTTAAATAGATCTTCACAAAACAAAGGATGAATTCACCAGCCTTACCCGAAAACGCCTTCCGCCTTATGACACCATCTCCGGCAAATGAGTTTTCAAAATACATAATTCTCTCTTAATCTCTCATTTTGCCTAGGAGCCCTTTCGGGTTTTCATCCTAGCTTCTCACATTTTGTTTTTTCATCTCACCATCTTACCCGCTCAATATAAGCCACTTTTTTTGCATAGGTTGCCCTTTCGGGTTTTCAACCTATCCGGGCCGCCATTTTTGCTTGAGTCGCCCGCCCTTGCGGGTTTTCAACTCAGCGGGTTTCATTTCATCACTTTTTTTTTATATTTTTTTTTTCATTTTGAAAGTAATACATACAACATAGACACATGAGAATGAGAATACCCTCCCCCCTACTTAAATTACACATTGTCCTCAATGTGACGACAAATAGAAGAAAAAGTAAACTGAAAATGGGGGGAAAAATCAAAAATCGGATAAATCGAAGATCGAATGCTCAAAACTCATGACAAACAATCCGTCAAACTCAAATTTCTTAACAACACCAACTCAAATCTCATAACTCAACTCACAACCCTCTCCCTCAAATCACTCAAACAAATGACAAATTCAAATTTTGTTTAAATTTTTGAGATTTGCACCTAGCTTAAGAGATCGAAAAGATACAACAATCTCTCCGTTCCAATTTTGCCAACTCCTAGCGGTTGAACTCTTCCCAACGGGTTTTCTTTTGTGGATTTTGGCTTAAAGTGGATTAAGATTTGTTGTGGCTCTTTTTAGTGGGTGGGCGGTGGGTGAAAGAAAATTTTTTGTGGTGGTGGAAATTTGATGAGAAAATAAAGGAAAAGAAAGAAATAAGAGGGGTCTCGGGTTGCCTCCCGAGAAGCGCTGTTGTTTAAAGTCGTTAGCTCGACTTAGTACCTTAGGCTTAATCATTGGGCTTGTGCTCCATGTGTGACAATGGTGGTCCCATGTCAATCTCCACTTCAAGTACCTGCAAAATTGATTGATAAGAACTCTTGCAATGCATCGTTAGCGCTATGAGTGTCAACCAAAAAAAACAAAGAGCACAAGCAATACCATCCAAAAATCACGCTAAATACAAACAAGTAACACCGTTTCCCCGGCAACGGCGCCAAATTCTGGTAGGCGTTTGCCGTGTACACCTATCCAAAGATAAATTTCTCCTACTCTCATGCACACTAAGCAAGTATAATGGAAGTAGGGATCGTATCCACAGGGAAACAGGGACGAGTTTAATATTTAGCGTGAATCAGTACTTAGATTAAGCTAAGGGCCGAGAAACCTAATAACAAGGGGGGTTTCAAAATGAGTTATGAATAAACTACAACTAACTAGCATATAAATAAAATGAGAAATCAATATGGGAAGATCTTGAATCCGATTAACATCCACTTCAATTTCATTATCAATCATTGAACCTCAACTCTAATTATTTCCATGATTACCTATTGTGGAGAACTAATCTCGTATTCTCCTTATTCTTAGTTGAATAGCACGATCAGCGTGACTATAAAACCCTAACTAAAGGATAACCTAGTCCGATCAGCGTCTAAGTTCAATCCAATAGCAGCAATAAACACAGAGAACCAATAGACCTGCTAATGTCATACACGCGATAAACATTCAACAGTTGATTCAATTTCCCCAAGAAATAACCAAGACGATCTGCATCTAAGTTACTCCCTAGTTTGCTACAAGTAGATAAAAGAATAAAACAATCCGATTCTATTCTTAAATCTAGCATTAGATTAATTACACAATCAAACTAGTAACGTTCCTAGCATAATTATGCAAAAATCATAAAGTATAATCATAGAAATTAAACCATAATCAAGGAAAATAGATAGAGAGGAAAGATCTCACAATAATGGTTGAAGCTTTATGTTAATTTTCTTCAAGAACAGTTCAAGCTACAATCCGATAGCATAAACCAAATCCAACATTGAAATCTCTAATAAAACTAAGAAAAATAACAAAAGTGAGGAAGGAGAATTAAGAGAGGAGTGTTTTATTCTTTCTCCTCCATTTCAGCTCTGCTCCTCCTCTTATCTCTTCCCCCAAATATTAGGTTTTAGAAAGCTTTTAAACCCCGCACAAAACGTGGCCCCAAACCGACTTAAGCGTCGCGAGGCGCGATACTGATCGCGAGCCGCGACGAGCTGACTGACTTTCCGCACAAATTGGCTGGGCAAAGGGGGTCGCGAGTCGCGACGAATATCGCGAGGTGCGAAGGCAGGGGAGTCGCGAGTCGCGAGCTCCTTCGCGGGTCGCGAGCTGCTTGCTTGGCTTGCGATGCTGCTGGGCAGGCTCCTGCTGCTTGGTGCTTTGCTTGGTTTGCGATGCAGCTGGGTTGGAGTGAGCTAAGCCTCGCGATGCTGCTTGGTGCTTTGCTTGCTGATGGAGGCTCGAGACTGACGTGAGCTGTGTGGGTGGTTTGCTAGGCTTGGCCTTGCGATGATTGCCAATTACGCTACGATGCTACACTTTCCGAGCATTCCCAAAACATACCATTTCACCTTAAAAGCTCGAAACTTTGAACATTATCATTAACTACCTCACAAAATTCCGAACTTCGGCTAAGGTTGATATATATGCAAACGTCAACAATTATGATCGAACTCCTTAGCAAAGTGTACCCAAAATACCATATAAGCACCGTATAACTTGAGCGCATCATGAACACCCCAAGTTTTGTCAAATCTTTAGCTTCTTGAATAGTTGTTATTTTAGGGAGCCAACGATTTGTTAAACTTCTTAACACCTTTCTCACTAAATCTTCAGAAGGATAGATTTTACCTAGAGAACGCAATTGATTAGTGATTAGTGTAAATCTAGTGAACATCTCTTTAATTGATTCTTCCTTATTCATAGTAAACAGTTCATATTGTTGCACAAGTAAACCAATTCGAGATTGTTTTACCTCATTCGTACCTTCCTGGGCCAATTCTAAAGTATCCCATATCTCCTTTGTTGTAGAGCATGCCGAGATCCTTGAGTTTTCATCAGGTCCAATTCCATATTGGAGAATACTCATAGCTTATAAGTTCTTTTCGGCTTTTGCATAGTCAACTGAATTGTAGTCGTCTTCATCCTTGTCGACCATCTTTCCTTCAGCATTTTTGGCTTGGATAAGGATTGATCCTTTTCTTATGACTTTCCAGCATTCATAGTCCAATCCTTTTCCAACACACTCCATTGCTTCAAATTGCTAGAAATCAGGAACTAATTAACTACATTAATTTTTAAAGCATATTCCAACACACTCCCTTGCTTCAAATTGCACTTTTTCTCAAATTCTATGATGCACTTCTCACCACATACAAATCTAATTTATTGATACACATTATCAACAACCTTCATTCGACGGAGCACTTCTCTCCATACGGCCTTGTGAATCACTTCTCTTCACCATGATACACATAATCATCATCAACCACTCTTGCATGGTGGTTTGCCCTTCATTGTTTTTACTCATAAATTGGAAGATGGCCTGCAATGGCTTACTTCCTATTCTCTCTGTCTTCGGGATCTAACCTGGCGTTGATACCAAGTTGAAATTATAATAGAAATGAGAGAGGAGAAAGAAGAACATATGTCATTCCAAATTGTAAAGTACATGGGAAGCCTTTTAAATAGGCTAAAGCATCCAACAACACTAACCTAATAACAAGGAACATGACTAGATAGTGAAGGACATGACCTACTACTATTCTCCATGATAAGAAACTAAGTAACACATGTTTTTTTAATCTAAAACCACTTAGTAACTTAATGTTAGAAATTAGGAACTAATTAACTACAATAATTTTTGAAGTATATTCCAACATATTATATGGTTAATAACTCAAATCACATAATTAAAAGTCAACTTCGTATACAACATACTGAATCCAATCACCTATACTATCATGTGTGTATAACTTTTTCATAGTTGTGTGAAATATGACACATCTTCACTATTTTGCTCATAACTTTTTGTAAAAAATGATAATGAGATAATATTAAATGGATTGAAAACTAGACTTTAAGAGCTTTCCAACGATGTATTACATGTGCCAAATAAAGCTC
The DNA here is from genome assembly GCA_947648045.1 of Beta corolliflora. Classification (NCBI taxonomy): domain Eukaryota; kingdom Viridiplantae; phylum Streptophyta; class Magnoliopsida; order Caryophyllales; family Amaranthaceae; genus Beta; species Beta corolliflora. The sequence continues at coordinate 107,433 of CANSZD010001643.1, read as the reverse complement.
CAAATCAAAAGTTATAGTTGTTCGAAGTTGAATAGGGAATCGACGAATACGGGACAACACGTCCGTGTCAATATGACAAGACACACGACCGTGTTGCCTAATTGATTTCTTCGAGGAAGTTGCATATTTATGTACTAGCAGGTCAACACGGTCGTGTCATTATTGAAACGACCGTGTTGATCTGCTCCATAGAACGACTTATTTTGTCGATTTTGTTATTTTAGGAAACCATAAATACTCTTTTAATTTATTCGTTTTATGACAAACTTAATTTTTTTCTAACACTTTTTAGGGTTTTTAGAGAGAAGTTGGAGAGATCGAAACCTAAGATCTCCATTGTTTTTCAAGACTCTACATTTCTTCCATTAATTCAAGTATTTCTTTTCTTCTTCTTTTTCCTTTGTTTTCTATTATGAAGTTTAATCTTTCTTCTCTTATTTATTTATTTATTTCGATTATGCTTGAGTAGTTATTTAATCAATGGTTAGGTTGAAACCTAGTATGAATTAATTCATGATTATTTCTTTAAATTCTCAAATTAATTATTTAACAGTTCTTGCTTAAATAATTGATTGTGCATATTTCAATATATACTAGATCAGGGAACAATATGAGTTGGATTCTGACGGATTTAAATATTTCAATTGCCTTAATTTCACTATGGGAATAAGTAGATTGGATTGCTAGGAATTTAGTTGTGATGTTGCGTTTAATGTTTCTTTCTTGTATGAATCCATGGGAATACGTATATTTGCATGTTTAGGAAAGCTATTAATATTCGGGAGAGGTTTATGCTATTTTTAGGACTCATTACTCGTCGTGAATATTTAATCTGATCTGATTGGGATAGGAATTATTATTTTATTGATTCATACTAGTGGGGATACTTAACTTTAGAGCTTTTATTCATTAGATTTCTTTTATATCTTGTATTAGGTTATTATATACAAATCTTGATTTCCTTTAGCTTTACCATTATTTAAAAGCTAATCATAGAATAACTTTCTCTCTAAATGATCGATCCTCACTTACCCTACTACATTATTAGGAGGATTGTTATTAGGTTATTTATTTTGTTAGGTGCGCGACACGCCTATTACTGACAGTATTGTTTAGTTAGTTGTAGGAGATCAAAAATTTGGATCTTGACATATGTTGGTTGCAAGACCAAATCAATTGGAGGAAGTCTGGTTCATTAGTAGTGCCGGGTCCCAAGTGTCGTCTTTGAATCCCTCTCGTATACGAAAAATAGGGTAGTCCATATTGCTTGAGACTTGTCGTGGTTGTGCCAATCCATGTTAGTTGGGTTCAACTAGAGCATAATGTGTCGGGTCGTTCAAATTTGTGTCGGCGTCACCGGTAATTCGGTAAAGCGGTTGAACCCCGACATCAACTCTAATCCGATTTGTTTATTAAATGGGCGAGCAATCCTCAACCCTAACCCGACTTGTTTATTAAGAAGCACGCACATATGCATAAACCAAGCGATTCAACTTCATATATTTCTTAACCCACTTATTATATACTAATATCTTACCAAGATAAACCAAATCGAACAACTAAAGAATAAACATTACATAGTTAAGAAAAATATCCAAACTATTCCTAGCCAAACTAATAACACTGATAGTAGCATAGCAGTTTAACTGGTTATCATGTTGGATTCGGGTTAGAAAGGTCAAGCCTAACTAAACCTTTTTAATAAATTGGTCATGTCGAGTCAACCCGTTGCTTAAATGCGTTGAAATATTAGCTCCGGTCGAATTCAAATCGAGTTAGCAAATCGTGTCATTTTTATCACCTCTAGGTTCAACGTTAGTTATAAGTACATGCCAAGCAAGGCAGGGGATCGGGTGGTGGTGCAATAGTGGTGTTGAAAGTTGTGTTTATATATAGGTGGATAGAACAGGAAAAAGATAAAAATCCAAGTTGAGGTAAAGAAAGCTAAGGAACTTATACTTCATATGTTCAAAAATAAATGAAATGCGCGCTTCTCTCTTTTTATGTAAAGAGTTTTTTGAGAGAAGCATTTTACTTATTTCGTAATAGAGGAATATTATAAATGTTACGCTTATGTGAGTGGAATGCATTTGCAATCCGGAATATACAATAAGCTTCCGGAAGTGCACATGCAACTTTTTTTATCTTATAAAAATTTAGGAGAAAACATTAATGGTATATTTTATTTACCTAATTTTTTCTTAAATTTTCTAAACTTTTTTGGATTTTTCTGAACTTTTTGGACTTCTTATGTTTTTTCTGAACATTATTAACTTTTCTTATTTTTTCTTAACTATTCTAATATTTTCAGAATTTTTTTTTTCGAACTTTTTTTTTCCTGAACTTTTCTTCTTTAATTTTTTTATTTTTTCTGAACTTTTTCTCTTTTTTTTAATGAATTTTTCTTACTTATTCCAAAATTAAGCATAAGGTGAACAAAATATGCACTAAAAGACCCTCTTTATGATAGAAGCACCTAATAGTTATTACAAGGACAAATATCAAAAGAAGCACGTAAATGAGTATATCTACTTTTTTTTCCTATGGTAAGGAGAATGATTCTATATATACCTCAACAAAGTATTTGCGGGCCGACACTTGCAGTAGTAGTGGGGAAAGGTAAAAGGAGTCCCTACTCTCAAGTATCGCAATTGGGAGAATTCGACCTTATAACATTAAGGTTCTGAGGTGAATACCCAACCAACAACACCAAACAAGTTTGGTAATGAGTACATCTACTTAATCGACTAACATAGGGTGGTGTATAATGATTTTATATAGTCATAGCTACAATTTCATTATGTTAATTGAGTGGCCAATTAGTCAATTACCAGTCATTGTATTAGGCCGGTGTATCACAACTCCACGCCATCCCCTGCTTTCCAAAAGTTACCCTTTTATTCTTCTCAAAACTCCACACTTTCCGACTTCTTCACGAATCACAACGTGCCAATAATTTGGGCACTTTCTCGGAGGCTTAGAAACATGGTACCAAATGCTAAGTAACAATCTCTTCAATTTAAATAAAGAACATGTACTAACATTCTAACAAAATAATGGGAGTAGGTGCACAACTGAACATTTGGAGTTTGGACCTTAAGATTTCATTCCTAGCTTTTCTTTTCTCTTCTTTTCTCCCAATAATCCATAATAAGTTTGTATGACTTATGGTATAATGATTATCATTCCATGTCATTGTCCACCAAGCTTGGTCTATATAAAGCCTAAGATGTATTATTTTTAATAACTACATGTAATTATGAAGTGTATGTCTTCTAATTAACTGTGTCTTCCAAGTTTCAGAAAATTCCTTAGTTTATGTTTTTGTATATATTTTGATATATTTTGTGAAAAAATGACTCCAAAAGCATGAAATAATAACCTAATGACTTTGTCATTTTCTTTGACTTATTCTGCAAGGTATATGATAAGTGCATATTCTAACATCATTTAGTTGCATATTAGGATGCATTTTTATGTAGCATTAGAGCATTTACATTGCATTTATGCATATTTCACTAGTAGAATAATTGCTTATTGCTGCGGTGGTATTGCTGCGGTTTTACCCATACGCAGCAATAAACCACGTGAAAAAAAGGTAAAATATAAAATAGACCTATTGCTACGGTTTCAGCCGGAAACCGCAGCAATATATTTCAACGGGAAAATATTCAAACTTAAGTTGACTTTTTAACCAACTCTATTGCTGCGGTTCCTAGCCAGAACCGCAGCAATATATTAAAATATTAATTTTTTATTAATATTTGAACCTATTGCTGCGGTTCCTAGCCAGAACCGCAACAATATATTAAAATATTAATTTTTTATTAATATTTGAACCTATTGTTGCGGTTCCTACAAAAAACCGCAGCAATAGAATAGACGTTTTTAAATATAAAAAAAAAATGAGCGGCCCAATTATTAGGGTTATGTTCGTTTTTAACAACCAGCCGTTTTTCTTACTCTCCTCTCTCTCCTCTCCTCATCACTCTCCTCTCTCTCCTCACTCTCTCACTCTCTCCTCTTCCTCTTCGACATTTTTCCCCCGCTGGTTCTCCCTCCGCTGTCCGACGCCGCGCCAGTGAACCTCCGCATCAGCCCGACGACGCGCCAGCCCAGCGCCCCTTTCTTTTGTTTTCTCGGTCTCCCTCCCCTGTTCGATGCCCCTGCCTCGCCGCTGGCTTCGTGTTCGCTTAGCGGATCTCGGCTCGCGCCGCCTCGACCGCACAAACGCCCGGTGCTCGTCGAACCCCCACCGTTGCCTCTCGTTCTTCAAGCTGCTCGATCTCGCACGTCCATAGCATCCATGGCGGTGATTTGATTTTTTTTTTCGTTTTTTCTTCGTTTTTATTTTCCTTTTTTTTCGTTGTTCGTTTTTTTTTTTTTTCGTTTTTCCTTTCGTTTTTGTTAGATCTGTTTGTAGGTCATGTTTGTCTCGTTTTTTTTCGTTTTTAGATCCGATTTTTTTTAGGTTAGTGTCAAACTATACAAATTCCCAAGTCTGTTTTTCTCTCTTTTTTGTATTTTTTTATTTCTGCATTTTTTTTGTTCGTTTTATATCTACATTTTTTGATCAAGGGTTGATCTGATGCTTAAATGTGATATTGAGTGTAAGAATATGATTCTATATAATATATGAGTGTAATCTTTGTAAGTTTGTGTTTTTTTGTTTTTTTTTTTGCATTCTCTCATTGTATATAAATATCGAAAAAAAAATATTTTTTTTTGAGCTGTGGTACCTATTGCTGCGGTTTTTACCCAAAACCGCAGCAATAGGCTTTAATTTTTTTTAATAAAAAATAAATATATTGATGCGGTTTTGGTTAGAAACCGCAGCAATAGGCCAAGATATTGCTGCGGTCAAAAATCGCAGCAATAAGTTAATAACCTATTGCTGCGCGGTCAAAACCGCCGCAATAGGCTACTTTATGACCGCAGCAATAAGCATTTATTCTACTAGTGTTTAGGTCCCTTTTTATAAGCTACGATACTTTCACGGGTTGTTTGGTCTCTTGATATAATTTCAAGTACTTTGGACTCCTATTTGAGGATATGATGATTAAGGCACTTGGATGACCTTCAAAACGATATATCATGTACCCAAAATGGATTGGAAGTGAAGAAGATACACACGACTTTGTGTACTTGTGCGAAATATAACACCTCTGCATCATTTTACCCATAAACTTTGACACAAGAATGATAATAAGTTAATTCTAACTGGGTTGGAATCTAGACTTCAAGAGCTTTCCAACGATATATTACATGCGTAAAACAAAGCTCTGGATCAAAAGTTATAGCTGTTCAAAGTTGAGTTGAAGCCACTGCCTCGCGCGCACGCCCGTGCGGATTTATGCTCGACCGTGCAACCTGCAATCAAAAGCCACGAATGGTTCTGCCTTGCTCGCACGACCGAGCGAGATTTCGCTCGACCGTGCACAACCCTGCACGCCCGTGCGCGTAGTTGCTTGCCCGTGCAACCTGCTGTAATGTCGTATCTTCCGCGTGACCTAACTTATATCGGTTTATATTAATCTTAGCTTATAAATAGGACTTTAAACATTATTTTGAGCAGCTTAGATATTATATCATCATTATTAGTTTATACCTAGGGTTTTTAGAGAGATAAACTTGTAGATCTTCATAGTTCTTCAAGACTCCACCTTTCTTCCATTAATTCAAGTATCTCTTTTCTTCTTCTCTTCTCCTTGTTTTCTATTATAATGTTTTATTATTCTTCAATATATTAATTTATTTCAATTATGCTTTCATAGTTTTATAAGCTATGGTTAAGTTGAACCCTAGTATGATTTATTTCATGATAATTTCTTTACATTCTCAAATTAATTGCTTAATTGTTCTTGCTTAATTGATTGTGCATATTCCAATACTAGATTAGGGATAACTAGTATTGTTATGATTCCATTGTCTTGATCACAACGGGAGTTGGAATTTGACGGATTTGAGTATTTCAATTAAGGACATGAAGTTCTCCATGGGAGTAGGTAGAATGGATTGTTAGGAAGTTAGAGTGTCGCGTTTAATGTCTTTAATTTGCATGATTCCACGGGAGTAGGCTTGAGTGCATATTAGGGGAAGCCATAGATACTTGGGAGAGGTTTATGATATTTTATAGGGTGTACTTTTCCTTGTGATCATTTAATCAATTAGTTTGGGGTTGGAAGTATTATTGTATTAATTCATGCTAGTGGGGATACATAACTCTAGAGTCTTTTATTTTGATATTGATTAGTATAGTTTATTCCACCATCATTGATATCAATCTCCTTTAGTCTTACCATTGTTTAAGAACTAATCATATAACAATTTTCTCTATGTGGGATCAACCCTGACTTACCCTACTACATAGTTAGGAGGATTAGTTAGGTTATTTATTTTTGTTAGGTGCGCGACACGCCTATCAAATTTTTGCGCCGTTCTTGGGAGATAGTTTGTTTTATTTAGTTTTTATTTTTGGTGAGACTAAACTCGTATATATTTTTTTTCCTTTCTTTTGTGAATATATTTTTTTTTTCTCTTTTTTCGTATCATGGAGTCATTTTATTATTTTGACGGGGATAATTCTTCTGATAGGCAACATAGTCATAATTCTTGTGGTTCTCATGTTTATAGTTTTGATGCATCATATCAAAATTCTCCCAATTTTTGCATGAGTTCTTATGAATTACCATATATGTTCCGTGAACCACAAATTCATGCTAGTAATTCTAGAGCAATTTTTTTCTTTTCCTCAATATGAGAATGAAGTGTTTTGGAAATACTATCATAGACTTGGTGATTTTATTGGTCCTAATCATGAAATTGAATTATGGGTATGTGCCTAGTGATTTATGAGGGGTTAGATGAAGAAACTAGGATGGTGGTAGAATCTATGTCTAATGGAGGATTTATATTCCAATCTCCTGATTACTGTTGGGATTTAATTGAGTGGTTGGCTAGGGATACTTATGAGTGGGAGATGTCTTTATCTCTGCTAGACTAATTCCTTCACCCCTAACTTACATTACACCACCTCCTTATTGTTCTAATTGTCACTCTACTTCTCATGATATTTTGTCTTGTAATGTGATTTTAGTGAATGATTTCACCCCCTCACCCCCAATATGAATTTGATTATTATACTCAAAATTCTCATCCCCAACCGTATATTTATGATGATGATGATGATGTGGGTTGGATAGAAAATGAGTGTTATGGGATTGATGTTCAATGTATAGGAAAAATCGATGTGATGGATATTTTAAAGGAGGAAGAACCCTTGGTTGAAAAACCTTTCTTGGAGAAGTCTATAAATGAGAGTGATGTGATTCATGAGTCTTTATCGGTTCCACCTCTTTGTTTTTGAGTCTCATGTTCCTTTCTCTCAAAAACTTGACCTCATTCCTTCTTTTCCTATATTATATCCTCCATCATTCCTTATTTCTCTCTCTTTGAATGACTTCTGTGATCATGTAATTAATGTACATTCGGTTTCTTCCCAACCCGTTGGGTCATGTAAAAAGTTTAATAATTTTTCTTTTTCTTCCTTCTCTTGTGGATATAACTTTTTCTTTGATTTTCCTTTTTGTAGGTCTTGTAGAGAATTAGAACTAATTTATTTTACATTTTATTTTGTATATTATTTGCTTTTTGTGAGATGCATGCGGATGCATTTGACAAACTAATAAGGGCTTTGATAAGCTATTCATGGGGGGCAGCACAAGTTTTCTAACCCTATTTTTTTCTTTTTACTTTTAGATTTAGGACATTCTAATTTTTCATTTAATTACTAACTTCTCGTTTTTGTGCAATTTGTGATCCAGGGGTTGAGTTCCTAATTTCATTCATTGAGATTAACTCCTAGGTACTCGATGTTATGATGGTTGAGGAGGTTCAACTCTGGGTTTTCACCCACAACACTTTTGGTATACTCTTTCCTTTCCCCCTGTTCAAGTTTTTGAGAGTTATATCTCTTTTTTGCCATTTATTTTGGTTTAACTTGATTGTGTGATTGAGGAAGTTGATCATGATTTGTGGTTGTGGATGTTTCTCTTTCCCTTCTCCTCCCTATATTTCTTTGACACATTGAGGATAATGTGTTATTTAGTTTGGGGGAGGATTTACTTTTTGGGTCATAACTTTACACATATTTTCATTTAGGTTCATTATATATTTTATTTCGAGATATGTACATATATATATATATATATGTACATATATATATATATGTACATATATATATGATAACTTCAAAGTTAGCAAAATATACATTAAAATTCTTGCATCAAAAGGGAGTCTAATATCTCCACAACAAGATAGTAATGGATTGGAAGTGAAGAAGATACACACGACTTTGTGTACTTGTGCGAAATATAACACCTCTGCACCATTTTACCCATAACTTTTGACACAAGAATGATAATAAGTTAATTCCGACTGGGTTGGAATCTAGACTTCAAGAGCTTTCCAACGATATATTACATGTGTAAAACAAAGCTCTAGATCAAAAGTTATAGCTGTTCAAAGTTGAGCTGAACCCACTGCCTCGACCGCACGCCCGTGCGGATTTATGCTCGACCGTGCAACCTGCAATCAAAAGCCACGAAAGGTTCTGCCTTGCTCGCACGACCGAGCGAGATTTCGCTCGACCGTGGATGATCCTGCACGCCCGTGCGCGTAGTTGCTTGCCCGTGCAACCTTGTTGTAATGTCGTATCTTCCGCGTGACCTATCTTATATCGGTTTATATTAATCTTAGCTTATAAATAGAACTTTAAACATTATTTTGAGCAGCTTAGATATTATATCATCATTATTAGTTTATACCTAGGGTTTTTAGAGCGAGAAGTTAGAGAGATAAACTTGTAGATCTTCATAGTTCTTCAAGACTCCACCTTTCTTCCATTAATTCAAGTATCTCTTTTCTTCTTCTCTTCTCCTTGTTTTCTATTATAATGTTTTATTATTCTTCTATATATTAATTTATTTCAATTATGCTTTCATAGTTTTATAATCTATGGTTAAGTTGAACCCTAGTATGATTTAATTCATGATTATTTCCTTACATTCTCAAATTAATTGCTTAATTGTTCTTGCTTAATTGATTGTGCATATTCCAATACTAGATTAGGGATAACTAGTATTGTTATGATTCCATTGTCTTGATCACAACGGGAGTTAGGTTTTGACGGATTTGAATATTTCAATTAAGGACATGAAGTTCTCCACGGGAGTAGGTAGAATGAATTGTTAGGAAGTTAGAGTGTCGTGTTTAATGTCTTTAATTTGCATGATTCCACGGGAGTAGGCTTGAGTGCATATTAGGGAAGCCATAGATACTCGGGAGAGGTTTATGGTATTTTATAGGGTGTACTTTTCCTTGTGATCATTTAATCAATTAGTTTGGGGTAGGAAGTATTATTGTATTAATTCATATTAGTGGGGATACTTAACTCTAGAGTCTTTTATTTTGATATTGATTAGTATAGTTTATTCCACCATCATTGATATCGATCGACCCTGACTTACCCTACTACATAGTTAGGAGGATTAGTTAGGTGATTTATTTTTGTTAGGTGCGCTACACGCCTATCAGTATGATTATATATACTTAATTATAATAAGCTTCTATATCTTTATAAGATATTGTTAAATTCTATATTCCTTGTCCTCCAAGTAAATTTTTGTCAAAAGTTGATCAACTAACACAATGATAGGTGGTTGTTGATACACGTATAAAAATGTGTAGTATGACAATGCTTTCTCAATGTAAAGTACTATGGAGTTATATTTGACATAATTGGTGGCATTAACATCACAAACTATGTATTAGTCCCTCTATTTTATTAATATTAAACTTTGGCCCTGTTATTCAATTTGTTTCCGAATCGCTATTTACCGTCCGTATTTACTTGAAATCGTCCGTATTTTTTTCATTATATACCCCCCATGCCCCTCCCCCTTTCACCTCACTTTACCCTCTCCACTCTCACCAAACTTAAGCTCTCTCTCTCTCTACCATCAAGCACTAACACCACCACCACCTTCCGAACACCATCGCCGGCCGACCACCACCCACCACCGGAGCACCACCGACGCAAAATGTCCGATGAAGGACCGTCAACGCCGCCGGAACGAAATGTGGTAAGTTGGAATTTTTTTTTTTTTTAGTTGCCGGAAAATTTTTTTTGGCCACCGGAGCAGGGTAACGGATCGAAATTCCGTTACCCCAGTGGAAGAAACGGATGTAAAACCCGTTGCTTCCACAGAACCAACGAACCAAAAATCCGTTGCCTCTGTGGAAGCAACGGAAAAGTGATCCGTTACCATGGTAACGGATCACTTTTCCGGTACCACCACAGAGGTAACGTAGATCTGATCCGTTACCTCTGTGGTGGTAACGGAAAAGATATCCGTTACCAGAGGCGGTGGTAACGGATTTCCTATCCGTTGCCCCGCATTTTCGAAAAAAAAAAATATCTTTTGTAGCCTCGTGTTTTCCGGCGAGGGGTTGGGGGGGAGGGAGTTTGGGTTTTTTTTTTATTTTTTCTTTTTTTAAAATTTATGTTTTGTTTATGTTTGTAGTAATTTATGTTTTTTAATAATTATATATTTATGTTTATTTAAAATATTTTATATTTGTTCCTAATTTATTTATTTATTTATTAATAATTTCTGTTTGAATTAAAAATAATAATTTGTGTTTATTTGGGTTTTTATAATTTATGTGAATAGTTAATTTGAATATATTAATTAAATGTTAATAGTTAATATGTTCCATTTAGTTAATATTTGATTTTCCGTCATAATTAGTATTGATTTTGTAATTAGCGAATAATAGTACATCCGTTTATGTTAATTTTGTTAACGAATATTTAGTTAATATTTTTTGATATTGTTTTCAAATATGTGAATAATATTATTGATTATATGTTGTCTAATTGAAAAAATGCTAAACATTATAGGCTTATTTGCCTTGGGACTTTGGGGGTGATTATATAGATTATAATCACATGTTTTATAATGAAACACTATGGGCTGAGAAAAAGGAACTACAAGATTGGGTTAAGAAAAGGGCAAATGAAATCGGGTTTGTGATGATTATTATGTCAAATCATAAACACGATCCTAGTGGACGAGAATATGTATATATGAAATGTAACCGGGCGCACCATATAGGGGTGAAGGTAGAGATCTTAGTGTAGCGAGAACGGGTAGCTACAAAGACAAAAGCCTGTGGCTGTAGAGCGGGAGTTAAGGTTGAGTATTTGGAGTACCCAGATCGAACTGGATGGGTGATCAAAGCAGAACGGGGGATTAGGGGCATGCACAATCATGAGTTCATTCATTACCACGAGGGCCATCGACCCATCGGCGGCCTTAGTCCGGCGGCAAAGGTATTCGCTCGCGATATGATAAAATCGCACTTTAAGCCTGCTAGTATAATGAAAGCTGTGAATGAAAAATTTCCCGATGATCATCCAAATATGAGACACTTGTACAACCTGAAGGAAAAGGATAGAAGGGAAGCAATGGATGGTAGAGACGTGATGCAACACTTCCTTCACCTTGCTCGAGAGAGCGACTACCTTCACTGGATTAGGCAAGACGAGGAGACAAATGCAATGACTGCAGCATTCATGGTGCACCCTCGTTCGGCAAATATCCTCCGAACTTATCCACTTGTTGTTGGTATGGATGCAACATATAAAACCAACAAATATAACATGCCTTTTCTAGAGCTCATTGGGATGACGCCGTGCAACAAGAATTTTATGGTTGGGTATGCTCTTATGGCCAACGAAACAACTGATAGTTATAATTGGGTGTTGGACAAGTTTAAGTTGCTTATTGGAGTGAATGTTGTCCCTGTTACACTCATTATTGACCGTGATTTGGGCCTTATGAAAGCGATCCGGGAAGTGTTTCCTAACTCTGCACATTTGCTATGTAGATGGCATATCAACAAAGACGTGCAGGCTAGAGTGAGTAACATCATGGGCAACACCGATGCGGGTCCGAGATTCGTGAGATTGCTGCTCATCGGGATGTTTACACACATATTTATTATGATGGGATAGACGCAGCAATAAGGCGCATTATTTGGAATGGGGGGGGCAGCATCTGAGGCTCATTGGATGGTTACTTCGCAAGACTTGTTTCCTATTGCGCGGATGTTCAATGCCGCGATCATTTTAGTAGGACTTGGCCCCGGAGGGACAACTATATCCGTGTATCACTGTCCTTCCTTGGCGTGCTTCGAATACACGGTGGGTCCAACTAACGAACTCGTAATTGCACATCTTGGTACCTTTCAAGCATTATATTAGGCGGAGTTACTTCCCGGATCACCGGTACCACCTATTCATAACTTGTGGCATAACATGCATGAAGATAGTGTTGATGGTTGGGATCATTGTATGGTGTGCGACGCGCTTTATGGGATGAGTTACTCTCTTCTTAGTATATAGTACATAGTGCGATCTATTCATTGTAATATTTTATGTAATGTATTTGATAAATGCATTTTATGAAGATAGGTTGCAATGATTCAAATTGAAACAATAGGTTGCAATGATTCAAATTGAAATAATAAATATCATCATAAAACCAAAGTCATATATACCTAACAAAGTAATATCATCAAAAAATGTAACTACATAATACACCCAAAGTAATATCATCAAAAATATAACTACATAATACACCCATACATAACTAATGGAATGAGAACAACTGAAATGCAATGACTACATGTCATGATGATGCTCGTCCTCGGCGGCGTCCGTGCCCGATCTAGACGCAATGCAGCATCCCAATCCCGAGCGAGGTCGGCCAACATCTCATATGCCAAAGAAGTGTTGGGTCGCTGGTCATTGTGTCGATCCTCCGTCAACGCTCTCGTGGCGTCAAAATGTCGGGCCATCCACTGCAAAAAGTCAGTTAGTTATGTTATGTTATGTATCAATAATATAACATATAAAATAGTAAACAAATAAATGATTATATTGCGTACATAGTGGGTGTTTGAAGTGTTGGCCCGGGGCGGAATATGCGTCCTATCTGCAGCAATGAGGGTAGGATGGGAATATGTACAAAACCAATCCATGTACTCCCTCGAACACTCTCCGCGACGAGTAACCCGTCTCAACTGTGATACGTTGAGACCCCCAGCATATGGCGTGAACCGCTGCCATGCAGACTCGGCCTACGAGACCGAGGAATTGAACCTCATATCTCTTCGGGTTGCTCGGTGCGTATGCGAAATCGAGTGAATAGGAGGGGTAGGAATGACACGAACAAAACCCAACTGTCGCAAGACACGATCCGGGTTGTACGGCTCAATGATACCTCGATAACGTATGAAACCGACATACAACGTCCTCGGAATCATGGCGGCTGGTCATCCCCATATGGCGTCCGATCGACACAAAACGGATAAATGTAATAATTTCATGTTACTAACGTAGTAGTAATATATGAGAACATAATAATATATATTTTACTAATGCATTAAATATTCGTACCTCTGTAACCTTAAGGTTGTCCAAGCGTCTACGAATGGACTCCAGTCGGACGAAATCCTTGCCGACGATGTGATTATCCCACTTCCGTGCCCGGGGATCATGATCACCGAAGGCCGGCCCTCTCGCCGTGGTCGGAAACACGGGAAGTACTCGTATATCCAAGCCTTGGAGGAGCGTCAGACACCCGGCAACCTGTTTGCTATCCGCTCTAGACGCAACCCCTAGATGACGATATAGGTACGCCAAAGCAGCTGAGCCCCACGAGTAAGTATGAACTGAATCAAGGTCATCCAGCTCAGTTATCTTATGGGGCATGAGGCGGGAACCACTCTTATCAGTGAAGAGGGTACACCCAAGTGTCGGGGAGGAACCATGCGCGAACCCGCACGTCGGTAGGACGGCCTCGATCCATGCGGTGATCGAAAATCTTACGAACGGTAACGCCACCGTTCCTCCGGGCCGTGAGTCCTCACATAATAACTCCTCACGAGTCAAGCCGAGGAGCTCCTCAAACCGTACATACAACTCAGAAGTCGGCAAAACAGCACTAACAGTCCGACCCTCAATTTGAATCGCGACGAGCTGACTGACTTTCCGCACAAATTGGCTGGGCAAAGGGGGTCGCGAGTCGCGACGAATATCGCGAGGTGCGAAGGCAGGGGAGTCGCGAGTCGCGAGCTCCTTCGCGGGTCGCGAGCCGCTTGCTTGGCTTGCGATGCTTGCTGGGCGGAGCTCCTGGCGCTTGGTGCTTTGCTTGGTTTGCGATGCGAGTGGGTTGGAGTGAGCTAAGCCTCGCGATGCTGCTTGGTGCTTTGCTTGCTGATGGAGGCTCGAGACTGACGTGAGCTGTGTGGGTGGTTTGCTAGGCTTGGCCTTGCGATGATTGCCAATTACGCTACGATGCTACACTTTCCGAGCATTCCCAAAACATACCATTTCACCTTAAAAGCTCGAAACTTTGAACATTATCATTAACTACCTCACAAAATTCCGAACTTCGGCTAAGGTTGATATATATGCAAACGTCAACAATTATGATCGAACTCCTTAGCAAAGTGTACCCAAAATACCATATAAGCACCGTATAACTTGAGCGCATCATGAACACCCCAAGTTTTGTCAAATCTTTAGCTTCTTGAATAGTTGTTATTTTAGGGAGCCAACGATTTGTTAAACTTCTTAACACCTTTCTCACTAAATCTTCAAGAAGGATAGATTTTACCTAGAGAACGCAATTGATTAGTGATTAGTGTAAATCTAGTGAACATCTCTTTAATTGATTCTTCCTTATTCATAGTAAACAGTTCATATTGTTGCACAAGTAAACCAATTCGAGATTGTTTTACCTCATTCGTACCTTCCTGGGCCAATTCTAAAGTATCCCATATCTCCTTTGTTGTAGAGCATGCCGAGATCCTTGAGTTTTCATCAGGTCCAATTCCATATTGGAGAATACTCATAGCTTATAAGTTCTTTTCGGCTTTTGCATAGTCAACTGAATTGTAGTCGTCTTCATCCTTGTCGACCATCTTTCCTTCAGCATTTTTGGCTTGGATAAGGATTGATCCTTTTCTTATGACTTTCCAGCATTCATAGTCCAATCCTTTTCCAACACACTCCATTGCTTCAAATTGCTAGAAATCAGGAACTAATTAACTACATTAATTTTTAAAGCATATTCCAACACACTCCCTTGCTTCAAATTGCACTTTTTCTCAAATTCTATGATGCACTTCTCACCACATACAAATCTAATTTATTGATACACATTATCAACAACCTTCATTCGACGGAGCACTTCTCTCCATACGGCCTTGTGAATCACTTCTCTTCACCATGATACACATAATCATCATCAACCACTCTTGCATGGTGGTTTGCCCTTCATTGTTTTTACTCATAAATTGGAAGATGGCCTGCAATGGCTTACTTCCTATTCTCTCTGTCTTCGGGATCTAACCTGGCGTTGATACCAAGTTGAAATTATAATAGAAATGAGAGAGGAGAAAGAAGAACATATGTCATTCCAAATTGTAAAGTACATGGGAAGCCTTTTAAATAGGCTAAAGCATCCAACAACACTAACCTAATAACAAGGAACATGACTAGATAGTGAAGGACATGACCTACTACTATTCTCCATGATAAGAAACTAAGTAACACATGTTTTTTTAATCTAAAACCACTTAGTAACTTAATGTTAGAAATTAGGAACTAATTAACTACAATAATTTTTGAAGTATATTCCAACATATTATATGGTTAATAACTCAAATCACATAATTAAAAGTCAACTTCGTATACAACATACTGAATCCAATCACCTATACTATCATGTGTGTATAACTTTTTCATAGTTGTGTGAAATATGACACATCTTCACTATTTTGCTCATAACTTTTTGTAAAAAATGATAATGAGATAATATTAAATGGATTGAAAACTAGACTTTAAGAGCTTTCCAACGATGTATTACATGTGCCAAATAAAGCTCCAAATCAAAAGTTATAGTTGTTCGAAGTTGAATAGGGGAATCTGACGAATACAGGACAACACGTCTGTGTCAATATGACAGTACACGACCGTGTTGCCTAATTGATTTCTTCGAGGAAGTTGCATATTTATGTACTAGCAGGTCAACACGGTCGTGTCATTATTGAAACGACCGTGTTGATCTGCTCCATAGAACGACTTATTTTGTCGATTTTGTTATTTTAGGAAACCATAAATACTCTTTTAATTTATTCGTTTTATGACAAACTTAATTTTTTTCTAACACTTTTTAGGGTTTTTTAGAGAGAAGTTGGAGAGATCAGAACCTAAGATCTCCATTGTTTTTCAAGACTCTACATTTCTTCCATTAATTCAAGTATTTCTTTTCTTCTTCTTTTTCCTTTGTTTTCTATTATGAAGTTTAATCTTTCTTCTCTTATTTATTTATTTATTTCGATTATGCTTGAGTAGTTATTTAATCAATGGTTAGGTTGAAACCTAGTATGAATTAATTCATGATTATTTCTTTAAATTCTCAAATTAATTATTTAACAGTTCTTGCTTAAATAATTGATTGTGCATATTTCAATATATACTAGATCAGGGAACAATATGAGTTGGATTCTGACGGATTTAAATATTTCAATTGCCTTAATTTCACTATGGGAATAAGTAGATTGGATTGCTAGGAATTTAGTTGTGATGTTGCGTTTAATGTTTCTTTCTTGTATGAATCCATGGGAATACGTATATTTGCATGTTTAGGAAAGCTATTAATATTCGGGAGAGGTTTATGCTATTTTTAGGACTCATTACTCGTCGTGAATATTTAATCTGATCTGATTGGGATAGGAATTATTATTTTATTGATTCATACTAGTGGGGATACTTAACTTTAGAGCTTTTATTCATTAGATTTCTTTTATATCTTGTATTAGGTTATTATATACAAATCTTGATTTCCTTTAGCTTTACCATTATTTAAAAGCTAATCATAGAATAACTTTCTCTCTAAATGATCGATCCTCACTTACCCTACTACATTATTAGGAGGATTGTTATTAGGTTATTTATTTTGTTAGGTGCGCGACACGCCTATTACTGACAGTATTGTTTAGTTAGTTGTAGGAGATCAAAAATTTGGATCTTGACATATGTTGGTTGCAAGACCAAATCAATTGGAGGAAGCTGGTTCATTAGTAGTGCCAGGTCCCAAGTGTCGTCTTTGAATCCCTCTGTATACGAAAAATAGGGTAGTCCATATTGCTTGAGACTTGTCGTGGTTGTGCCAATCCATGTTAGTTGGGTTCAACTAGAGCATAATGTGTCGGGTCGTTCAAATTTGTGTCAGCGTCACCGGTAATTCGGTAAACTGGTTGAACCCCGACATCAACTCTAATCCGATTTGTTTATTAAATGGGCGAGCAATCCTCAACCCTAACCCGACTTGTTTATTAAGAAGCACGCACATATGCATAAACCAAGCGATTCAACTTCATATATTTCTTAACCCACTTATTATATACTAATATCTTACCAAGATAAACCAAATCGAACAACTAAAGAATAAACATTACATAGTTAAGAAAAATATCCAAACTATTCCTAGCCAAACTAATAACACTGATAGTAGCATAGCAGTTTAACTGGTTATCATGTTGGATTCGGGTTAGAAAGGTCAAGCCTAACTAAACCTTTTTAATAAATTGGTCATGTCGAGTCAACCCGTTGCTTAAATGCGTTGAAATATTAGCTCCGGTCGAATTCAAATCGAGTTAGCAAATCGTGTCATTTTTATCACCTCTAGGTTCAACGTTAGTTATAAGTACATGCCAAGCAAGGCAGGGGATCGGGTGGTGGTGCAATAGTGGTGTTGAAAGTTGTGTTTATATATAGGTGGATAGAACAGGAAAAAGATAAAAATCCAAGTTGAGGTAAAGAAAGCTAAGGAACTTATACTTCATATGTTCAAAAATAAATGAAATGCGCGCTTCTCTCTTTTATGTAAGAGTTTTTTGAGAGAAGCATTTTACTTATTTCAGAATAGAGGAATATTATAAATGTTACAGTTATGTGAGCTGGAATGCATTTGCAATCTGGAATATACAATAAGCTTCTGGAAGTGCACATGCAACTTTTTTTATCTTATAAAAATTTAGGAGAAAACATTAATGGTATATTTTATTTACCTAATTTTTTCTTAAATTTTCTAAACTTTTTTGGATTTTTCTGAACTTTTTGGACTTCTTATGTTTTTTCTGAACATTATTAACTTTTCTTATTTTTTCTTAACTATTCTAATATTTTCAGAATTTTTTTTTTCGAACTTTTTTTTTCCTGAACTTTTCTTCTTTAATTTTTTTATTTTTTCTGAACTTTTTCTCTTTTTTTTAATGAATTTTTCTTACTTATTCCAAAATTAAGCATAAGGTGAACAAAATATGCACTAAAAGACCCTCTTTATGATAGAAGCACCTAATAGTTATTACAAGGACAAATATCAAAAGAAGCACGTAAATGAGTATATCTACTTTTTTTTTCCTATGGTAAGGAGAATGATTCTATATATACCTCAACAAGTATTTGCAGGCCAGACACTTGAGAGTAGTGGGGGAAAGGTAAAAGGAGTCCCTACTCTCAAGTATCGCAATTGGGAGAATTCGACCTTATAACATTAAGGTTACAAGGTGAATACCCAACCAACAACACCAAACAAGTTTGGTAATGAGTACATCTACTTAATCGACTAACATAGGGTGGTGTATAATGATTTTATATAGTCATAGCTACAATTTCATTATGTTAATTGAGTGGCCAATTAGTCAATTACCAGTCATTGTATTAGGCCGGTGTATCACAACTCCACGCCATCCCCTGCTTTCCAAAAGTTACCCTTTTATTCTTCTCAAAACTCCACACTTTCCGACTTCTTCACGAATCACAACGTGCCAATAATTTGGGCACTTTCTCGGAGGCTTAGAAACATGGTACCAAATGCTAAGTAACAATCTCTTCAATTTAAATAAAGAACATGTACTAACATTCTAACAAAATAATGGGAGTAGGTGCACAACTGAACATTTGGAGTTTGGACCTTAAGATTTCATTCCTAGCTTTTCTTTTCTCTTCTTTTCTCCCAATAATCCATAATAAGTTTGTATGACTTATGGTATAATGATTATCATTCCATGTCATTGTCCACCAAGCTTGGTCTATATAAAGCCTAAGATGTATTATTTTTAATAACTACATGTAATTATGAAGTGTATGTCTTCTAATTAACTGTGTCTTCCAAGTTTCAGAAAATTCCTTAGTTTATGTTTTTGTATATATTTTGATATATTTTGTGAAAAAATGACTCCAAAAGCATGAAATAATAACCTAATGACTTTGTCATTTTCTTTGACTTATTCTGCAAGGTATATGATAAGTGCATATTCTAACATCATTTAGTTGCATATTAGGATGCATTTTTATGTAGCATTAGAGCATTTACATTGCATTTATGCATATTTCACTAGTAGAATAATTGCTTATTGCTGCGGTGGTATTGCTGCGGTTTTACCCATACGCAGCAATAAACCACGTGAAAAAAAGGTAAAATATAAAATAGACCTATTGCTACGGTTTCAGCCGGAAACCGCAGCAATATATTTCAACGGGAAAATATTCAAACTTAAGTTGACTTTTTAACCAACTCTATTGCTGCGGTTCCTAGCCAGAACCGCAGCAATATATTAAAATATTAATTTTTTATTAATATTTGAACCTATTGCTGCGGTTCCTAGCCAGAACCGCAACAATATATTAAAATATTAATTTTTTATTAATATTTGAACCTATTGTTGCGGTTCCTACAAAAAACCGCAGCAATAGACTGTTTTAAATATAAAAAAAAAATGAGCGGCCCAATTATTAGGGTTATGTTCGTTTTTAACAACCAGCCGTTTTTCTTACTCTCCTCTCTCTCCTCTCCTCATCACTCTCCTCTCTCTCCTCACTCTCTCACTCTCTCCTCTTCCTCTTCGACATTTTTCCCCCGCCTGGTTCTCCCCTCCGCCGTCCGACGCCGCGCCGGTGAACCTCCGCACAGCCCCGACGACGCGCCCGGCCAGGCGCCCCCTTTCTTTTGTTTTCTCGGTCTCCCTCCCCTGTTCGATGCCCTGCCTCGCTGCTGCTTCGTGTTCGCTTAGCCAGATCTCGGCTCGCGCCGCCTGACCGCACAAACGCCGGTGCTCGTCGAACCCCCACCGTTGCCTCTGTTCTTCAACTGCTCGATCTCGCACGTCCATAGCATCCATGGCGGTGATTTGATTTTTTTTTTCGTTTTTTCTTCGTTTTTATTTTCCTTTTTTTTCGTTGTTCGTTTTTTTTTTTCGTTTTTCCTTTCGTTTTTGTTAGATCTGTTTGTAGGTCATGTTTGTCTCGTTTTTTTTTTCGTTTTTTAGATCTGATTTTTTTTAGGTTAGTGTCAAACTATACAAATTCCCAAGTCTGTTTTTCTCTCTTTTTTGTATTTTTTTATTTCTGCATTTTTTTTTGTTCGTTTTATATCTACATTTTTTGATCAAGGGTTGATCTGATGCTTAAATGTGATATTGAGTGTAAGAATATGATTCTATATAATATATGAGTGTAATGCTGTAAGTTTGTGTTTTTTTGTTTTTTTTTTTGCATTCTCTCATTGTATATAAATATCGAAAAAAAAATATTTTTTTTTGAGCTGTGGTACCTATTGCTGCGGTTTTTACCCAAAACCGCAGCAATAGGCTTTAATTTTTTTTAATAAAAAATAAATATATTGATGCGGTTTTGGTTAGAAACCGCAGCAATAGGCCAAGATATTGCTGCGGTCAAAAATCGCAGCAATAAGTTAATAACCTATTGCTGCGCGGTCAAAACCGCCGCAATAGGCTACTTTATGACCGCAGCAATAAGCATTTATTCTACTAGTGTTTAGGTCCCTTTTTATAAGCTACGATACTTTCACGGGTTGTTTGGTCTTTTGATATAATTTCAAGTACTTTGGACTCCTATTTGAGGATATGATGATTAAGGCACTTGGATGACCTTCAAAACGATATATCATGTACCCAAAATGGATTGGAAGTGAAGAAGATACACACGACTTTGTGTACTTGTGCGAAATATAACACCTCTGCATCATTTTACCCATAAACTTTGACACAAGAATGATAATAAGTTAATTCTAACTGGGTTGGAATCTAGACTTCAAGAGCTTTCCAACGATATATTACATGCGTAAAACAAAGCTCTGGATCAAAAGTTATAGCTGTTCAAAGTTGAGTTGAAGCCACTGCCTCGCGCGCACGCCCGTGCGGATTTATGCTCGACCGTGCAACCTGCAATCAAAAGCCACGAATGGTTCTGCCTTGCTCGCACGACCGAGCGAGATTTCGCTCGACCGTGCACAACCCTGCACGCCCGTGCGCGTAGTTGCTTGCCCGTGCAACCTGCTGTAATGTCGTATCTTCCGCGTGACCTAACTTATATCGGTTTATATTAATCTTAGCTTATAAATAGGACTTTAAACATTATTTTGAGCAGCTTAGATATTATATCATCATTATTAGTTTATACCTAGGGTTTTTAGAGAGATAAACTTGTAGATCTTCATAGTTCTTCAAGACTCCACCTTTCTTCCATTAATTCAAGTATCTCTTTTCTTCTTCTCTTCTCCTTGTTTTCTATTATAATGTTTTATTATTCTTCAATATATTAATTTATTTCAATTATGCTTTCATAGTTTTATAAGCTATGGTTAAGTTGAACCCTAGTATGATTTATTTCATGATAATTTCTTTACATTCTCAAATTAATTGCTTAATTGTTCTTGCTTAATTGATTGTGCATATTCCAATACTAGATTAGGGATAACTAGTATTGTTATGATTCCATTGTCTTGATCACAACGGGAGTTGGAATTTGACGGATTTGAGTATTTCAATTAAGGACATGAAGTTCTCCATGGGAGTAGGTAGAATGGATTGTTAGGAAGTTAGAGTGTCGCGTTTAATGTCTTTAA
This sequence comes from Beta corolliflora, assembly GCA_947648045.1. Taxonomy (NCBI): domain Eukaryota; kingdom Viridiplantae; phylum Streptophyta; class Magnoliopsida; order Caryophyllales; family Amaranthaceae; genus Beta; species Beta corolliflora. Next base: position 85,369 of record CANSZD010001643.1, on the reverse strand, counting down.
TTTGCATGATTCCACGGGAGTAGGCTTGAGTGCATATTAGGGAAGCCATAGATACTTGGGAGAGGTTTATGATATTTTATAGGGTGTACTTTTCCTTGTGATCATTTAATCAATTAGTTTGGGGTTGGAAGTATTATTGTATTAATTCATGCTAGTGGGGATACATAACTCTAGAGTCTTTTATTTTGATATTGATTAGTATAGTTTATTCCACCATCATTGATATCAATCTCCTTTAGTCTTACCATTGTTTAAGAACTAATCATATAACAATTTTCTCTATGTGGGATCAACCCTGACTTACCCTACTACATAGTTAGGAGGATTAGTTAGGTTATTTATTTTTGTTAGGTGCGCGACACGCCTATCAAATTTTTGCGCCGTTGCCGGGGAGATAGTTTGTTTTATTTAGTTTTTATTTTTGGTGAGACTAAACTGTATATATTTTTTTTCCTTTCTTTTGTGAATATATTTTTTTTTTCTCTTTTTTCGTATCATGGAGTCATTTTATTATTTTGACGGGGATAATTCTTCTGATAGGCAACATAGTCATAATTCTTGTGGTTCTCATGTTTATAGTTTTGATGCATCATATCAAAATTCTCCCAATTTTTGCATGAGTTCTTATGAATTACCATATATGTTCCGTGAACCCCAAATTCATGCTAGTAATTCTAGAGCAATTTTTTCTTTTCCTCAATATGAGAATGAAGTGTTTTGGAAATACTATCATAGACTTGGTGATTTTATTGGTCCTAATCATGAAATTGAATTATGGGTATGTGCCTAGTGATTTATGAGGGGTTAGATGAAGAAACTAGGATGGTGGTAGAATCTATGTCTAATGGAGGATTTATATTCCAATCTCCTGATTACTGTTGGGATTTAATTGAGTGGTTGGCTAGGGATACTTATGAGTGGGAGATGTCTTTATCTGCTAGACTAATTCCTTCACCCCTAACTTACATTACACCACCTCCTTATTGTTCTAATTGTCACTCTACTTCTCATGATATTTTGTCTTGTAATGTGATTTTAGTGAATGATTTCACCCCCTCACCCCCAATATGAATTTGATTATTATACTCAAAATTCTCATCCCCAACCGTATATTTATGATGATGATGATGATGTGGGTTGGATAGAAAATGAGTGTTATGGGATTGATGTTCAATGTATAGGAAAAATCGATGTGATGGATATTTTAAAGGAGGAAGAACCCTTGGTTGAAAAACCTTTCTTGGAGAAGTCTATAAATGAGAGTGATGTGATTCATGAGTCTTTATCGGTTCCACCTACTGTTTTTGAGTCTCATGTTCCTTTCTCTCAAAAACTTGACCTCATTCCTTCTTTTCCTATATTATATCCTCCATCATTCCTTATTTCTCTCTCTTTGAATGACTTCTGTGATCATGTAATTAATGTACATTCGGTTTCTTCCCAACCCGTTGGGTCATGTAAAAAGTTTAATAATTTTTCTTTTTCTTCCTTCTCTTGTGGATATAACTTTTTCTTTGATTTTCCTTTTTGTAGGTCTTGTAGAGAATTAGAACTAATTTATTTTACATTTTATTTTGTATATTATTTGCTTTTTTGTGAGATGCATGCAGATGCATTTGACAAACTAATAAGGGCTTTGATAAGCTATTCATGGGGGGCAGCACAAGTTTTCTAACCCTATTTTTTTCTTTTTACTTTTAGATTTAGGACATTCTAATTTTTCATTTAATTACTAACTTCTCGTTTTTGTGCAATTTGTGATCCAGGGGTTGAGTTCCTAATTTCATTCATTGAGATTAACTCCTAGGTACTCGATGTTATGATGGTTGAGGAGGTTCAACTCTGGGTTTTCACCCACAACACTTTTGGTATACTCTTTCCTTTCCCCCTGTTCAAGTTTTTGAGAGTTATATCTCTTTTTTGCCATTTATTTTGGTTTAACTTGATTGTGTGATTGAGGAAGTTGATCATGATTTGTGGTTGTGGATGTTTCTCTTTCCCTTCTCCTCCCTATATTTCTTTGACACATTGAGGATAATGTGTTATTTAGTTTGGGGGAGGATTTACTTTTTGGGTCATAACTTTACACATATTTTCATTTAGGTTCATTATATATTTTATTTCGAGATATGTACATATATATATATATATATATGTACATATATATATATATGTACATATATATATGATAACTTCAAAGTTAGCAAAATATACATTAAAATTCTTGCATCAAAAGGGAGTCTAATATCTCCACAACAAGATAGTAATGGATTGGAAGTGAAGAAGATACACACGACTTTGTGTACTTGTGCGAAATATAACACCTCTGCACCATTTTACCCATAACTTTTGACACAAGAATGATAATAAGTTAATTCCGACTGGGTTGGAATCTAGACTTCAAGAGCTTTCCAACGATATATTACATGTGTAAAACAAAGCTCTAGATCAAAAGTTATAGCTGTTCAAAGTTGAGCTGAACCCACTGCCTCGACCGCACGCCTGTGCGGATTTATGCTCGACCGTGCAACCTGCAATCAAAAGCCACGAAAGGTTCTGCCTTGCTCGCACGACCGAGCGAGATTTCGCTCGACCGTGGATGATCCTGCACGCCCGTGCGCGTAGTTGCTTGCCTGTGCAACCTGTTGTAATGTCGTATCTTCCGCGTGACCTATCTTATATCGGTTTATATTAATCTTAGCTTATAAATAGAACTTTAAACATTATTTTGAGCAGCTTAGATATTATATCATCATTATTAGTTTATACCTAGGGTTTTTAGAGCGAGAAGTTAGAGAGATAAACTTGTAGATCTTCATAGTTCTTCAAGACTCCACCTTTCTTCCATTAATTCAAGTATCTCTTTTCTTCTTCTCTTCTCCTTGTTTTCTATTATAATGTTTTATTATTCTTCTATATATTAATTTATTTCAATTATGCTTTCATAGTTTTATAATCTATGGTTAAGTTGAACCCTAGTATGATTTAATTCATGATTATTTCCTTACATTCTCAAATTAATTGCTTAATTGTTCTTGCTTAATTGATTGTGCATATTCCAATACTAGATTAGGGATAACTAGTATTGTTATGATTCCATTGTCTTGATCACAACGGGAGTTAGGTTTTGACGGATTTGAATATTTCAATTAAGGACATGAAGTTCTCCACGGGAGTAGGTAGAATGAATTGTTAGGAAGTTAGAGTGTCGTGTTTAATGTCTTTAATTTGCATGATTCCACGGGAGTAGGCTTGAGTGCATATTAGGGAAGCCATAGATACTCGGGAGAGGTTTATGGTATTTTATAGGGTGTACTTTTCCTTGTGATCATTTAATCAATTAGTTTGGGGTAGGAAGTATTATTGTATTAATTCATATTAGTGGGGATACTTAACTCTAGAGTCTTTTATTTTGATATTGATTAGTATAGTTTATTCCACCATCATTGATATCGATCGACCCTGACTTACCCTACTACATAGTTAGGAGGATTAGTTAGGTGATTTATTTTTGTTAGGTGCGCTACACGCCTATCAGTATGATTATATATACTTAATTATAATAAGCTTCTATATCTTTATAAGATATTGTTAAATTCTATATTCCTTGTCCTCCAAGTAAATTTTTGTCAAAAGTTGATCAACTAACACAATGATAGGTGGTTGTTGATACACGTATAAAAATGTGTAGTATGACAATGCTTTCTCAATGTAAAGTACTATGGAGTTATATTTGACATAATTGGTGGCATTAACATCACAAACTATGTATTAGTCCCTCTATTTTATTAATATTAAACTTTGGCCCCGTTATTCAATTTGTTTCCGAATCGCTATTTACCGTCCGTATTTACTTGAAATCGTCCGTATTTTTTTCATTATATACCCCCCATGCCCCTCCCCCTTTCACCTCACTTTACCCTCTCCACTCTCACCAAACTTAAGCTCTCTCTCTCTCTCTACCATCAAGCACTAACACCACCACCACCTTCCGAACACCATCGCCGGCCGACCACCACCCACCACCGGAGCACCACCGACGCAAAATGTCCGATGAAGGACCGTCAACGCCGCCGGAACGAAATGTGGTAAGTTGGAATTTTTTTTTTTTTTTAGTTGCCGGAAAATTTTTTTGGCCACGGAGCGGGTAACGGATCGAAATTCCGTTACCCCAAGTGGAAGAAACGGATGTAAAACCCGTTGCTTCCACGAGAACCAACGAACCAAAAATCCGTTGCCTCTGTGGAAGCAACGGAAAAGTGATCCGTTACCATGGTAGCGGATCACTTTTCCCGGCACCACCACGAGGTAACGTAGATCCGATCCGTTACCTTCGTGGTGGTAACGGAAAAGATATCCGTTACCGGAGGCGGTGGTAACGGATTTCCTATCCGTTGCCCCGCATTTTCGAAAAAAAAAAATATCTTTTGTAGCCTCGTGTTTTTCGGCGAGGGGTTGGGGGGAGGGAGTTTGGGTTTTTTTTTTTTTTCTTTTTTTTTAAAATTTATGTTTTGTTTATGTTTGTAGTAATTTATGTTTTTTAATAATTATATATTTATGTTTATTTAAAATATTTTATATTTGTTCCTAATTTATTTATTTATTTATTAATAATTTCGTTTGAATTAAAAATAATAATTTGTGTTTATTTGGGTTTTTATAATTTATGTGAATAGTTAATTTGAATATATTAATTAAATGTTAATAGTTAATATGTTCCATTTAGTTAATATTTGATTTTCCGTCATAATTAGTATTGATTTTGTAATTAGCGAATAATAGTACATCCGTTTATGTTAATTTTGTTAACGAATATTTAGTTAATATTTTTTGATATTGTTTTCAAATATGTGAATAATATTATTGATTATATGTTGTCTAATTGAAAAAATGCTAAACATTATAGGCTTATTTGCCGGACTTTGGGGGTGATTATATAGATTATAATCACATGTTTTATAATGAAACACTATGGGCTGAGAAAAAGGAACTACAAGATTGGGTTAAGAAAAGGGCAAATGAAATCGGGTTTGTGATGATTATTATGTCAAATCATAAACACGATCCTAGTGGACGAGAATATGTATATATGAAATGTAACCGGGCGCACCATATAGGGGTGAAGGTAGAGATCTTAGTGTAGCGAAACGGGTAGCTACAAAGACAAAAGCCCGTGGGCTGTAGAGCGGGAGTTAAGGTTGAGTATTTGGAGTACCCGGATCGAACTGGGATGGGTGATCAAAGCGAACGGGGATTAGGGGCATGCACAATCATGAGTTCATTCATTACCCCGAGGGCCATCGACCCATCGGCGGCCTTAGTCCGTGCAAAAAGGTATTCGCTCGCGATATGATAAAATCGCACTTTAAGCCCTGCTAGTATAATGAAAGTTTGTGAATGAAAAATTTCCCGATGATCATCCAAATATGAGACACTTGTACAACTCTGAAGGAAAAGGATAGAAGGGAAGCAATGGATGGTAGAGACGTGATGCAACACTTCCTTCACCTTGCTCGAGAGAGCGACTACCTTCACCGGATTAGGCAAGACGAGGAGACAAATGCAATGACCTGCAAGCATTCATGGTGCACCCTCGTTCGGCAAATATCCTCCGAACTTATCCACTTGTTGTTGGTATGGATGCAACATATAAAACCAACAAATATAACATGCCTTTTCTAGAGCTCATTGGGATGACGCCGTGCAACAAGAATTTTATGGTTGGGTATGCTCTTATGGCCAACGAAACAACTGATAGTTATAATTGGGTGTTGGACAAGTTTAAGTTGCTTATTGGAGTGAATGTTGTCCCTGTTACACTCATTATTGACCGTGATTTGGGCCTTATGAAAGCGATCCGGGAAGTGTTTCCTAACTCTGCACATTTGCTATGTAGATGGCATATCAACAAAGACGTGCAGGCTAGAGTGAGTAACATCATGGGCAACACCGATGCGGGTCCGAGATTCGTGAGATTGCTGCTCATCGGGATGTTTACACACATATTTATTATGATGGGATAGACGCAGCAATAAGGCGCATTATTTGGAATGGGGGGGCAGCATCTGAGGCTCATTGGATGGTTACTTCGCAAGACTTGTTTCCTATTGCGCAGATGTTCAATGCCGCAGTCATTTTAGTAGGACTTGGCCCAGAGGGACAACTATATCCGTGTATCACTGTCCTTCCTTGGCGTGCTTCTGAATACACGGTGGGTCCAACTAACGAACTCGTAATTGCACATCTTGGTACCTTTCAGCATTATATTAGACTGGAGTTACTTCCCGGATCACCGGTACCACCTATTCATAACTTGTGGCATAACATGCATGAAGATAGTGTTGATGGTTGGGATCTGTTGTATGGTGTGCGACGCGCTTTATGGGATGAGTTACTCTCTTCTTAGTATATAGTACATAGTGCGATCTATTCATTGTAATATTTTATGTAATGTATTTGATAAATGCATTTTATGAAGATAGGTTGCAATGATTCAAATTGAAACAATAGGTTGCAATGATTCAAATTGAAATAATAAATATCATCATAAAACCAAAGTCATATATACCTAACAAAGTAATATCATCAAAAAATGTAACTACATAATACACCCAAAGTAATATCATCAAAAAATATAACTACATAATACACCCATACATAACTAATGGAATGAGAACATCGAAATGCAATGACTACATGTCATGATGATGCTCGTCCTCGGCGGCGTCCGTGCCCGATCTAGACGCAATGCGGCATCCCAATCCCGAGCGAGGTCGGCCAACATCTCATATGCCAAAGAAGTGTTGGGTCGGCGGGTCATTGTGTCGATCCTCCGTCAACGCTCTCGTGGCGTCAAAATGTCGGGCCATCCATCTGCAAAAAGTCGAGTTAGTTATGTTATGTTATGTATCAATAATATAACATATAAAATAGTAAACAAATAAATGATTATATTGCGTACATAGTGGGTGTTTGAAGTGTTGGCCGGGGCGGAATATGCGTCCTATCTGCGCAGAATGAGGGTAGGATGGGAATATGTACAAAACCAATCCATGTACTCCCTCGAACACTCTCCGCGACGAGTAACCCGTCTCAACCGTGATACGTTGAGACCCCCAAAGTATGGCGTGAACCGCCGCCATGCGGACTCGGCCTCTCGAGACCGAGAATTGAACCTCATATCTCTTCGGGTTGCTCGGTGCGTATGCGAAATCGAGCCGAATAGGAGGGGTAGGAATGACCCGAACAAAACCCAACTGTCGCGAAGACACGATCCGGGTTGTACGGCTCAATGATACCTCGATAACGTATGAAACCGACATACAACGTCCTCGGAATCATGGCGGCTGGTCATCCCCATATGGCGTCCAAGTCGACACGAAAACGGATAAATGTAATAATTTCATGTTACTAACGTAGTAGTAATATATGAGAACATAATAATATATATTTTACTAATGCATTAAATATTCGTACCTCTGTAACCTTAAGGTTGTCCAAGCGTCTACGAATGGACTCCAGTCGGACGAAATCCTTGCCGACGATGTGATTATCCCACTTCCGTGCCCGGGATCATGATCACCGAAGGCCGGCCCCTCTCGCCGTGGTCGGAAACACGGGAAGTACTCGTATATCCAAGACCTTGGAGGAGCGTCGGACACCCGAGAACCCTCTTTGCTATCCGCTCTAGACGCAACCCCTAGATGACGATATAGGTACGCCAAAGCAGCTGAGCCCCACGAGTAAGTATGAACTGAATCAAGGTCATCCAGCTCAGTTATCTTATGGGGCATGAGGCGGGAACCACTCTTATCAGTGAAGAGGGTACACCCAAGTGTCAGGAGGAACCATGCGCGAACCTGCACGTCAGCCGGACGGCCCTGATCCATGCAGTGATCGAAAATCTTCTGAACGGTAACGCCACCGTTCCTCCAGACCCGTGAGTCCTCACATAATAACTCCTCACGAGTCAAGCCGAGGAGCTCCTCAAACCGTACATACAACTCGGGAAGTCGGCAAAACGGCACTAACGGTCAGACCCTCAATAGGAACACGTAGGATCTGCCAAACGTCATGTAACATGATCATCATCTCTCCAAAAGGCATGTGAAACGTGTTCGTGTCGGGCTGCCAACGCTCTACAAACGCTGTAAGTAATGGAAAGTCAAGGTGCCCAAACATAATCCCTGGTAGCTGGGCAATACAAGATCTATCCAAGCGCTGCAACGACTGCTGCGGGAAACCCCAACTCAGCAACGGATCAAATGCATTGGAGCGGTTATGGCACAACAGATAACATCCCTAGCAGTCGTATCGTGGTATATACGGGAGCCGACGTGCCCCCGCCAACTAGGAATCGGGTACCGTCAAGTGGGCCCCCAGGCATCGCCTCGGTAACTAACCACGAAGTATCCCTAGCAGGCTCTCAGCCACCGCTCGACGACCTACTAGATCCGAACTCGACCCCGAAACAAACCTCCCTCTACTACCCTTCCTCACGGGCACATGGGAGGCGGCTTCACCCACATCGGCTCCATCGTCATCTCTCATAGCATGATCTAACTCCCGCTCGTCCCCAATATCCCATCCAAGCCTTATCGGGCGCGTCCTCGGGAATAGGCATCTGGCTAGCCTGAGCATCAGTCCTCGCCCTCCTACTAGATGCATCAACACCACGAGATCTAGTGTGTCGTGGCGTCGATCCCTCGGGACCATCAAGACCCTAATAATACATTATGTTAATTATTTATTATTTATTTAATGTCTACGTTATTATATTGTAATTACTACTAATCTATAACCATTGACACTCTAATAATTACTTAACTAAAATTATAAGGAAAACTAATACTAAGATGCATTAACATTGGTGATGGTGTTAACATAATATTATTAAAATATATTAACATGTGCAAAGTAAGTAAATTAGGGCATTATTATATAACTATTCACTTTCTAATAATTAATTAACTAAAATTACAACAATAAATCATATTAACTTGCTAATATCATTAGTAAACATGCTAATAAAAACAAATACCATACATAAATTAACATGTTAATAAAAACAAATTAACATGCTAATATCATTACAATAAATAATCGTAATATGCTACTAATATAAAATAATAACATGCTAATATCATTGAAATATTTTAATAATATAATAACATGCTCAAATCAATATATTAACTTATTATATAATAACTATTAAAATTAAATAATACTATTATCACATGCTATTAAACAATTAAATAAATTAAATCAAATAAATTAAATAATACTACCATGTTACTAACATGCATTAACATAATAATAATAAAACCTAATTACCATATTATCACACAAATTAACATATTAACTATTCCAATTAAATTAATATATTCAAATAACTATTGACATTAATTATAAAAGCCCAAATAAACACAAATTATTATTTTTAATTCAAACAGAAATTATTAATACATAAATTACGAACAAACATAAATTATTTAAAATAAACATATAAACATAATTAGAAAAAAACACAAATTAATAAAACATAAACATAAATTAAAAAAAAGAAAAAAAAAAACCCAAAATCCCCCCTCCCTCGCCGGAAAACACAAAGAACAAAAAATTTATTTTTTTTTTCGTAAATGCAGGGCAACGGACGAGAAATCCGTTACCACCACACGGTGGTAACGGACATCTTTACCGTTACCACCGCAGAGTTGCCCCGCATTTACGGAAAAAAAAAAAAAATTCCTCGTTTTTCCGGCGACGAGTGGGGCAATTTTCCGGCAAGCCTACGTTGGTTTTGACCACAAATAACTACAAAACTAACCCGATTTGAAGATTCCCCGATTTCCTTTCCCTTCTTCCTTGGGCCCATTCTTTTTCCGGGCGTGTTGTGGTGGTGGTCGGCGTCGGTGTCTTCTTCGTCCTCGCTCCGGTGGTCGCCGTGCGGCCTTCCTCGCGCCCGGTGGTGGTGGTTGCCGTGTGGTGGTGGTGGCCGGTGTGGTGGTGGTGGTGGCTTTGGGGGTGGTGGTGGCTTTGGTGGTGGTGGCTATGGTGGGAGTGAGGAGTGAGAGTGAGAGAGTGAGAGAGTGTTAGAGTGAGAGAGTGAGAGAGTGTGGGGGTATGGGGTAGTATTTGTAGGGGTAGTTTAGGAGTATTTTAAAAAAAATACGGGCGATTTCAAGTAAATACGGGCGGTATTTAGTACTTGTATGGATGATGACTCTGATGCGGTGCTATTGTATTAATCAATTTTTTTTCTTTTCCCTCAAAACTTTTCCTTACTTTTTAGCTGATTGGAAGAAAGATGCTTCTTGATTCAATTACCTCAAATCAGTAAAAAAAAAACCACAAAATACTCCAAAAATCCACCATAAATAGTAACCAGTACCCTGCCAAATATGACAATCTTTTAGTCGTAATTGAACCCCAAAACTTGTACCTTAAAACAAAACTAAACAAAATTCAAGCATCAACGAACCATGTATTTCTCCAAATCCCAAATGCCAACAGCAACCTCTTTATTCTCAGCTTACGCCTCTCTTTCAGCCTTGTTGATGCTCTTACGCTCCATCTTCCATGACTTCATACCCAACCCCATCCGCATTTACATGTTCTCCCTTCTCCACCACCTCTTCAACCGTCGTTCAAACCACCTCACACTCGTTATCGAAGAAGCTAACTCCACCGGTATAGGCCGCAACCAAGTCTACGACGCCGCCGAAGTCTACCTCTCCTCTAAAGTCACCACTCCCTCCACTGACCGCCTCAAGATAAGCAAATCCCCCCAAGACAAGTCCCTCACTATTCGCTTCGAAAAGGGCGAAGAAATCGACGACTACTTCGACAACGTCCACCTTCGATGGTGTTACCTCTCGATAGAACCAGAAAACCTACGCTCATCTTCGAGCGGACCCGAAAACGATGGCCTCCCTACTTCGATACCCGAAACCCGGTTTTTCGAGCTCTCCTTCGACAAAAAATTCAAGGAGAAAGTCATAAATTCCTACATACCTTACATGTTGGCCAAGTCAAAATCAATGATTGATAAAGAAAGAACCTTAAAGTTATGTACACTTGCTAGTAGGTTTAATGGGGTGAACGTTTATTGGGATACCATTAACTTGGAGCATCCATCGACATTCGATACGTTGGCGATGGATCCGTGTTCGAAAACGTCGATAATGGAGGATTTGGATCGTTTTCTTAGGCGACGAGAGTTTTATAGGAAAGTTGGACGAGCGTGGAAACGAGGGTATTTGTTGTATGGACCTCCAGGAACAGGAAAATCCAGTTTAATAGCTGCCATGGCTAATTACTTAAGGTTTGATATTTATGATTTACAACTGGGAAATTTGATTAAGGATTCTGATTTAAGAAGGTTATTACTTGCTACGGCTAATCGTTCTATTTTGGTCATTGAAGATATTGATTGTACTATCGACATTAAAAACCGATGTAATAAGAGTTTTAATGACACTGGACTATCTTCTCCTCATAAACCTCCAGAAGCTCAGGTTAGTTACATCTTTACTTCTTTCTGATTTTGCCTCATTTTTTGACTCACGTGAATTGCCGGCATGCTTTAATTTCTTGCCAAGAATAAACCTATTTGGAAATATATGTTATATACTTATATGTAGATTTATATTCGATTGAACTTGAACTCAAAAATATAATTAGGCTCAAAGTATTGCTTTCATGTGTATTATGCTTCTTTAGAACGGAAAAATATTATATGAGATTTTGTTAGATTCATCACAACAACTTTTTTTCAAATTATAGAAGTATTTATAATTTTAATTCATATATGATTGAAGATATAAACTGACAGAATAAGTTAAATAGTGATATAGATGGAGATGGGCAATGCAAGTCATGAAAAAGAGTCTTAGTTAGAAACTTTGTTAAAATTTTGAAAGTCTCATGCATTAAAATAAATTAAAGTGGGGTCATACTTTAGTTGTCTGTTGAGAGTAATCTTGAAAAACATAACTCTCGTCATCAAGATTCAAGACTTTCTGCTTCACATGGGATGCATTCTACCTTCTAATAATTCTTTTTCTTGCCCTATAAAATTGTGCCACATCATCATCCCTAGTGCCATCCTTTTTTAGGAGTTTGCAAAGAGTCTAAGGGATCGGATACAACACAAAATCGGAATGTGTTGTATGAATGAATGAATCCGAACAATAAAAAAGTTAATGAAAAACTAATGTGACAAAGTCTCTAAACTAAAAGAGAGTATGAGCGATAAATACATCTTTGTATTTGGACTGCTAGATATGATTTTGGACATACCACCTATCTTAGATAAAGGCCTAGCTAATTAAGTTGCGGACCTACCCCCACCTTAGGCCACCACCCTTCCACAATTACTTCCCCTAGATTCAAACATGGGTCTCTCCTCTAGATTTTAGGTTACATGTTACGTCCATCATTATTGTTTATGGAGTTAGAAGAAATTAATTTGGGTAATCTATAATTCTTTTTTCTTGGTTTAAAATTACTATATACTTAATTCAGTTTGTTACTAAGACCTTTCTCAAAAGGTATAGGCATTCAAATTCTAAAAGTAATTTATGTGAACTAGAGAGGATAGAAGAAAAGGTACTATCAGATATTGTGCATTCATGCATGATAATAGGTAGGGCCTTGAACATGATTGTTTATTTATTTGTTGGTTTTCACAAAGATTTTCCACTATTACTTGGGTTGATGTATTTGACGATGATTTTATCTTTTAGCTAAACTGCTGTTAATCTAATCGAGTAATGATGTTGAATAGACTTCCATGTGTCAAAACACCTTTTCTTTTGCTACTTTTAACTAAAAATACTTGGTTCACGGCAAACAAAAAAGGTGATGAGTCGGAATCACAAAATGGCAAACAAAATGTTTCTTTTTTGTTTTTTCTATGGTCAAATAATTCAGCAACAATGTGGGTATGAGCTGTGCTTTGCGTTTTGGCTTTTAGTGATGTAAGACTGTCTCTCTCTTATTTTTTTAATCCATGCAAAATCGATCTCTATTTAATTTTTTGGTGATGAAATCGAACGCTCGAGCGTACGGTCTAGCTCACTTCATGTATTTTATGACGATGTTTGTCTCTGTGCTCATATTAGCGGACGATCATGGATACTATTAACTCAATTATTAGCTCGGTGGATGGTGCGTTCTCTTCACTTGTTACTTATGTGACCTCTTTTCATACTAATAATAACTTGTCATAATTTACTGAAGCTTTTGTACTGTTATACTAATAGAACAAATAAATATGAGTAACAATGTTATTAATAATTATAATAAACTAAAATAAACAAAATAATAATAGTAATAAATTAACATTAGAAAATAATTATAACTATGCTAATTTTTTTATGATTATCAATAATACTTCTATCATGAATTATTGTCAACATTTATTTATATTATTGTTGTATAACAATTACTACTAATAATAATATATTAACTATTGCAATTATTAATTGGGTTTGTTGCATAATATAATATATATATTTGAACTTATTAAATTTATCGAAATTTATTATTAAAATTTATTGAAACTTATACTATGAGTTTATTATTTCTGAAATAAGTATAATGGGGTAAGTGAAACAAAGTCCAAGTCCCCAAGAAAGATAGGGAATTTAAATTTAGTAGAGTAATAGGTTCTCTCTCAATGCAAGGGTTAGATCTTTGGGTGGAAGCAAAAATATCACGTATATACGTTCCCAACCCCCTCTTCCCTTAGAGAATTGAGATTTTACCTCATTTTTACATAGCAGATGATAAGTGGGACTATTAATCTTATTATGATGAATGTTTTTTCCTTTTTGTAAAACATTCAATTTTGCACTTCGATATTAGTGAAGAGACACAAAAGGAAAGACAGATATAAAATTCAAATATAGTAACATGATAGAACTACATAAGTACGTATTAATTTGCATCCCCAATATTAATAATTGGTGGGATGGTTGCAGTTGACACTATCTGGGTTACTTAATTTCATAGATGGCTTATGGTCAAGCTGCGGGGATGAAAGAATCATAGTCTTCACAACAAACCACAAGGAGAAGCTTGATCCTGCACTACTTCGTCCAGGACGAATGGACATGCACATTCACATGTCGTATTTAACTTTTCCAAGTTTCAAGATCTTAGCTTCCAACTATCTCGAAATCAATGGCGAACATCGGCTTTTCGAGGAGATCGAAAGGATGATCGACATCGTTAATGTGACTCCTGCTCAAGTCGCGGAAGAGTTGATGAGATCGGAAGATAATGTCGATGAAGCTCTTCAAGCAGTTCTTACGCTTCTTAGGAGGAAGAAGGAGGATATGAGGGATAACGAAGATCATATTATTGTCAAGGGTGAAGGAATGGATGATATTGTTGATTAAATATGTGTAGCGAAAAAGAAAAAAGATTCATGAAGATTCATTAATGGATATGTAACAGGGAAGTAATAAATAACGTAAACATCTCGGGTTTAATTACTAAGCTTAACAAGTATTTGGGGGGTTTGCTTTGATGTCCACAAGGATCTGATTTGCTAAGACGTACGGTACGGTTATGTTATGTATTATAGATACTTCTATAACATTAACAATGTCTTGCTTATGTAAATTATTTCTTCCTTGCAAGTGGTAATAAAGCAGTTTGCTTTTTCTAGTTATTATTGGAAATTGATATTTTGGACGCAAGCGCTGCAAGTCATTACATAAATAAATATATTGTTATTTATAAATTTCATAATTCATTTTGTTACTTTTCGTATTTTAAATGCAGTGAAAAATTGACGTCGACGTGATTAGTAAAAAAAACTTAAAGGTTTGAGTTTGAAAATATTAGCTTAAAAGGAATTGGGGTAAGAGAATATGTCATTAATATATAGTCTCTTGTTAGTACCGTAATAGGAGTGTTAGAGATGTAAATATTTTTGTAAGTCTTTTTAGTTAACTATAATCATTATAAGACTTTATTATATTATATTTGAAACATTAGACAATAAAGTTACGTTAAACTCTCACTTTTCATTTCAAAAGTCGCGTGTTCGATACGCTGCGATTCAACAATATTTATATTTTTCAATTGAGGAGTTCACATGAACATAAAGCATTTACATTAAAAGTTTGAGGAGAGTGGCACGTGGCGTATAGGCTGTCAGGAACGCCTTGTAATATATTTGTACGGATATAAGTAAAAGAAGTATGAGAATCAGAGTTGGCTGAAGTAGGTTGGAAGGGTTTGATTAACTGCTCTTTGACAAAGTGGGATCTCCACCCCCACCCCCTTTGCGAGGAATATTCAATCCTACGCTTAAAAAAAATAAAAAGAAGTACTACTTACAAAATTGCCTTCTTTTTTTCTTAGAAATGTATACTTAATAAGTAGGTTGTTGGAAATAAAATAAACTATAATTAATTCTAATCATCTAATACATGAGTACATGACAATACCAGGAAAATATCTCAACATCTCCTCGTTATAGTAGGAAACAAAACTAAAATGGATTTGACTAGCATATGGGCCCAAAATTGATTAGCCTCAAACTTCATTTACTTGTTGATTTACTTCAAACTTCAAAAAATAAAGTTGATTTACTTGTTGGATATTTTCTTTTTCTCATTTATAGAGAGCTAGACAAGACAGTGATGATAAAATTTACCATGTAAACTAGATAGAATGGATCACCAAAAAAAACTAGATAGAATTCACAAGTTTTTGTGAGCAAATATGTTTTATACCAAAACTAGTTTTTAGGCCCGGACTACGCCCCGTGTAATGACGTTTTTCATTTATTAATATTTTACTTCAAAATGATAACACTAAATATGACTTGGTTTAGTGGTTAAGATTTTAATATATGAGTTTGAAGTCATGGGATCAAATCTTATACAAAGTATTTTCTAACTTTTTTTATTGTATGTGAATTACATGGATTATGGCACCGTTCCTTGTTTAGGAACGCCTTTTAATATATTAGTATAGATTAATCAACATAGTTGCTCAACACAATCCCTTATATATAATGTAACGCTTTTAAATATTCAAAATAGGTTTAGGTTTAGCAAAAAGGGGTGTTTATCTTAAAAGTTAGTTGTACGTTAAGTTGTAGGAACCGATAGAAGAACAAGAGATATGCAAGAAAAGGGCCAATTTTCCATGGTACGACCACTAAATTTTAAACTTTCCTTTTGTAGTGCAGTATTGGTCACAAAAATCTAACTTTCCGAGTCATGGTCGATGCCTTTATATGGGTCTAAACCCTTCATCATTACATTAGTTTGAGTTAATCTTATTAAGTAGTAGGTAATGATATTAAAAAGGCCTACAAATGTCAATTCTAACACCTTAATTTACTCAAAGTAAAGACAGTAGATTCATGCCATTCATGGCAAACAAATAAACAATAATGGTGTCGATGAGTCGGATCACACAAAATATTATTGATTGTAAGGGCAAATAATTGAGCAACAACTTGCGTGAGCTGTTAAGTGTGAGCCTAAAAACAAAAAAGAGCTGCAAGTGATTTGCCTCTTTCCTTTTTAGATACATACGAATGGCTTATTCACCAAAAATCATATTTATTACTCCCTTTTTGTGGGGAGTACTTTTTAATTATTATTATTATTATTTTGAGACTGCTCATTTCAATGTGTATTTTCAATAATTAATTTTCAAAAAATTAAATTTGTAAATATATAATTAAAGATATTAATAGTTAAAGATGTGCATCATAGATTATAAAAATGCAAATAAAGTATTAAAATGACGGAAGAAACTAGAGAGTACTATTATGTGGCACAAATACCTCATAAGTTTTATGAGTTTATGAGAATTCAATTTCATCAATACAACCTCATAAGTCATAACACTAGCTATTTTATATATATATATATATATATATATATATATATATATATATATATATATATATATATATATATATATATATATATATTCACCAAAATCAAAAGATACAAAGAATATTAATTTATTACATTTCTATTAATCACGACGATATCTACCTTTTAGAGATCGAAAAATCACAAAATTTTAAGATATCAATTTTTGTCATGTTTGCTTGACTTTTTTTTATTACAAAATTAACTTCCTTGATATTGTGCAAAAATAATAATAAAAATATGGTATGCATTTTCTTTTGTTCTTCCTATTTTGAATCTTCTTAAGATACAAAACAGTTAAGCTAGAAATAATAAAAGAGAAAAAAGGATATAGTAATTACTCCCTCCGTCCCTAAATAGAGTGCCCATTTCTTTTGGGCACAAGTATTAAGAAGAAATCATGTGTAGGATATTAGTTGTATTAAATCATAATTAAATATAGAAGTTGGTACACTTTTTATGAATTGTTTATTAAGGAGTGAGAATGTGGGCCATATGGGAAAGTGGATGATATTATAAAAGTTGAAAGTAAAATAATATTTTAATTGGTGGATCCATACCAAATAAGGAAATGGAAAATCTATTTGGGACAAACATAAATGGAAAAATGGACACTCTATTTAGGGACGGAGGGAGTAAAAAGAAAGTACGCGCTCCTATGCAATACTTAAGTGAACATAGTGATTTTGTTACCAAATTGCATATTCAACAAGAAATTCCAACTACATAATTTAACAATAAGAGAAAAACAAATCAATAAAGTAATTGAGACTATCTTATAACAGGACCTATACTAATAATTAAATTCAGGTCCTAAAAAGACGTAACATGAAAAATTTACCTTTAGAAAGTATAATGTGATAAGTTTCTTAACATAATAGTATTATAATTGTTCTTTTTGCAACTATTTTTTTACTAGATGGCACCAAAAGTCCTTTAACCTAGCATATTGATTTTGTTACAAACATCCTAAATTAACTTTAAAATTATATAATTAAAAAAGTCTAACCACCTATTGAAAAATAAGGCCCTTCCAATTTGGAGACCCTATTCCGTAGAACCACTTAAACTTGTAATTAGCCGGTGTTGTCTTATACATCAAACATGTTATTTTGTGCTGAATCCACTTTATTGATATTTACTGGAAAATTTAGAGGCAAGGTTAGAAAATATATATAAGGGGGGCCAATAATTAGTCAAGCATGAAACATTAGGCTCAGGATTATACTATAATGTATTTGGAAATCATACATTTAGTAACAATGCTTGAAATTTAGAAGCATTATAATACCACTACTATGAGTTATTCCCTACTATTGCTTACTAGTGTCATTTTAATTTACACACTTTTTACTTTGAAATTACTCCGTGCTCTATTTTGACCATTATTTGTGATTTATACACAAGGAAAAAATTGTTATGGTAGATTTTATTAGATTCTCTTTACCATATGGTTTCAAAATATTAACTTTTTATAAATTTTTACTTATTCATAATCCAAGATATTAATGATTAAAGTTCTACATCAACAAATGTAAGATTTAGACTTTGTAAATAGAAAAGAAATAGAGATACACGTGATAGTAAAATCTTTCTGACTTTGTCCATCATATTAACAGTTAACACCCCATACAAAATGATGACTATATTTCTCCATCTTAATTCTTATATCGAATGCAAGACCCGAAATAATCAAGTATGATTGGACATCAATTTATTCTTTAAAAAGTAAACTTAAGTAAACTTATTACCAAAAAAAGTGTATCTCAAGATTCAAGGAGCCACTTTATTTATTTTAAGAAAATTGTGTTAAAAAAAGTATATCCCTAATACTCCCTCTGTTTCAATATATGAGGCATGTACAATATTCGAGGTTAAATTTTAACAATTTATTACTCTCAATTCATATTCATAAGAATTATAAGAAAATAGTTTTTATTGTAATATTCCTCGAGAAAAATCTAATAGTATAATTTTTATTATTTTCATTTTTCATATTAGAATATTTGTGGTCAAAGCAAATTTTCGTAAATCGTAAATACCGTATATTTTAAAATGCGAGGGAGTATCTTTTTATTTGTTTAGCACAACTATACTAACTTCTGTTCTCATTGCGGAAGCCACAACTCTTCATCAAGGTATCAAGTTAGCCTTACTCCTGGGTATTCAGAACATCATTATTGAAGGTGACAACCTGCTAGTCATCAACGCCCTTAAGAATCTTGGTCTACTCCATGGAAGGTTGCTAATATCCTTACTGATTGTAAGATCATGCTCACTCAATTTGCCTCTTATCAAATTCGTCATGTATTCAGAGAAGCTAATCGTGCTGCTGATTGGATAGCCAATGTAGGGCACCTAGTGTTTTCTAGTTTCGATGTGTCCCCTTGTAATAATTCTTCTCTTACTTCCATTCTTGTATCCGACGCATTAGGTGTTCCCCTCGAGAGGAGGGTAGCCTAATGTTCTTTTCTTACTTTTATAAAAAAAAGCAGAAAAGTAATTAAAAATATTTTTGATGGCTAAGTTGTAGTGTAATTGTAATTAAACAGGGCCTACATATAGCATAGCCCAATTTAGTATAGCACGCAAGTAGTTTGAACATTGTATTATTGTGTAACTCAACTTTACTTGTCTGCCAAGCTCACTTAACATGGAATAATAATAGTACTAGTACTACAAATCTACAATAGTCAACTATGGCAGCCTAAAAGGCTTAAACACTACTGCCCACTGCCCAGTGAGTTTCCATGAATTTATGGTGGGCTTTCCCCGTCTTTCACATGCAACTTCTATGCACTCACACATAGTATTACTTAGATGAAACTTTTTCTTAGTTTTTTACAATCTATGGGACGTTTAATCTAATTGTTTCAGTTGAGAAATGGTTGACGGTCTTGAAGAGAGTTTGTCAAGGGTTGGAGTTGGCGTCCGCTGGTGAATAACTGCACAGGAAGCAAACGTGAACTACCCTCGGGGGGGGATGCGAGGAAACCCCCTCCGACGCTCAAGTCAGCACGTGTCCAAATAGGATTTAGAGAGCGAAAGTAGAGAGAGAGAGATAAGAGATCTGAGTGTGAGAGAATGTACCTGCAGAATAGTACCATTTGGCTATTTATAGAAGTACTATTCATCTGACAGGATGCGTAATCCTTTTACACGTGTACGGCTGTGGTGCGTTTGACAATTGGGAAGATTCCCTTATTTTGTCTTGTTGGGCGACCGCCAACGTTGCCGGACCATGTTGATACGCTGACTTGTTAGAGCAGTGGGTGACATTTACAATGTTCGCGTCCGCAATGGTGTTCGCGGACTCATCACAGAGATCCACTAACATACTTGGGTTATACCCATACAACTAGCCCCCCAGCATCATTTGGGGTCTTGACTGCTAAGGATGTTGTCGGTGGACGCGAGTCATTGTTGCCGTGTTCAATTTTTTGGAGAAGTTAATTTGTTGGATGCCACGTGTCGTTGCAGGGAGTTGAAGAATTTCGAAAAGTTAATGATTACTTTGCCGAAAATCCCGCCCAATACTTTATTAGGGTTTAACAATGTTATGACACTTGGCAGAAATATGGAGAGAAGTTGGAGGGTTCTTTTAATCCCAGTCGTTCATTTACCATATATACAGACAACAGTTGTCCTTTTTATGGATTTCTTTACCACATTCTCTCTTCTCCAGTTTTCTCTGTCAAAGACCTCCATAACCAAAACTTTACCTTGCTTAAACACTGAACCTCTTGCACTCAAATTGCTCCGAAAAGTTTCTAGGAATCTTCGCCTTCACTTTCCGATTCTGGTGCACTAAAAATTTCGGCTTTTGTGAATAAATTTTTTCTGGAACTTTGCCGACGGCGTGTGTTCTTCCTTTCCAGCGATTTTCTCGGCTAAAGCTTGGGTTTTTCTGCGTTTTCTTGTCTTTGGAAGCCTTGATCGCTCACTTCCAGCGATTGTTGCTTGTCTTTACTTTTCCGGCGACCCTTCGTTTCCAGGTAACTCCTCAATTTTTCTCTGCATTTCCTAAAGTTTCTTTGCGTATTCATCATGTCGGACCAGTCTGATAGCCAAAATGCCCCTAGTGAGGCGTTTATGACCGAAAGTGACCCTTCGTCTCCCCTAGTCGATAGCGAGCCTTCTTCCCCTTTGACCGATAATGAACCTGCTTCTCCCTTGGCCGATAGTGAATCTGCTTCCGGCTCAAGCCCTGTGGGGAGGACTAGGTTGTTAGCGGACATACCCCTTACTGCCGAGAGAGAAAAAGAATTGAGGTCAAAGTTTCTTAACGACCCTGCTACCCCTGAGGAGCATAGCCTGACTAGGAGGTATCAATCCGCTAGTTAGAGTGGTGACAGGCAAACGCTAGGGAACTTAGGCATCAAATTCATGCTAGGCGTTCCGTTAGGCACCCTCCGGCCGATGCCGTTCCCGGCCTTGATGTTGCCCCTCTTAGAGAGCATGCCTGGTTGGATAGCTTGGCGGATGCTGGGGTTGAGGTAGCGGCCGATTTTTACGACCGTTTACAGGAATCTACGGCTCCTAACCCTCCTATTATTGATTTAGGTGACGACAGTGATTCCATTGCTACCGTTATGGTTCGTCAAGAGACCGTTTATCAGCATCGGTTCGCTCCCGCAAGTCTTGTTGTTCGCGTTACAGAGGCCGCGATTGATTCAATGGTCACGAATATTGGGGATAGTTCCCGTGCTGCTGAGAGGAGGGTCGACAATTCTAATGAGATGGAGGGTGAGGCCGTTATCGGACCCGGATCAGACGCTCTTTGGTTGCCTGCGGATTTCAGTGCCGGTCTTCTCAGCGTCGAGATTGACGGGTCGTGGCGTCAAGACGCCATTGATCTTGCGTACTCTAGAGTTGCACGGGATTTGTATGATTTCCCTGAAGGTTATCGGTTAGTAGTTCCGCCAGAGGGGGCTATTGTGACGGAGTGTCCTCCCGGCCATGTGGCCGTGTATACTCACCATTTTGAGTCCGGCCCCCGCTTTCCTCTGGATTCTATTTTGGTGAGGATCCTCAATGCTTTCAACGTATGTCTTGCTCAGCTGACTCCCTTAGCGGTTCGGAACTTGATCGCGTACATCTGGACTGTACGTTTTTTGGAATTTCCAGAGACGTTGAACTTGTTCTGCCATATCCATTGGCTGAAGAAAAATGGATCTTCTAGGCAGGCAGGGTGGTGGTCGCTAACTACAGCCGACAAGACGATGACCGTCCAGCCTAAAATGACCGGTTTGAAGGGTTGGCAGGATGCCTTCTTTTGGCTACAAGTGCCCGAGGATTATCCCGTGCGCCGTCATCTCACCGAGCCCCGTCCTCGCATGGAGCATTTGCCTTCTGTTCCGTTAACTGGGGAAGAGTTAACGGCTTTTAATTTTTTTGACACGGAAGACTACATAGTCACCTATGAGGACGGGATGAAGGCTAGGGTTAAGGAGCCCAAACATTGGGTTCCTCATTCCAAGTACATTCTCGGGAACCAGCCCTTGTCGGCCCTGCTGCTCTGCCCTACCCATGACAATGGTAAGTGCTATTGTCAGACTGGCCCGTCTGATGATTTTTTTTTACTGTTTCTTGCTTGTTTGTAGGCTTCGACAATCTTGATCGCGACGCACTTGGCGTTGACGAGAATCTGAGGCCGCTAACCCACTTACCACCTGATCCTCCTTACGAGTACGAGACAATGCATGGTAACACTAACGGCCGTCGGGGAGGGAACCATAATGGTCCCCAAAACATCTGCCGAGGTCGCGATGGGGTGACTGCGGTTCGCGTCCCTGTTCAGGGTGTTGTTGCTGATGTTGCCATTACTAGCGGTCAGCCATCCCCTGCCGTCCCCCTCAGATCATCCACCTCCCGGCCTGTTGCCAGGGGTAGTGGGAACAGGAGGCGGTCTCGCGAACAAGTCACGACAGATATAGCTGCCAACAAGAGGCAGGCTTTAGCGGATCCTGCGACTTCGGGCCTGTTCTCCCGGCTTATTTTCCGTTCGGCCGGTTCGATTCGGTTCACCCGGCCGATTCGGTTCGGTCCGGTTCGGTTCGGTTCGGTTCAATTAAGTTCGGTTCGATTCGGTTCGGTTCCTAAATGATAATCATTACTATTAATTAGTTATAATTTAATTGATCGGTTCGATTCGATTGATTCGGTTCGATTCGGTTCGGTTGATTCGGTTCGGTTCAATTCGATTCGGTTCGGTTGTTTTATGCCGAAGAGAACAGACCCTTCTGCCCCCACTAACGAGATTGTTCAGGTGGAAGATTTGCACGTAGATGCTCCTCCAGAGGGGCAGGATCATGCTGAGGTCGCGACCACTGGGCCTGGTCGCCACAGCGGGGCAACTTGGTTGTCGGGATCTTTCTCCTCCGTCCGTGAAAAGATCCGGGAGCTTATCACTATGCCCAGCTTTTTATCCAATCTGTCTCCCAGCATCTTTTCTCGGTTTCATGAGTGGATCGAGAAAAAGGAGGTGCCGCTGAGTAACGCAGTGTCGGCCTCCTTTGCTCGCCGGCCAATCGCTCGTTCCGAAGATTTATCAACCCGACTGGGACGTCAGGGAAGATGAGTCTATGTATGCCGATATCTCCGAGAACGGTGGCATTCTGGCGTACCGTATTCTGAAGGACATGCAGCTGCCGTTGGACAGGCCGGCAGGGTCCTTGGTAACTCCTGCTGCAAGGCTGGCTCATGACCAACTTGTGGTACGTTTTCATACTTGTTTTCATACAAGATTTATTATTCACTTGTTTTCTGTATTCTTATTGACGTTCTTTTTTCTTTTTTTTCCTTTGCAAGCCAACAATGCTGCTATTGAGCTGATCGAGCAGTACGTTGAGTACCAGAAGTTGGCGGACAACTATAAGCAGTCGCTGGAGACTTGCCAGGACCTGCTGAAGGATGTGGAGGAGAAGCTGGCGGCCAAGACCGCGACCCTGCAGCCTCTCGAGGACGAACTGCAAACCTTGAGGCCGCGAGCTGCATTACTGGAGGAGACCGAGGCCAATGTTAATACATTGACCATGGCTTTGGAGGCCGCCAACTCAGAGAAGGAGATCGATGTGCTGGATGCTGCAGCCGAGGCTGAAGCTAGGGGGACCGCCAAGGCTATTGCTGAGTTTCAGCAATCTAATGAGTATGTGGCGGCTCTCCATAAGAGATATGATGGCGGATGGGCGGCCGCCATGAGATGTGTATGCAAGGCCATTCAAGGATTTGACTGGAATGTGATTGAAGATGATCATTCACGCCCTTTGAGGAGGAACCGAAGTTTGCTAATGAAGACGCCATAGCTGATGTGGATCCTCGGGATCTGGCGGAGCAGACAAATCGGGATGTCCCTACCTCTTGAAGTTTTTGGCGGCCTTCTCTCAGCTCTTCCTGCTCTTCCAATAGCTTATAGTTTGTAATCTTTTTAAACATTTTGGTTAACACTTTATTCGGCCCATGTTGGCATTTGTAAACACTAATGTTTCTTAATTTATAAGTACGATTCCAACTGAAAGCCTTTTATTTGGCCGCCATCTTTTTCATCTGTAGTTGACCGTCAAGCCAGTAGCTTTTATTTTATGGGAAAGTACTTTGGTTATGCCTTGTGTTGTTATTGCTCCAATTTTTGTCTGATTGTTGCATGACCGCTAACAGTTTTCATTCATAAACGCTAGTTGTCGTTTGGTCTGTTATGTGACCGTGAATGCATGTGAGCCTGTCATACGGCTTTTGCTTTGTGTCAGGTCTATCATATGACCGTTAACGCACTTTGAGCCTGTTATATGGCTTTTGTTTTGTGCTAGGTTTGTCATATGACCGTTAACGCACTTTGAGCCTGTCATATGGCTTTTGTTTTGTGCTAGGTCTGTCATATGACCGTTAATGCACTTTGAGCCTGTCATATGGCTTTTGTTTTGTGCTAGGTCTGTCATATGATCGTTAATACACTTTGAGCCTGTCATATAGCTTTTGTTTTGTGCTAGGTCTGTCATATGACCGTTAATGCACTTTGAGCCTGTCATATGGCTTTTGTTTTCAATTTATTGACCTGTCATATGGTCAGTTAATATACATGAAATAATAAGATGATTGATGAATTGCTAGCGGAGGCTTGTATTATTTATGTAATGAAAAGTGGCTCTCGGCCTATTACATCTCATGAATCAAACATAGTATTTCTTTAGGACGCTAGCATTCCAACAGTTCCTAAGCTCCTTGTCATCCATGCCTTTTAGGATGAAAGAGCCGGAAGCAATCTTCTTGGCTATGATGTAAGGACCTTCCCAATTAGCAGTCAGCTTCCCTTCAGTATGCGCCTTGCCGGTGGCTGCTGTTCTGCGAAGGACTAGGTCGCCAACATCTAGCGGCTTTTCTAGGACTTTCTTATTGTATGCCTTGCTTATTCTATCTTTGTAAGCAGCTGCTCTCAGTTCCGCCATGAGCCTTGTTTCTGGCAAAAATTCTAGGTTTTCCCTGAGTGCCTGGTCGTTTCTTTGAAGGTTTTGGTGCTTAATCCGATAAGAGGGTAAACCTACTTCCATCGGTAGCACCGCTTCTGCACCAAAGGCCAGCTTGAAAGGGCTTTCTCCCGTCGCTTCCTTCTCTGTTGTTCTATTTGACCATAGCATTGCCGGCACCATATCAGCCCATCCTCCTTTGAATTCATCTAGCTTTTTCTTCAAGGCGTTCAAGATTTATTTGTTCGCGGCCTCTGCTTGTCCGTTGCTCTGGGGATGGCAAACGACTGAGTATGCAAACTTCACGCGAAACTCTGTTAGAAAAGCTTGTATGGGACGGCAATCAAATTAAACGCCATGGTCGAAGACGATAGCAGTGGGAATCCCAAACCTTGTCATAATATTTTGCTATATGAATTTCTTGACGTGATTTGCTTTGATCTTAGCTGTCGGCTCTGCCTCTATCCACTTTGTAAAGTAATCAATTCCCACTATTAGGAATCTCCTCCCTCTAGTCGCTGTGGTGAACGGTCCTAGGATGTCCATTCCCCACTGAGTAAATGGAATTGGGCATAGGATAAGCTGCAAATCATTGGCTGGCCTGTTAATGACGGGAGCATATCTCTGGCATTTATCGCATTTCTTGACGTAGCCCTGGGCATCCGCCAGCATACTTGGCCAGTAAAACCCAGCTCTCAATGCCTTAAGCGCTAAAGCCTTTCCGCCAATATGGTTGCTGCAAATGCCCTCGTGTATTTCTTCAAGGATTTTCACGGACTCCCATGCGATTGCGCACTTAGCGAGAGCGGGCGAATGACTTTTTGTACAACACATTTTGATATACGACGTACCAGCTTGCTTGTCGCTTCAGTTTCTTGGTGGACGAAGGATCATTGGGAAGCGTCCCAATCAGTTTATACGCCACCAGCGCACTAAACCACTCCCCTTGCTGGTTTATGCTGTTGACGATCATAAAATTTTCTGTGATGCTCTTTTCCTTCAAAATGTCCACTGTGACGATTTTTTTGATGCTAAATGAGTCTGAACTTGCTAATTTGGACAATGCGTCCGCTTTCGTGTTCTCGGCCCTTGGTATTGCTTGAATCTCAAAGTGATTTAGTTGAGCTATTATGTAATACCCCGATTCTTGAGCCATTTTATTTAGTGTTAATTATAATTATTAAGTTAATTATATTATGAAATTTTCTTATTTTATTTGAGTTGGAGTATGAGTTTTGAATTAAAATGTTGAAATGTGTTTATTAATCTATTTTTTATTTAAGATAAGAATAATATATTTTGGATTTTAAATGGCCAAATGAATTTTAAATTCATTCTCTCCCTTTATATTCTCACACCCAAAGAAACTCACCCCATTTTCTCTCTCTTGATTCCTCTGCCTCACTCTCAAACCCAATCTCCCTCCTTTCTCTCTCTCGTCCTTCATCCTCGACGGATCCAAGCTCGCCGAAGCTTCACCTGCAACTCGCGTTCTATCTCGCACTCTCTCTCGTCGCTCCTCTTCGCGGCTCGCTTTGCGCTCCCCCGCTTCCGCCGCTGCCGGAGTTCCGAGGAACGACGGCCGAAGCTGGGCGGTTTTCCGCCGTCGACCTCCCGTACCGCCGCCTGCGCCGCTCGCCGGAGCTTCTGCTCTGGTTGGTTTCGTCCTTGCTCCAAGTGAGCAGAGGTACTATACCCCTCTCTTCTTCTCCTTCTATTCTCCTCATGTTGGAGGTTATTATTGAGTTTATAAATTCTGAAATTTGGGTACTACACCCCCTTCTCCTTCTCTTTTTGGATTCAATAAGTAATTTCCCTACTATTTCAAATATATTAAGAAATTTGTTCTGAAAATATGATTGAAACAGAGTGATGATGTCGGTAGTTTGATTGTTTATGGTTGATTTGTTATTGGTGGAATTTGATAGGAATAGTTATGATTCTTGAAATTTTCTTCTCTACATCTTCAAGTTTTGAGAATATATGTTTGTTGAGTCCTGCAACTAAAAATTTGATTGGGATATGACTGAAGTCGTGAATTTTGAGATTTGGAGATTATTTGTTGATGTTCTAGTTTGGTACTACACCCTCTTCTTCTCCTCTTTTTATTCTCCTCATATTAGAGTTATAATTGAAGCTCTAAATTCTGAAATTTGAGTTAATTCAATTTCTTAATGATATGATTGATTGTTTGATGTGTTCCATTACCTGTTGTTTGAATATTGGGATTTAGTATTTGGATTGAAATGTATAAGATCCTGGTTCAATTAATCTCCAATGATGATTAGAAAGGGGCTCAAGGGCAAACTTCAGTTTTGGGAAAATGTAAAATAAAGCGAGGGTTTGTGTATCATCCATTAGATTATATATGTTGAATTATTAAACCAAGTAAGATGTGAAGTTGAGTAAATTTATGGATTGATGGTCACTAAAGCATATTAGTTCTTGAGTTAATAAAGTGAGTTATGGTCCATTAATATTGTCTCGAATACTAATAACCCATACAAATGATATATATGCATGTACCATATATTAATTCAGAGCATAAATAAGTCTAAGTCATTTAAGTAAACTGTCATTAGTTAACTTCTAATGAGAGAACTATGATCGTCATGGATTATATTACACTGAATATTGGATAGTTTTCCCGAGTTTGTCGTTGTTGATTGAGATTGGTGGACATAATTTATAATTCGAGATAAGATGACTATAAGACAAGGAAAGCTGATAGTCGATGTTATCAACATGACTACATGCAATATGACTTACATGTATTATGCATGGCGAGATGTGAATTATATAACAAGAAATGATATATGTGAAACCATGATGTTATGAAAAGGGTCTTATTATATGTTTTCGAAAATGATCTGAGAGTATGGAATGATTATTATGACCTTTAAAGCACAATTGTTAACAATATGATGATCATTATTATACCTTAGTAAGTGGGAAAGCTAAGAAAGGTGTATCACTGGACTATTGTGAGGAATATTTAGAGTTGAATGATGTTTAATGACGCTAGTCGGTTATGTGAACTATATCACTAATAAGCTTAGTATATGGATGTAGTATGGAATAGTACTTTCTGTCTCATAAGGGATTGGAAAGTATGAAAAGATGACTCTTGTTCTTATGAATGACGAAGTATGAAATGTTTGCTATGATATATGTTCATGTATTCTGAATATGTTAAAGTATACCTTTTAATTCTGAAACCATCTGAAAGTATGAATGACTCTTAAACGATATGAGATACGAAAAGACTGTTATGTTTCTGCTATGCTTCTGATATGTTTATGTTATTCTTAAAAGTACTTAAAGGTATGAGATATGTTTACAATTTCCTATTATGTAAAATTTACGTTATGATCATTCTGAAACAATCTGAAAGTATAGAAAGTAACAACTACTGCTAGTACTCGCAATTCCCTTCATACGTGTTTTTATGAAAAATATAATGTGCAACTGAATTGATGATTTATGAACAAATGTGTTTCTGAATTGCGGGATTAAAACTTATCCATGTTTTGATTACGTATCCTGAGATTTATATGATTTTATAAAGTTGATATATGATAATCACTGATCACTGAAAATGATACTGCTTATGATACAATACTGAAAGACGGAAAGTTACCGAGTTACCGAAGTATACTGAACACTGAAAATGATACTGCTTATGATACAATACTGAAAGACGGAAAGTTACCGAGTTACTGAAGTATACTGAACACTGAAAATGATACTGTTTATGAGATATTACTGAAATACGAAAGTTCTTGAATTACGAGGTATACCGATCACTTGTTCGGTAAAAGAAACGTAACATGATAAATTACGGTGAAAGAACCTGGTTGGTTATACCCTCTTGACCGATCAAGGTCGTGCACGTACCGTCATCAGCTTCTTGGGGCACTAGCCCGTTCATTCTTTGGGCACCGGCCCACTACCATTTCGGGTGTAGGGTAATGCCCGGGGTCAAGGTCCTTGCACAGTGGTGCATACACATACTGGC
This sequence comes from Beta corolliflora, assembly GCA_947648045.1. Taxonomy (NCBI): domain Eukaryota; kingdom Viridiplantae; phylum Streptophyta; class Magnoliopsida; order Caryophyllales; family Amaranthaceae; genus Beta; species Beta corolliflora. Next base: position 55,979 of record CANSZD010001643.1, on the reverse strand, counting down.
CTGGGAGACGTCCCAAGCCCGACCGATGTACAACAACCAGAGTAAAAACTGATAAAATGAAATGATGGATTATTAATGCTATGAAGTATGATTAAGTAAATGAAAAGTTAATGATGAAGCTTATGATATGAAACAAAACATCTATTATGTAGATGATTTTATGATTTAATGCTATCAAGTATGATGGAAAGTTATGATGAAACTTATGATATGAAATTAAATGAAATATTTGTTACGTAGATGATTTTATGATTTAATGCTATGCAGTATGATGACTTTGATGTTACGAAAGTATGATTATGATTGCGATTATATTTTATGATTTCACACATTATGTTATCGATGTTTGGATTAGGAGATATGGAATTTTTTATGAATATGATGATTAGTGATGTTTATGAACGAGTGCTATGAAATAACTATGTTATTAAGATAGTACGATCATTACTAGTTAAGTAAATGAAAGATGATGATGATTCATGATATCCTGTATGACTTAAAGTATATGTTTATGAATGTTTATTGTCTAATGATATGAAAGTATGTCTTCCGCCTTGATATGAAAGAACTATGATGATGTTACGACTCTGCTATGATTTCTGAAAGTACTTAAAGGTCATAAAACATGATGAATGATAATGGACTATGTGAATGTTGCTATGTTGTTGTGATATGGTTATGAATGATGTGAACATGTTGATTACGTGAGAGTCGTAGACACCAAAGCATGTTTTAAGAATGTTTTATGGGTTAGTACTCAGCGTTGTGCTGATGTGTCTGTCAATGTTTTGTTTTGTCACTACGGTGGCCTGTCACTTGGTGGGTGGCAGTGTTACAATAGTTTCAGGTTGAAGTTCTGGAGCATCTTTTCCAAGATAGAAGCAGTTACGTGCTAAGAGTTCGGCTATGATTGTTTTACATTTCTTTTGAGGCGAGGACGTTCCACTTTGTATTAGTTAATAATTAATGGTTTAGTTTCATTCCTAGTTCTGGTTGAGCAATAGTGCTCCTGTTTCTCTTTAGCTGCTGCTCCGCGAAAGCGTTGAGTTCTGGATTTGGTAACAGGTTTTTCATTCATTTTCCCATTTTGGGTTGTCCAATTTACAAAGGAAACTCTGCCGAAATTTCTAGAAAATAGTAATCTATTATTAAAGTGTTTCTTTAAAGAGTGTTAAATCAAGGTATTGTCCCTGTAAGTTAATGTCAAAGGTCGCCTTGTATTTTCCCCAAGGGGAAAGTACGGCGGTAACGCGCCGACTAAGCTAAGTCTTCCGCTGCTAATCCTTGGTTAATTAACCTAATAAGGTTGTGCGAAAGTCGGGGCGTTACAAACTCCTTGGCCTTTTCCACGTACTTCAGCATGTTAGGCTCTCTGACTTCAAATTCTCCTCTTAGCTGGCCACTTACCAACTGCGAGTTCGTCTTCAAGAGTACATTCTTAGCGCCCGCCGCCAAACACATTCTCAAGCCGGCAATTGCCGCTTCATATTCTGCTTCGTTGTTTGACGCCAGGAAGGTAAACTTGATGGCGTACTGGAATGAATTTCCTTCAGGGCTGATCATCACTATACCAGCCCCGGATCCGCTAACAGCGGAAGATCCGTCGACCTCCAGTAGCCAGGTTTCCTTTTGCTCCATTTCTTCCTCTTCATATGAGGCTTCTACAATAAAATCTGCAAGGGCCTGGGCTTTGATAGCGGTCCTGGGCTTATATTGTATATCATACTCTGATAGTTCAACGACCCATTTCAGCAAGCGGCCGGAACTATCCATCTTTTGCAACGCCTTTTCTAGCGGCTGATTGGTTAGAACTTGAATGGGATGACAGTCGAAGTATGGCCTGAGCTTCCTGGCGGCGATTGTCACGGCCAAAGCCATTTTCTCAATCAGCTGATAACGGCTCTCTGGCCCGTTAAGGATGTGGCTGACGAAGTATATTGGCTGCTGCCTCTTCTCTTTTTCCACCAATAACACGGCCACGACTGTTTTCGGCGAGGCCGAGATATATAATTGCAATACGTCCCCAGTCTCGGGCCTCGTAATGGTGGGTAAGCTTTTCAAGTGCTCTTGGACCGCCAAGAATGCTTTGCTTTGCTCCTCTCCCCACTCGAACTTCTTATTTCCCCTTAGCAGCGCAAAGAAAGGCAAGGCCTTGTCTGCTGATTTTGAAATGAATCGAGTGAGAGCCGTCATTCTTCCTGTCAGCCTCTGGATATCTTTGACGCTCTTTGGCTCAGGTAGGTCGACAATGGCTTGAACTTTGTCCGGATTTGCATCAATCCCTCTCTTGCTTACCAAAAAGCCCAAAAACTTCCCTGCTCTCACCCCAAATACACATTTCTTTGGGTTGAGTTTAATCTTGTACTTTCTCAACGTTCTGAAAGTTTCTTCCAGGTCGTACAGGTGTTCGCGGTCAGTTTTACTTTTGACGATGGAGTCGTCAACATATGCTTCGATGTTCCTCCCCCTCTGATCCGCGAATACTTTATCGACCAGCTTTTGGTATGTTGCTCCTGCATTACGAAGCCCAAACGGCATTGCCTTATAGTTGTACACGCCACAATCCGTGATGAATGCTGCCTTCTTTCTGTCGGCCTTGAGTAAGCTAATCTGGTGATAGCCCGAGAATTCATCCATAAAGCTTAACAGTGCGTGACCGCTAGTACAATCTACTAACTGGTCTATTCTCGGTAATGGATAGCAGTCCTTCGGGCAGTCTCTGTTGAGGTCCGTGAAATCCACGCACATCCTCCATTGGCTGTTAGCTTTCTTCACCATGACCACATTGGCCAACCATTCTGGGTAATCACACGGCTCAATGAAATCAGCCGCTAATAGTTTATCAACTTCCTCTTTGATGGCCTTGTTCTTCTCAGCAGAAAAATTTCGCTTCTTTTGCTTGATAGGGCGGACAGTGCTATCAACATTTAGACGATGTACCATCACGGCCGGGTCTATTCCCGGCATCTCATCCGCCGAGAACGCGAATACATCAGCGTTTTCTCTTAGGAGAGTCACCAGGTTGACCCTGACCTTTGGGTCCATGTCTGTTCCAACAGCGACCGTCCTTGCCGGATCCTCCGCCAGCATCTCCTGCTTTGTTTCTCCATCTGGCTTGGGCCTTGGCGTATCGTCGGGCCTAGACTCTAACTCTTCCATTGAAACTTCTTTCATCTCCTCATCCCCTTTCTCGGATTCTTCCTCATTTGCCAGAGCTCTCCTCTGAGCTCGCCTTTGATTCCGAGTTGGCGGATTCAAGTCTTCTACCGGAATTCTCCTTGCCGGCTGCTTTAATGCTGTTAGATAGCACGATTTTGCCATCTCCTGATTTTCTCTTAACTTTGATATCGTCCCCAGATTGGAAACATACAGCATGGTAAGATGGTAAGTTGATACAACCCCTTGGACGTCATGGATGAAGGGACGTCCGATAATTGCATTGTAAGCTCCTGGTACGTCAACTACCAAAAATTCCGCCATTACATCCCTGGCGTTCTCATCTTCTCCTACCCTGACCGGTAGGGTTATCAGCCCTTCTGGAATCACTGACGCCCCCGTGAAACCTATCACCGGGTAGCGAACAGGCTTCAGATGCTCCCGGCCAATCATGAGCTTCACAAAAGTGGAGAGATACAGTATGTTTGCGGAACTTCCTCCGTCCACCAGAATTCTGTGGATCAGACAGTTTGATACCTTCAACGTGACCACTAGCGGGTCATCATGGGGGTAAACGACATGCTTCGCGTCTTCTACAGTGAAAGACATGGCGGGCATTACTGGTGGCCTTCTCCATTGCATGCTTTCGTTGAAATTGACCTGATGCCTGAATTCTTTTAGGCTGGCCTTTGCTCCGTTCATGCTACCGCCATGAATCGGACCGCCACTTATAACATGAATTTCTGAGATCCGCGATTACACATTCTGGTTATTTGGCTTTATCACGCCTCCCTCCTTTGACTGAGCCTTGTACTGAGTGAAGTATCCCCGTCTTATCGGATCCTCCAAATTATCCTTCAAAGGCCTACAGTTCTCAGTAGTATGACCGTGATCCCCATGAAAGTCGCACCACTTGCTCTTATCACGGTTCTTGTGAAACATTTGTTTTGGACGCTGCCATTTATCATTGTCCTTGTTCATCTGATATATCTGGGCTCTTGAAGCCGTGAGCTGTGTATATGCATCGAATTTATCTTTGTACTCGAACCTTTCGCGGTCACTTTTCTCGCGGTCATTTCCTTTCTTGACCACATTTGACTCTTGCTTTCTTTCGTCTCGGCCGCAATCATTTTCACGACCCTTTTCTTTCTTCTGCTAATCATCCTTCTTCTTTTTAGGCTCGCGACTTTGGCTGCTCGCGGCCTTGTCAAACTCTTCTCGGATTCTTCCTCATTTGCCAGAGCTCTCCTCTGAGCTCGCCTTTGATTCCGAGTTGGCGGATTCAAGTCTTCTACCGGAATTCTCCTTGCCGGCTGCTTTAATGCTGTTAGATAGCACGATTTTGCCATCTCCTGATTTCCTCTTAACTTTGATGTCGTCCCCAGATTGGAAACATACAGCATGGTAAGATGGTAAGTTGATACAACCCCTTGGACGTCATGGATGAAGGGACGTCCGATAATTGCATTGTAAGCTCCTGGTACGTCAACTACCAAAAATTCCGCCATTACATCCCTGGCGTTCTCATCTTCTCCTACCCTGACCGGTAGGGTTATCAGCCCTTCTGGAATCACTGACGCCCCCGTGAAACCTATCACCGGGTAGCGAACAGGCTTCAGATGCTCCCGGCCAATCATGAGCTTCACAAAAGTGGAGAGATACAGTATGTTTGCGGAACTTCCTCCGTCCACCAGAATTCTGTGGATCAGACAGTTTGATACCTTCAACGTGACCACTAGCGGGTCATCATGGGGGTAAACGACATGCTTCGCGTCTTCTACAGTGAAAGACATGGCGGGCATTACTGGCGGCCTTCTCCATTGCATGCTTTCGTTGAAATTGACCTGATGCCTGAATTCTTTTAGGCTGGCCTTTGCTCCGTTCATGCTATCGCCATGAATCGGACCGCCACTTATAACATGAATTTCTGAGATCCGCGATTACACATTCTGGTTATTTGGCTTTATCACACCTCCCTCCTTTGACTGAGCCTTGTACTGAGTGAAGTATCCCCGTCTTATCGGATCCTCCAAATTATCCTTTAAAGGCCTACAGTTCTCAGTAGTATGACCGTGATCCCCATGAAAGTCGCACCACTTGCTCTTATCACGGTTCTTGTGAAACATTTGTTTTGGACGCTGCCATTTATCATTGTCCTTGTTCATCTGATATATCTGGGCTCTTGAAGCCGTGAGCTGTGTATATGCATCGAATTTATCTTTGTACTCGAACCTTTCGCGGTCACTTTTCTCGCGGTCATTTCCTTTCTTGACCACATTTGACTCTTGCTTTCTTTCGTCTCGGCCGCAATCATTTTCACGACCCTTTTCTTTCTTCTGCTTATCATCCTTCTTCTTTTTAGGCTCGCGACTTTGGCTGCTCGCGGCCTTGTCAAACTCTTCACCCCTGATAAAATCGTTTGCCTTCTTCAAGACTGACTGTAAGGACGTGAAGGTTTTACGGTCCAGGTAGCTCCTGAACGCAGACCCCTCCCTCAGCCCAGTCATTAGAGCTAGGACGGTCACGTCTTGCTGAAGACGAAGAATAGTGACCGCCTCAGCATTAAAACGGCCAACGAAATCTCGCAGGCTCTCATTCTCACACTGCTTGATAAATAACAACTCGCCAGTGGTGCGCTCACGGCGCCTGTTACTCACGAAGTGAGTGATGAACATAGATGAAAGCTGAGAAAAACTAGAAACGTTACTAGCCTGGATACTCTTAAACCATGTTTGGGCAATCCCGGTCAGAGTAGACGGAAAAACTTTACACCAGATGGCGTCCACCTGCGTGTATAAATACATATGCCCTTCATAGGCTGCAACATGGTCATCCGGATCTGACGTGCCGTCATACTTGCAGGATGGCATCTTGATCCTTGGCATTGGGTGGTTTAAGATTTCTGGAATGAATGGAGACAGCTTAGGTTTAATCAACAAGTGCCCGCCAGCAGAATAGTTGCTTACACCGTTGGTGCTGTATTCTCGATGAGAACGGCTTTGATGCTCATCTTTAGAATTATTTAGATTTTCAGTCTCTAGGACAACTTCTTCATACTCTGGGTCGTCGATTATTCTCTCCATCTGGAGTCCTTCTTGAGTGAAGGTGTGTAATCTCCTCACTGGCGGGCCGTCGGCATTGCGACCAGTCAAGGGCGCCACCCGCTTGCGAACTTGACCAACTCTTGCATTAGGAGTAGGGGTGTTGTTAGGCTGAGGAGTACCCGCTTGTAACATTTGGATGAAAGACGCTACAGTTTGTAGCTGCTCAGGAGAGAATTGACTTAATTGAGCCAGATTAAATGATCTGCCACCATTGTTTACCTGGGACACATTGTTCTCAGGAGTTTTTTGTTCATTGACGTTCTCGGCCGTCCTGATGTTGAACTAAGGTGCACCGAGTGGTCCGGTAATGATGGGTGTAGATCCCGACCGGGTTCGAACTCCGATGGATCACTACTGTCATTGTTTGCTCTTTCCATGATAGCGTTCACAAAGATGGGAGGCCCCTCCTTCTAGCGCCAAGTTGTTTCGGTTGAGAAACGGTTGACGGTCTTGAAGAGAGTCCGTCAAGGGTTGGAGTTGGCGTCCGCTGGAGAATAACTGCACAGGAAGCAAACGTGAACTACCCACGGGGGGGATGCGAGGAAACCCCATCCGACGCTCAAGTCAGCACGTGTCCAAATAGGATTTAGAGAGAGAAAGTAGAGAGAGAGAGAGAGATAAGAGTTACGAGTGTGAGAGAATGTACCTCGCGAAATAGTACCATTTGGCTATTTATAGAAGTACTATTCATCCGACAGGATGCGTAATCCTTTTACACGTGTACGGCCGTGGTGCGTTTGACAATTGGGAAGATTTCCTTATTTTGTCTTGTTGGGCGACCGCCAACGTTGCTTGACCCATGTTGATACGCCGACTTGTTAGAGCAAGGGGTGACATTTACAATGTTCGCGTCCGCATGGTGTTCGCGGACTCATCACAGAGATCCGCTAACATACTTGGGTTATACCCATACACTAATGTTTGCACATTATTCACAAAAATATAGTAAATGATTAACTTACTCACGCACAAAGGAATTAAATAATTGATTGACCATAACTTTATCCTAAAACGAATAGGTCGAAAGTAGTAAATGTGGGAGCTTATACAAATGGTTAAGGAAGCTAGAAAGAATTAATTGTTGGCCCCGGTGATGCCCCGAATCATTTAATTTGAAGTCTTAAATCAGATACTTGAGAGAAGTGGGAAAAAAAGAGTTATAGGCATTGAATTGTGCTCAGGAAATGATTTACCAGTTCCTTTTAAATTTTCTACATAGTAAATTATAATATGAATTATTCATCAATATAACCCTCAAGTAAGATGATTTGGGTTCTAACTTAGTACAGCTTATGCCTTGAGGCCGGTGTTGCTGACACCGAATTTCAAGGCATTGCATGCGAAAGACAAACTTTTATATATGAACTTTATCTTTTGCGTAACGCCCTCGTATGCTTAGTAAGTATGTAACAATATTAATTAAAAAACTGTTTTAAGTAAGACATAATCGTAACTCTGCTAAAGTTTTATTAGCAAAATGCTTTAGCAATAACCCTATAAGAAACATGTGATGTGAAATGAAAAAAAAAAAAAGAATAATCCTATGGTTGTTATTGTTTGGATATGAAATTTACTAGCGTTGAACAGACACAACCCTTGCAAGCTAATATTAAGAGAGAAAGGAATCTCAACTCACAAGGATACTCACTGAAATCATTCATCAATCAATTAACGAGTACTCTATTTTGTTAAAAAAAAACTTACAAGGATACTCTATTTATTTAGCCTTAAATCTAGGATCTTTACCCAAAGATATAGACTACAACCCTCAACCTCATGATTAGAAGGTGGGAGCTCTCACCACTTAAATTCTCACTTGATTATCCTTATTTCTCCTGTTTAATTATTAAAGCAAAAAAAAAAAAGGTAATGAAAGAAAACTTTGCTACTAGAAATTATACACCCCTAAATATCATAAGAGCCAAGTGTTCGTCATCTTGTGTCCTAACACATTGTGCTTTGAACATACATCACTTTTTTTTTTGAGGGAGAACATATAAGGAGAATAATAGAATATCACATTGAACTGAATCTCTTGCACGCCCACTAATAATCTGACTTATTAAGTTAAATAATACTCCCTCCGGTTTTTATTAGTTTATTGGCGAATATGGCTATATATATAAAAGGATGTAATAAAGATGATAGAAAGAAGATGAGACACATATGTTGGGTTATAATTCAAGAAACACACCAAATACTAATTAAAAGCCTTTTGATGAGTATGGAAATATTATGGAGCATGAATTTTTTTGTTTGTTTTAGGAAGTTTAATATAATAAGGAAATTATAGCTAGGATTTTAGGTAAGAAGGAAATTAATTATTTTCCAATTATATTGTTTCCTAATTGTTTAAGAATTCTAGTTGTAGCTTACATATTCCAGAAGGAATAAGAGATCATGTAAGTCCTATAAATATAGAATAGTAGGGAAGGTATTTTTTATGAAGTTAAGAGGAAAAACACATAATAACTGTTATTTTTTACAACTTATTAATTAAAGAAGATGTGACCACCATTAAAAATTTCTTGTGTGTTGTTCTGAGATTGAGGATCTCCATAATTCCATAGAAAAAGGTGCTTATTTAAAAATAATTCATCAAAGTTACTCTTGCCATCATCATCATCATTCATAGGAGTAAGAGTTAGGACTTGGGAATAAAAGCATTACTGAAACACAGCCTATCAATTAAGGTTATGCTACCTTTGTTCACCAAAAAAAAAAAAAAAAAAAAGCCTATCAATTAAGAATAGGAAACAAAATTCAAGAGCATGAGTGGCCTTTGGTTGCCACGTTGACGTTAACATTGAGTTTTTATATAGTCATCTAACTTTAACTTTTGTGAAGTAATTGTCAGTCCTTTTATTTTCGAATCTTTTGTTATGACAAAAAAATTCACATCCCCTAGTCCCTACTCCCTACCTAATTAATCAAAATATACAGACACTTAAATACTTGTCACCTCGTTATTTGATGATATCAAGTTCAAAAGCGGAAAAAACTTTGTCTACCCACCGGATAGGCTATCCACCATTAATAAAAATCTGTTGAGGGTTGTGGTAATCGAATCCAACTCAATATAATAATTATTTTCTTAATGCTCTATTACTTTATTAGTAGTGGGTTGTCTACCCGATGGGTAGGTGTAGCAATGTCCTTCAAAAGCAATCGTGGAGTCTAAAAGAGATCTAGAAAAATCATCCATATGTATTCTCTCTCTTCTACTGTTAAATAACCAAACTTCTCAGTTCTCCCTCTCTCGCTTTCCCAAACTAGTAGGACATCAACACATGGTGATGAACTGAAGCCAATAACCAAACTGCTGAAGAGCGAGGCAAGTTTTTTATTTTTTTCAGATATGAACTTTAAGTTTTTTTTTTTTTTTGTTGGGTTTTAATTATCCATGTTACCTGATTCTTTCTCTTAATCATAATGATGTTGTACATCTAACTATTAGTAAAGATACATCATTGTATTGTTTCTGAGTTGTCTCATTTCTTAACATGTTCTAGTGAATGTTTCCTTTCTTATCTAATTTCTTCGTTGCTAGTTATGACTTATGTGCATTTCTCTTCTATTATCGGCGAAGTATGTTACGCGTATTTTAGGGACATGACTCGCGTTCTTTCCTTATACGAAAAGACATGAAGAGGAAATTTATTGATTTTGTGAGTAGAGTACAAAAGTCTACTAATAAGAATTTCAAAAAAGTTTTATCTTTTTCTTTGTTTTTGGTTGATTTATTTCCTCATCTGTGAGTGAGGTAGGTTGGACTTATATTAGGTACCTAACTCGCGTTTTGTTTCCTTATCAAAAATAAAAAGAAAATCAAGGAAGAAGAATAAATTTATTAAACTAGTGTGGTAATTAAAATCTCTAAAGAAGAGTGAGTTTTCCCTTTCTCTTCTCATTTCGTTTGAAGCTAGCTAATAATCTATCTGTATATCATTTGCAAGGTAGGATCGACCTATGTTAAGGATGTGACTCTAGTTTTCTTTCGTTATCATAAGAAAGGAAGGGAATCTATTGATATAGGAAGGAGATCCTTTAAAAAACTTTCTTTTGTTTACTCACAAATGCATCTAATTTGTGGCTAGTAACGATAAGGTCATAAGGCTGGTGCCTCGTGACGTGTGTATATATATATATGTATATATATGAATGAACCCTCTCGGACATAGATATTTAACAATAGATAGATAAATGGTGTTCTTAGTAATTTCAGTTGTTGTGGGGGCCCAAAAGCTTTCGCCTCTTTTGTAAGATATCTAACTGGTACTCTGTAGTAGATAACAAAAGTTCTGCTAGCATACTTGCTGTTAGATCAAGTGTCAATCTGATTTTTGATCCAAAAATTTGACAGTGATTATGAAGACCTTAGCAGGAGAAGGATTATCACTAGGAAGAATGTCAATGTTCTCTGCATCCTCATTGTTTTCCACCTACGCCTCATTAACAGCATTAGTCACATTAATCCAGCAATTCTACCATCAATTTATACCAAAACCAGTGCGCCACTATATTAGCCTAAAATTAGAAGAATGGTTCACCAGATCAAGCTCTTCCAACACTTCATTCACTTTAGTAATCGAGCAATTTGAAGATGGAGATTATGACTCATTCAACCAAGTTTATAACGCTTGTGAAGCATATCTTACTAGCAAGCTAAGATCAACTTCAACTCGTCTCAAGGTTAGTAGACCGAGCAAGAAGGATCACGTATCCTTCAAGTTAGCACAGGGTGAAAAGTATTTTGAAGTGTTCGAGGAGATTCAACTCCAATGGAGTTTCATTTGCAACAATAATGACTCTAACTATGATACACATCATGATGATGATAGTAGTAGGTCATACAAAGCGCGTCTAGGTAACAAGCACTACTTTGAGCTTTCATTTGATCCAGAACAGAAGGATAAAGTGTTTGATTCATACTTACCTTATATACTTAGATTTTATGATGATATGATGGAGAGGAAAAAAGAGTTGAAACTATACACTCTTGATTGTGGAGGTGGAAAATCGGGTGGTTGGAGATCAGTCAAGTTCAAACACCCTTTCACATTTGATGCACTTGCTATGGAACCAGAGGTGAAAAAGATGGTGATTGGTGATTTAGACAGGTTTTTAGGAAGGAGAGAGTTTTATAGAAAAGTTGGGAGAGCTTGGAAAAGAGGATATTTGTTATACGGTCCTCCAGGAACAGGGAAATCTAGCTTAATAGCAGCTATGGCTAATCACATCAAATTTGACATATATGATCTTCAGCTCTCGTCTGTCCATAATGACTCGGTTTTGAGAAGACTGTTGCTTTCAACATCTAACAAATCTATACTTGTCATCGAGGACATCGATTGCAGCTTGGGGCTTGCAGATCGCCAATTGCAGCATGTTGGTGAAGCCAAGGACAAATACATGAATGATAATGTTGACATGGATTCACAATCACAGGTTCGTAGTTTTCAGACTTTTTGTTGTCAGTTTTTCATTTCTCCAAAGTTTTTAAAGCCAACTATTGCTTAAGACTAATGTACAAATACAGATATCATTGTCAGGATTGCTGAACTTCATTGATGGTCTATGGTCTAGTTGTGGGGATGAACGAATATTTGTTTTCACAACAAACCATAAGGAGAAACTTGATCCTGCGTTATTGAGGCCAGGACGGATGGACATGCACATTCACATGTCTTACTTAACCATGCCGGCATTTAGAATCCTCGCGCTCAATTACCTTAATATTTCCGGGGATCATCACCTTTTTAAGGAGATCGAACAACTCATTCAGGCTACAAAAGTTAGCCCAGCTCAAGTTGCAGAGGAGCTGATAAGAAGTGATGATGCTGATATTGCCCTTTCTAGTCTTGTAAAAATGCTTAAACAACATAAACTAGAGCAAATTGAGAAGAAGAAAATCAATTTTCCAAAGTGGGTAAACGGCGATTTAACCAATGGTACTATACATGATTTATCAGATGAAATTTCCAGTGACGATGCTTAGAATAAGTTCTAGTACTTCCTAACAAGAAAATGTTAGCAGTAGAAGCACTTTGATTTACCCTGCCTAATTTGCGTCAGGTTCTCATCATTGTTGGTTACTTCATCCATGAAATAATGGAAATTTCTGTTCTGTTTTTCTGATTTCTATTTGATGCTAAATTGTTCGTCTGCAAGATGAAATTTATTCTTCCGCTCGCACTTGGCTGAACACTTGAACTTCAGCCATAAATGTCAAGAAATTGGTATATGTTTTGCTTGATCTGTTATTAGATCATATCAGATTTTGTTACTTTGAGCTCTAATTTTTATCGTAGATCCAGATTATTCTGCTTCAGCCTATATGTGGCATTTTTCCGAGTTCAGGATAATAAGAAGCAGTTCACTTACATATAATTATATATCCACTATTCCACTTCAAACAGAAAGGGTTATGTTTCCAATTTCTACACTGACTTGGGTCATATAGAGGAGGAAGCAATGTACATAATGACAATCAGATGGTGTAATTAGAAATATGATAAACTGGGTGAGATGGGAAACTAGTTTTGATTAGTAAAAATCAATAATTACATATGACAAAAACAATGGTGAAGCAACAAGTATCAATTTTGATCTGTAAAATTCATTCTTGATCAATAAAATACGGTTTCCTCGACGAAAATTAGTTCTCCCAGAAAAAATCAGTTCACTTTAGTCCAGGAAAAAGTAGGTGAATAGACAACGAATCAATTTTATTTCAGGCACTTAATATTAGTTCAGGGTAAACAACAGATCTATACTCGTCGTTGAGAATATTGATTGTAATGTTGGGTTGCCAGGCTGCAGAAAGTTTGTGGACAACTCTAGTAGAAATGAAGACAAAATAGGTGATGAACATTAGATAATGTCAAAGATATGTACTGTTTTTAGTTCAAGGAACAAGGATTATTAGAAAGGTAGAGACTAGAGTAAAGGCGCTGATTTTTCAATTTTTAAGCATCACTTTGGTAATATCAGGTGTGTCAATTAAAATCACTTTTAATTACTAAAATCAATAAAAGCATATGACAAAATTACTAGTGAATCCTATCAAACAAAGAAACAGAAAAAAAACAGTGAATCAGCAAAAAAATAAATTAGTATGAGATATCACTTTGACGGGACTTTGATTTTTTTTGACAGAGATGTGACTTTGATTGATTTCAAAAATGAGTAAACTTTGCTTGATATTTAACCCCGCAAACAAGTCCACAAACCACTGTCTCAAACTCACTATTTACAAAAAAAAGTTACTCCATATCCAAGGTTAAATTTTGCTGAAACTCACTGTCTCAAACTCACTATTAAGTATTAATCACAATAATGTTTTTCATTTAGAAGAAAAAACATATTACTCCGAACATGTTAATAAGCCAGCAAGTTTTGCTACCAAACATGTTACATGACATGACACACACTGAAACACATGTTGTGCTCACAAATTCTGGGTAAGGCTATGTTCATTTCACCTTATCTTTACTTATTTCAGATCAGATCAGATCAGATCAGATCTGATAAGTTCAGATTATGCTTATATTTAAAAACTTACTCCCTCCGTTTTTTTAGATGTAACATTGGACTTTTCACATTTGTCGAGGCACAACTTTGACCGATAATATCTCTAATTGTATAAAAGTAAAAATTATAAAAAAAATATATATTTAGAAAGTGTATACCGTGACGAATCAAACAAGATCATACATGACTATATTTTTTCTTATGTATAAATACCAATTAGTGGTCAAAGTGTATTGGATGAATAGTGCCCAAAGTCAATATGTTACATCTAAAAAAAACGGAGGGAGTATTATTATTGTTATTATTATCATGATTATTATGATTATTAGTATTACTAATGCTATTATTGTTATTGTAATAATTATTATTATTGTTGTTGTTATTGTTGTTGTTGTTGTTGTTGTTGTTGTTGTTGTTGTTGTTATTATTATTACTATTATTATTATTATTATTATTACTATTATTATTATTATTATTATTATTATTATTATTATTATTATTATTATTATTAATATTACTTTATACAATTACTATTACTATTAATATTACTATTTACTAGTACATTTGTTTAAAAAAATTATTATTATTGTCGTTGTTGTACTTATTAATTATTAATATTGGTGATTATTATTTATGTCGTTGCTATTATTATAAATTTCATTGATATCACTATTTGAAGCTATTTGTGTTCAAGAAGAAGAATGTTCTTTTGGCATTTGTACGTGTTCTTTTTTGTATTTGTTCTAATTAATAATTTTGATATGTTATGTGTTTTTGATGTTGTACATGTAACGAACATGACAATAGTATATGATGTTTATTTTTTTAAACAATTTTGGTAGAATAATATAAATTATAGGTTACTAGTTGATATAAAACATGAGTAGCATGGGATAACCTAATGGTGTTGGCATCACGTTCAAAAAATTTCCTACAAAGGATTTCAACTTATCTTTAAAAACAAAGTTTATATAGAACAAGACAACGATATAAGAAGAATATTTAACCATTTTGTTTAAGATCATATGATTATATATATTTATAGGTTTATTTATAATAAAGAAGAATAATTTATTGATATAACAAAGAACAAGTTGTTAGTTAAATCGTCCAAACATGTCATCAATATAAAAATAACATCTATCTTTTATTTTTAGAATGTGTTTTTTAAATATATTTCGTATGCTATTTCTGTATATGCTCTTTTTTTAATATCATTATATGTTCTTTTCATTACTACCTAAATTCTTATTATTAATGGACCTTGAACATGAACAATATGTTCTCTTTACCATGAACAATAAGTTTTTTTTTACCTAAAATGTGTGTTCTTTTATTTTAAATTTTTTTGGGCCCCTTTCAGGAACCCCGTGGTTAGATGAATTTCCTCTGGGCTGCCCTTGCACAGGGCCACTCACCCAGAGACCCAACAAGCCCCAACCCCCTCCCCCCACCCACAACAATGTTGAAATTTATGCTTCCACCAAGATTTGAACCTTGATCTCCCATGTGGGAGATAGAAAGCCATACTATTGAACCCAAGAGTCCTTGGTCTTTTATTTTTAATTGTATGTTCATATACTAATGTGTTCTTTTTCAAAAAAAACTAATTATGCTATTATTATTATTATTATTATTATTATTATTATTATTATTATTATTATGATTATTATTATTATTATTATTATTATTATTATTATTATTATTATTATTATTATTATTATGTTATCTATATTATTATTATTATTATTATTATTATTGTTATTATTATTATTATTATTGAAAGTTGTGCATAGTAATAAAATGATAGTAATAGTAATACTAGTAATGAAATACAAAATAATAATAATATTAGTAATAATATGTTTTCTAAAAGATAAGTTCGAGATCGATCGGATCGAAAAAATAAGATCGAATCGGATAAGTTCGGATCGAAGAAATTTAAGGTGAACTAAACATAGCCTAAGTCATGATATATCTTGTAGCCCAATAAAAGTAAACTTCCCATAATAAAGGCAAGCTAACCAAAAGCACAACTTACTAAAAACCCCTACTAAAATGAGAGCCAGTTAAAGTTAACATGATACAACATAAACCGGATACAAAAAAATGGATTAGTGTTGAGAATTTCCAATACGTTTAGTTGAACGGGTCAACACGACACAACACAACTTACTAAATGGGTTGAGTTATTAATACAATTGCTACACAAATATAGGATATTAATATTGAAATTTGGTTTAATATTATCAAAAAGTAGCTTAACACGACATGAATCGTGCACAAAAAAAAATGGGTTAGTGTGAGATATCACAACACATTTAGTTAAATAGGTCAAACACGACACAACACATTTATTAAATGGATTAGGTTAGTTTAATTAAACAAATGCCAACACGACAAAACACATTTATTAAATGGATTGGTTTAGTGTCAAGGTTTTCCAACCCATTTATAATTTTATATATAATACGACTACGGACACGATAGGAACACGACCTTTTGCCAGCTAGCTATAACGAAATTGAAAAAAGAACCGTTAGTTTGCCACTGAGATAGAAGTAGCTTCGCGCGGTATAATATTTTGGGTAGTTGAGTACTCCCCAAATAAATTGCACAATTCTCTCTCTCTCCTCAATATCTGTAACAATGGTGAGGAGAGGGGGAGCAAAGATTTCGTCAAATTCAACCTCTCTACGCCATTTTTGGACATTTATACTCTTCTCTCTTCTTTTCCTCCCAACTTTTGCAAAATTTAATCTTTTTGCCAGAGGTGAGTCATTTTCTCTCTCCTCTTTCTCTATTATTCAACACCAAAATCTCCATGTTTTTATTATTGTATCTCCTATCATTTCCCCCTTTTTTTTCCTTTCAAATTTCACCTAGATTCTCAGAAGCCGTTCAATTTTTGTACATATAGCTAGTAATTATTCCATTTTCTCCCTTTATTCTGTTCAATAATTGAATTACGTTTTGTTTAATTTACGTTGTTTTTGTTTCATTTGATGGGTAAATTAATAATGTTAGAGAGTAATTTATTTGATTTTGGGGGTTTTATGATAGCTCAATAATGAAGAGCATAATAATAATGTTGAATTATTATTGTTAATGTTATGCAACTTGTCTATATTATAGGAATTTTGTAGCGGCTTCTCAATCTACCTAAATTTCATAGCACCTGTGAAATTTCTTCCTCTTCTACTGTTCCTCCTGGATTATTCACCTTCTTAGCACCATGGCTGATGCTCCGGCTGTCGACCGAGGTTAATTTCACCATTCCAATCATTTTCTTTTTTTGTTTGATCATTTTTTTTTTTGAGAATATTATGTCATGTTAATTCCAACTGCAATAGCCTTGTTGGATATCAATTTTGGGTCTAGTTAATTTCATGTTGATATCAACTTTTTAGCACTAGAGGATCTATATGGACGACCACCGAAGATAAATTTAATTTTTTTTTTTTTTATGCAGCCGACTCCATCCTATTGGGGTTGAGACTTTGGCATTGTTATTTGTTGTTGTTGTTATTGTTGTTGTATTTCCAAATTGTCCCCTTTATATGCAAATTTTAGTTCATATACTATATGAATTGGGAATCCTTGTATAAGTTGATATAATGTATTGTTGAGTATTGTTGTCAATTTGATTTAAGTTTTGGTATGGAGGTAAAATTTGGCAAGTTTTGAACAAATTAGTTTTTGAGACCCAAAATTGCAATCCTGTTTAGCAACAAGCTCCTACTAGCAACTTTTTAAGAATTAGAAAATCGAAAGCAAACTGTTCTTCCATACAGCTAATTGCCAAACATAAGTATATAGCTAATTGCCAAACATAAGTATTGAGGGTTTGATAAAGATATGTGACTCCAATCCTCTAATTTATAACCATGCTTCTTTGATGTGGCAACTTTTTCAATTGGCCTGTTTGATTGAGGAGGATGGTCATGGGAATGGAATTATTGCAGATTTTTAGAAAATTTGTCAATTTTTGTTTTAATGGGACTGATTTCAAGTATAGGAATCAAGTCATTGATGTTAAATTTAATTGTTTGCTACCTTAAAGATTAGGAAGAAAGTGCTCAGTGGGTGACAAGTGATGCAATGCAAATAAGGCTGAATGGATGTTTGCTGATATAGTTTTTCATGTTTATGAAGCTGTTGACGTGGACAACTTAGACGATGAGAAGAAAAACGCCGTGGGGTCTTTTAAAAGAAGGCAATGAGTGCTTCAAACAAGTTCAAGAGCTCATTTTCAAGGAGGAGGAGGAGCAGTAAGGTCATGTCTGTCGAATTTGTAGATGTTCATGATGCTGAGGAGGCCCAAGCTGTTGATACTCTCCGCCAAACACTTATGTCAGAAGATCTATTGCCTCCAAAGTTTGATGATTATCATATAATGCTCAGGTACATTTTCTTTCCTCTCCAATAACCGCTACATGCCAGTTATATGTTTCCCCATTGTTTGAACATTTAGCTGTATCATGAGTTATGACACTCTATATTACATTCTTCACAACCATGGGTCTAGAAATTTTATTTGTAGTGTAGAGTATTTTATAATCATTAATTACCTATGTTAATGTTAGGACTTAGGAGGCTGTGTGGTGCTTTTTGTATAGGCTTTTCGGTGTTTTCCAATGTATTATACACATTTTTGCTTGCTTGAATTTGCATATTCACCAGCCATACTACCTAGATGGAACCTCTATGGCTAATAAACTTCTTGCTTAAATTATGTTCTTTCCCTTAATTAAGCAACATGTTGGAAACTTATGTCGCTCCATATTTTTTGGAGCTAACTGCTCATGGTAATAATTAACAAAGGATTCTCTTGTTGTAATTTGAGCCTCTTCTTGGATAGCAGGGCATGCTTACCCCTGTTGCTAGTCTTTACACGAATTCTGATATGAATTTAGATATAGTTTTAGCATGATCTTATATTCGTTGTACAGATTTCTAAGGGCAAGAAAATTTGATCCTGAGAAGACAAAGCAAATGTGGAGTGATATGCTGCAGTGGAGGAAGGAATTTGGTGCTGACACTATCATGGAGGTGCATTCTATAAACTTGAGTGGCGATGATAATATCTTCTGTCTTCTGACACCATTATGAAATTTATCAATATTAAACATCATTTCTTGTTACTCTCCTTAAGGAATTTGATTTCAAGGAGGTCAATGAAGTCTTGGAGTATTATCCTCAAGGTCATCATGGAGTAGATAAGGATGGCCAACCTGTTTACATAGAGCTTCTCGGCAAAGTAGATGCTACCAAGCTGATGCAAGCCACAACCATAGATAGATATGTTAGCTATCACGTAATGGAGTTCGAGAGGACCTTTGCAGTTAAATTTCCAGCTTGTTCGATTGCTGCCAAGAAGCACATAGATCAAAGTACAACCATATTGGATGTATCCGGGGTGGTATGTAAATTAATTCCTTTTTTTTTTTTTTGAGAAAGAAACCTCCAATCCTGAATTACTGGGTATTTCTTACTTATGGACTGTGCTTGCCCCAATCATTCTGAATTATGAAGAATCTGTTTAAATTGGTTGTACCTGAATCTTTATGTAGGGACTGAAACAATTCAACAAAGCTGCCAGGGACTTGATTGGTCGCCTACAGAAAATTGATGGTGACAATTATCCCGAGGTACAGACAATCATCATGCCTCTTAGAGTCTTAGTTGATTATCTCAAGAGTTTCTCCTAGTAGTATTAATTATGGCCAAATACTCAAATGTCGGACTTTTAATGCTGTAAGCAAATTTGTCACTGTTTTGCAGACTCTGAACCGTATGTTCATCATAAATGCTGGTTCCGGATTTAGACTTCTGTGGAATACTGTCAAGAGTTTCCTTGACCCGAAGACCACAGCAAAGATTACAGTTCTTGGTAACAAGTATCAGAGCAAGTTACTTGAAATAATAGATGCTAGGCAAGTCTTTGATGTCTGCTTAGCAATATTTTTAATTAAAAACCAAGTCACATTTTTCTGTCTTCTAAAATGGTTCTTGTGGCATATCTATGTTGCTTTTACTTGGTTTTAAACCAGTGAGCTGCCTGAATTTCTTGGAGGCACCTGCACATGCGATGACAAAGGAGGTTGTATGCGTTCTGACAAGGGGCCGTGGAAAGATCCAGATATATTGAAGGTTCTAGAACTTAACTACACGCCTTTTGCGTTTTTGACCTGAATTGCCACTAAGCTTAATTCTTAATAATCTGCAGAGGGTACAGAATGGTGGAGCAATATGTAAGCAACTTGGAAACAGCCATCAGTGTGATGAGAAGACGATAACTGAGGATGAGGCATCCAAGAAGGTCAGATTTAGTTGTTAAGCAAAATGCCCTTTTTTGTTCACCGGTTTCTTTGTGACCTAATTATCTGTTGATGTTGCGTAATAGGTGCAGAAGGATGAAGAGGCCCCAAAAACCAATGTTGAGCATCAACAACTTCCTCCCATCAGTGAAGAAGTATGCATCACCTTTTTGACTGTTTCCATTAGAATACTGAAACAAACAATAGTTCTTGACTTTTAAATGAAGTATCTGAGCCTTCTGTTGAGAACTATGTTACTCGGTTTCAAGTACTCGTGTCAGACATGGGTAAGTATCTAAGTGTCCAACTCAGCTATTCTATGAAAATATTAGATGATTTTGGCCCAAAATGAAGTGTCAAAGTAATTATATCCATATCGAAGTGTTAAGGATCCGACACGGGTACTGGAGGTAAAATGAAGAATCCGAGTAACATAGGTTGATAAGCACAAAGTGATCAGCAAACGTTTTGGTACTGGTGTTATACAATGCTTATTATTTGTAATGAACATGGCAGGAGTCTAACAAGGCAGTGAGCCCTAACAGCTTAGTGCCTGTGGCTGCTAAACAGCCTGATCATTCTTGGCATAAGATGGTGAACAGTGATAAATATGCCCTCGTTAAAGGTACATGATGTTACTACCTCCTAATTTTCCCAAATTCGATGTACTACTGTCTTAGCACGTAACTAGAGATTTCAGATTTCTTAGAAACAAGTATATTGTCTAAAAGTGCGCTCAGAACTGTAAGCTAATGATTGTTTTCTCTTAAGTAAAGAGATTACTGGTTAGTTATTAATTTAAAGAGAAAGATACTTCTGTAGTCACATATCATAGGATCCTGGGGATGACATGTACCTCTCATATTCTCATCCAGTAATAAGGACATTATAGTAAGGTGTCAATCTTATTCATTTTTTTTTGCATTGGAAAGCAGCTGACTGCTACAGCCTAAACAGTGGTTTCAAGCCACCAGAAGGGATTAGCAATCAGATTGTGGCTGGTTTGATGGCCTTTATTATGGGTATCGTCACAATGGTGAGGTTGACTCGTACAATGCCGAAGAAGATGACGGATGCTAATCTCTATTCTACCCCAATGTACTGTTTTGACTCCATGGGTAAAGCTCAGGGCCAAGAGTTAGCAATCTCTAACGCTGAATTCATGACTGTCATGAAACGCATGGCAGCCATGGAAGAGAAACTACTGGCAATGGCTGTGAAACCCGACGCTATTACCGAGAAAGAGGAGATGCTCCAAGTTGCCTCAAATCGGGTTGATGCCCTCGAGCATGAGCTTACAGCAACTAAGAAGGTAATTTAGTTATTTTGAAGCATTACTATGAATTACTGAGTATCTTCGACATTTTTTTTGTAATTTTGTTAAAAGGGACCGACATTTTGAATTTTTGAGGGAAAACAGGGGATCTTCAGAAAGAATGTTATTCCCTGCTTTCCTCATTATAATCCAAAATATCATTGTAATATGCACTTTTGCCTACAGAGCGACAAATCTGGGATTCGTCGTAACTCTGCTAATCTTTCTTTTCCTTCCCTGAATACACTCTAGGCCCTGGAAGATGCCTTGTCAAAGCAAGAGGAGCTCTTAGCCTTCATGGAGAAGAAAAAGAAGAAGAAGAAGCTATTTGGGTGGTGAAGAGATTCCTCAAAAGAGGAGAGAAAGATGCTCAGAAAAGATTGGTGTTTTGTGATTTCTACGCCAGACACCAAATGTTAATAGTATTACTTACCCCCAAAAAAGTATTTATCATTTCTTCTTTTGCATCCCATCTCTGAATAGCATCATCATGGTGGAATTCTTAGGAGAAATATATGTTGTAAAAAGCTTGTCCCATATATTAGGAGCCTCAGATTTTTCTGTTTTGACTGTGACTGGAAATACAGTCACAAAGGCTTCCCTTAGTAATTTTTGCTAACTAGAGAGATTAGTAAACAAATCATTTCCTCCTTTTCCCACATCTTATTGGTTTGCCTTTGTTGGGCTCTTATTATGTCTTGCACACATGGGAATACATTGTAAATTAATTAGTTAACCAGAAAGTCGCTTATGCTCTTATTTCCCAAAAGAAGTATAAATGATGGAAAACAATTGTTGTGCATCCCTTCACATCGAATTATAATGTATACCTTGTGTTAATTTCATGTATGATAGCTGATAGCCTTGTTTGACAATTAGCAAATAGCTCCTTTTTACTTATATAGCTACTTTTTTAGGTAGGTAAGATGAAGTGTCATACAGAGCTGGAACCTCTCACAGGTCAACCCGACCCGGATTAACGGGCTACACACAGGAGTAGGGGGAAAGCATATGAGGATCCCCTCCCCCAAAGCTCCCTAGTAGGAATTAAACCTCTACTGTTAGGAGGGACAATCCTTACAACTAGGCTTAGCTTGGTAGTTACTACATATAGCTTAGTTGTTGCTTAATATTATTAAATTGACATATAAGGTATCAACATTGACTCCATATAATTTTGTTTTTCAAAACTATACTCAACAGTAACATGATTCTATTTCGTATACTTCTAAATTAAAATCTCATGTTTTGTATAAACTAAAATTTTAAATCTCAATATTACAATTCTTTTTCAAGAAGCTTGTATTCCAATTTTTTACGACTTTCAAGGATTAAAACCAACCAACCTAATTTCCAATCAGCTAACTAATGCAATTTTTTAAATGTTTGGTCAAATCCCTCTTCACCGAACAGCGCAGTTCTTGAAACATCAAGCATCGGTCTATTTTTTATACACAAAGATTGAGTAAGCGCCCAATAAAAACCAAATCTTAGACCATCAAAGTCCCAAAAATGATATCATTGCTGTAATTGTTCATGTAAATGGGGAGAAATATACATTTTAAGTATAAATAATTTTAACCATTAGTGATATACAAGCATGTAGCAATGTCAACGAAACGATACCACCATCACCAAGCTAGAAATGTTTACACTATACAATTTACATTTATGATTTATCCAGTTATACATTCTAATTTTTGCTGCGTAAATCTATCTAGTAATTTACAAATATTCACATTATTTTATTACAAATTGACACGCCAGTCCCCATAGGCAATAGAACTTGCTTATGAACCAGACAAGTTGAACCAGCTCCCACTTCAGGTACTTATATTCCTGCAAAGAACAGTTATGTACAATGCGGATCAATTTTATTGAAGATCAATATGAGAAGTTGAGAACCAGAAATTGTCTATGCATGTGTTGAGCATGTATACAAATGGAAAAGGGGTGGGTTGGGGTAGGGGTGAAAAGGGAGGAGAAACTGACGTGAGACATAAAGGTGTCATGTCCACTTTTGTTGTTTGGACCTGAACTGCTTAAGCATATCCTTCCATTGAGCTGCATTGACAGGAAATTAGGTCATGAAATATCGCATGTTCGAGACATAACTAAAGAAAGAGAAATGGATTGCATCCTCCCCCCCCCACACACACACACACACACACACACACACACACATGAACAAAGAGCAAAAGTCTAGGACAATATGCTTGGGATCAGAAGCAAGATTTTGTCAGCTTCATGAATCATGCTTATATGCAAGATGCAAGTCAACCTTTTCATGATTTGTTCTGTTATCTATTGAAATGCCAAACGAAGCATTACCACTGTCAGGAGCATAAAAATCCTGAAGAATTAAGGTTCTACACATAGTATGTCAGTCTTGCAACCTACTAGCTGCTTCAAACTTCCATTTGAAAACGGCCATTAAAAACAAGAACATCCATTTAGAAAATTTACTAGCATCGTTTGGTATATGGCTTTCACCCTGTGTCTTTTAGCTTTTAGCTCACTAAATGTGGTCAAACCGTCAAACAGTGTTGCAGCCAATATGGAAATGTTGACTGAAGCAGCTCTTCCACACGGGATTTTGGTGGTTTTGCCCAAAAGTTGGTTACACCAAGCATCTTATAAGTAGCTAAAACTGCTAGCTAACTAAAATAAGCCAGCAGTACCACCTGGACAGTGGGTCTTTGCAAGTTCTGCAAGAGTGTTCCACTAGAAAACCATCATCCAAATTCTTAGCAATTGTTCACTTGTTGCATATTTGTGCACAATACAAAGACCCTGCTCTCATGATACCACACAACATCCTGAAGGATGAGACCTGGATCCATCTTAGCAGAACACCATAGAGAAAGGGAGGATAATTGACATCATACAAGTTATCAGAGAGAGATATGAGATCTACCTGCATCATGATAACGTTCCTCAACAGCAGCAATCAACATGTTACGTAGAAGGACAAATTCTTCACTCTCAGGACAGGGCTGCCCATTCGGCCTGCATAAGATATTTGTTGCAATCAGAAAACAGAAAATTCTACAATGAATTGATAACCTCTTAGTACAAAGTTCATGACAGTCTCAGCAACTTACACCAACAGGAGGCCATTTCAAGCCTAATAAGTAATAACAGAAATGAAAAGAATAACACAGTAGGCTTAGAATCTAATTTTACTTCATTTAGGAACCTCTAATAACATCATTCTACCTGTAAGAATAAATAACATTCTGAAACAGAAAAAGAGGTCCTCAACTGTAAAATGTAATATAATTGTCCCTGCTTATCTTGTGAAGCAAAGAGCAACCAAATATTATTCACATTACAAACACGCTAAAAAGGTGATACGGCAGTATCTCCCCAAGCCCCCCTTCCTCACAATCATGCCCCCACCAAATTAGCAAAAATATAAAAGTTTTCTCATATGTAATGAAAAATAAACCTTCATTTGTATAGAAGGTATCTCAGGTAGAAAGAAGTAAATAGCTGGGTAAAATTATTGACTAGAAAATTGGTGTAGAAACTTGTCTATTTACCTATCCATTTCCGACAGCAAAGATCCATCAGAGTGTGGAGGTCTGAAACCAGGGTGTGTAGGCTCAATAATCTTCAGTCCATCATTGAGTGCTAAGGACTTATTGACTTGTACAGGGGCCTAACGGAAAGGAAAATTTGTAATTCAGATACTAAGCAGTGGAAAATAGCACAACTAGAATACATCAACATACAGTTACCCTCTAGTCATACACATGTCATGACTCAAAAAAGTCCAGTAAACAGGGTGCCAGGAAAACTGTAGCAGCAACTACAACTATTTCTATAACATATACAAATTGCCAAGTTAGCCACAAAGAAAAAGATCCTGAAATTGCATCCTCCTCCTTTAAGAAGACAAACATAGATAGAGATTCCACCACTGGCAAGCATTAGCACCACCACTGCACCACATACAGGTCCAAGTTCCAGGTAGATATATTTTTACTAATATACAATGCCAACAAATAAATTGCACCATTTCTCACAGTAAATCTAAATGAAATTAAGTAAATACCTTGCATCTCACAGCGATGTTAATGGCATCGGAGGGCCGAAGATCAAAACAAAGAGACTCTGTTTCACAATCCATCTATGAGGCAATCAACAAAGTTTATCAGCCCAATAAGAATTGAAGAAAAATAAAAGTCGGGCTAAGAGAGGGAGGCTCAAGTATATTACTTTCATGACACAAAGTTCTGCAAAATAAGCTTCTTGCATCCTCTTCGTAACTCGAACATATTTCACCTTCAATAGATAACGAGATGAAGTTCAAAAATAAAATTGTGGAAACAAATAAAACAACAAATATACAAAATCCCAAAAAACCTCAAAAATAGCAAGCAACAGGAGGACAAATTACCACGTATCCCATTCTTTCTATCATTTCCTTCACTATCTCATACACAGTTGGCCTAGCCTAGCAAGTTAATTCACCACAAGAAAACATTGACATAAAAGTTAATACATACAACATCTGCATAATCAATATTTCATATCAAATTTAGAGGACAAAAGAAATGGACAACCAACTCATGAAACAAAGAGGTACAATGTACCATTTCAACATTGCGAAGTGCAGCCATCAGCAAAGCACTTGGCATCTCCACTGAAAACAGAGTTTAGCAGGTTCAGTGTCACAAGAATTATCCAAGGGTAACATAGCTTCAACAAATTTACTTACAAACAATAATGGGGAGTAAGATATTGCTTCCATCTTCCAACTTCAACACAATAGCCGGGTGTGAAATATAGTCAGGTGGATATCCCCCTTTTGGATGATTATATACACATCTCAAGTACCTTCCATCCCGCATTTTAATCACAAAGCCCTCTGATCCATTCTTCACCTCAACTAATAACAAGAAACCGCAGATCAGTTTATGACAAGTGCCATAACCCTAAGATAGGCTCTAGAAACAGTTGTGGCTAATGAGTAGCATAAATATATGGGTGAAGCACAGCTTAAGAGATAGCAACTCAAGGGTCTAGTATACCTAGAACATGATAACTTTGAGATGCCCCCGGCACATCAACAAAGATACTTGATAGAAGCAGCAACATCACAACAACCAACCTATGAAACACAGACTATGCTGCCACAGAATATTCTTAACAGAGGACTTACGACGGCTAGCACATATCGATGACCAATATGAGTTAGGCATGATAGGCAAGCTTCTAGACATAGGATAAATTAGCAGTGTCACAACTTTTTATTTTCTTTCTCAGAAAACAGAATTCCATTACAACTTACGATGCTGCGCCCAATTTTACATTTTTACTACATATAGTCCTCGTAAGAAGCATCAACTAATAGGGATCAGATACAGTTCATTCGCAGGTCTGCTTACTTCTTAAGAATTATTCTATTTTACAAAGCTAGCTAGTTTAGAATTGAAACGAGACTGCTAAAAACATTGACTCACATTACGCATTTGGGTTGCCCTTATAAGCACCATACAAGAATGTCAATGTGCAATTGTGCATAACTCAACTAAAACAGAACTTTTAGAAAATAGCTGGAGTTCGCTGGACACTAGTAAAAAAGTATGCATTCCAATTGTTGCTTCGAGGTCCATATTGAATACTCCTTAATATATGAGCATATTGAATATCTCAATCCTTCCACCATCCTTCAGGTCATCTACAGCATGAAAATCTTTATGAAGCTCAACTGTATAAGGCTATACAATTAACATAAAGATTCCCTCCAGCTAT
Source organism: Beta corolliflora (assembly GCA_947648045.1). Lineage (NCBI taxonomy): Eukaryota > Viridiplantae > Streptophyta > Magnoliopsida > Caryophyllales > Amaranthaceae > Beta > Beta corolliflora. The sequence continues at coordinate 28,788 of CANSZD010001643.1, read as the reverse complement.
CAGCCTAAGAGTGTATACGGCTATACGCACATGTTTTAGTTTACATGAACACGAATGCGTTTCCCAAGTGTATTAGACCTAAACCTATATGCTCATTTCATGGCTTTGTCTATTGTCTCTCTTTTATAAGGGACAATGTGTCCAACAAAACAAGGTAATAAATAGATGAATATATGCAAAATTTGAGATTGTTTTCGTTCACCACAAACAGGTACTGTAGGTTACGAGTAATACATAACATATAAATCAACAAACACCAAACCCTAATCGGAACACGATTTCAAACCGAAAACATTAAACAAAACGCAATTAAACGAGCAACAAGATGAGTAATCCAGGATTCAACATTGACACAGAATTTGATTAACGCAGTAGATATAACACGAGTACAAACTAATTCAAACAATACTAAGAAAGCACAATTTTAATTTCATCACTCCAAATCACAGAGAACCTAAACCAGAACATATCAATTGACGACAATTTCGCAATTACAAGCAGATAAAGGTAGCTAACCGCCTAAATTTCAGCTCACAGTCAACAAAATTATCAAATCGCGCGATGATCACCAACTCAAAAGAAAAGACTGAAATAACATATGTAAGTAGCTTGGAAGTGAATAATACCAGCTTCGATGACAGTAGAGTTGACGTAATCACCATCATCGCCTTCAAAATTGCCGGTAATGCTGTCACCGTCATTAGGCGAGCTGAAACGACATCGAATTTTGGTTGATTTTCGACTACGAGGACAATTCCGAACCCTAACCGAAGCACCGCCACAATTACTGCTACTGCCGCCGCTATTTCTTTTCAAAACCGACGAAATTTGAGTGTTGATGAACATCGCATTAGCACAGAGTTGTTTCGCCATGAAAGTGCTGAAAAATCCAGGTTGTCTCTCTCCGATGATTCTAGAGGAAATTGGCGGTTGCAGAATCGCCATTAATTAATTTTCTTCAGCGATTGAGGAGAGAGAAAAAAAGAGAGAGGAATTGGTCGTTGTGGTGGAGAGAAGTTGATAAGGATGGATGGGGAAGAAGAGAGAGAAGACTTGTAGGCGAGGGAAATGGAAGAGGAAAATGTCAGAAATAAATGGAAGAAGAGACTTTGAAGGGAAGCAAAAGGGGTGAGGAAAACCGGAGGGAAGTAACAGAACATATTGGAATGCCTTGGAAACAAAGAGTTGCGTTACGATATGCACCAGAAACATTACCCAAGTTAGCTAGCCGTAGACGGCTCCAGCTCTGCCGAGTTCATTCATAGTACATGTATGATGTACCCCCATTAGAGGCACTTTGAGGGTGAAAATCCCTTATCTTTCCGACTTTTCCCCACTCTAAAAAGGCCTTGTTTGTATAATAGGGTGGATTAATCCAAGTAGCGCTGTATAATACTCGTATATTCGGGTGTATCATACTCCTGGTACATTGAGGAGCAATTCTGTAATAACTCCTCTCTCTTCTCTCCTTTTTTTTTCTTTTACTACTCTTTTTTCTTTATTAATATCTGCACCAAATTATTCAAAATAAATTTCAAAAATATGAATTTTGTTAGTTGTCTCTCTCCTCCATTATTTCTCTCACCTCCATCGTTTTCACCTCTAAATTTCTCTCTTACATTGTTTCTCTATCTCCTTATTGAAGTTAATCTTATCAATGGAGAAAACAAAAATTCTACTCAATGCTAATCACTCCTCTCTCTTCTCTCCTCTTTTTCTTTTACTACTCTTCTTTCTCCTCCATTATTTCTCTTACCTCCAAATTTCTCTCACCTCCGTCGTTTTTCACCTCTAAATTTCTCTATCTCTTACATTTTTTGTCTATCTCCTTATTGAAGTTAATCAATGGAGAAAGCAAATATTGGAGCTTCAAATTCCATCAATTGCAGAATTAGTTTCTGGTTTGAGAATTAAAATTAGAGTTTAAAAAATTCTTCAATGGCGGAATTAATGATTGATAAATAATGCAAAAGATTATTTAAGTTCCAACACTAGTTTAGATTTTTCTTTCATCTATTGTTTCTCTTACCTCAAATTTTTTCCTCTCATCCACAGTTTCTCACCTCCAAACTTCTCTCTCCTTGTGGCCAATCAAACCAATTAGTTGTGAAATATGATTTAAGAAAATTGAGCTTCATCAATGGCAAAAACAAATATCAAAGTTTCGCATCAATAATGGACTTAGTTTCATATTTGAAAAACAATATTTTTCAAAAGACCAAATACTTGTGCTCATTTGAGAAAATGAACAAAATAGTTTACTCGGTATTTCAAATGAATAGAAGTGCTCATTTGAGAAATTGAGCAGAAAAGTCTGTTCATTTGGGGGAATGAGCATAAAGTGTTTGCAATGGTAGAATTTTGCTCATTTAGAAAATTTCAAATGAACAATAAGCAAAAATAGTCTTTGGTGTACCATGTGCATGACATCCGGGTGTAAAATAAAATTTGTAAGCTTTGCCCGATTCATAAATGTTCTATACATTGTTTTGTGCATATCATCAACAAAAGTAATAAATCTAGTAAAAAAAAATAGTACATTTAATCAAAAAAGTTGTATATTAGAGCAAAAAAATATCATTATGAGAATATACCTATAATCAGGTTATATATTATTGGGTTTTTATATACTACTTTTTTTATATAAAAAAATATACTACCTTTATAATAAATATACTACAATTCTTTTTGCTAAATATACCACCAAAAATTATCCTAAACAAAAAATATAATCAGGTTATATATTATTGGGTCTCCTATGTCATGGAAGCTCCACTTACTAAGGAAGTTAGGTAGGTAAGCAATTCATCCAACATTTTGTCCAAAGTAGAATTTTAAAGAAGTGTAATTAACTTCATAAGTATAATTTTGTCAGTCGTCAAACAAAACCAGACTCTCCATTTTATAGAAACGTCTACTTATCATTCTTTTTCCAATGTCAACCAAACAAACATATAGTCAAAAGTTGTAATCTTAACTTAAAAAGTTTCATCTTTCGCAAAAATGAAGAACACTACTTATACATTTTTCATGAAGTGAGTGGAATGCTCCCTTGAATGAACTACATAAATAATTCATGTTGTTCGATCATGGAAAATATAAAAATGTTAACAAAGCTTCCAGTTGAATATATACAATGTTATTAGAGCCTAATACACGATAATTCTAAATTCTCTCCCCATTCTCAATAAATAAACTTTTTGTTTCGATATTGAACAAGAGGGTACCTGATATTGCAAGGCAGCCATGTATAACAGTCCTTGAACCTCGCCGGTAAGATGTGCCTGCAAGATGAACTCCAAACATGGGGTGGGGTCCCCATGGCGGAGCCTCCGACGCTCAAGTCAGTACCCAAAGATGGATAAATATCATAGAGAAAGTAGGGTAATTTGTAGAGAGTGGAGAAAGATCCCTTTACCTTGACCCTTAGTTGGGTATTTATAACGGTGACTTGTTAGGTTAAACGGAGTAAAGGAGCCGCTTAGGGCCTATGGGCCATATAACGAGTTAATCCTAATATAACGAGTTAATCCTAATATAACGAGTTAATCCTAATAGAGGAATGATCATACTCGTATTGGGCCGGTATATTATTGTTAAAGTAATGGGGAATTAGACCGCTTTAGGTGGCGTCATTATTATTCCCATACAACTAGCCCTACAGGTCTAAGTTCAATTGGAAATTGAACTTGAGCTGGATGCTTTATAATTTAGCTATAGAATGTGCCTAGAGACTTTATAATATATTACAATCTCGACAATTAGTGTTACAAAGATAATGTCGAGTTTGTACCGTTGCACTTGGTTTCTTTTTTAGTCACAAGTTGCTAATCGGTCAGCTAACAATACATGGTGCCGAGCTTGTACCGTTGCACTTGCTACTTTTCGAATCACAAGTTGCTAATCGGCCAACTGACAGTACATGGATCCTTGTCGGAAGTTGACAGATTCCTTTTAGCTTGAAAGAAAAGAATGTAGTTAAACAATTAACAACTGGGTCACTTTGTTAACTTTACATTTCTATGATCATTATGAGCAATTAATACTCAAACGTTTTTCTGATGATTTATACTCGCTAGCCCCACTCTTGAGTTGTGTCAGCTTAAGAGTGACATCAATATTTTTATCATGAGGTAACATTTGTATGAGTTTATATGACTTTATCCAGCTATTGTGACATACTTACTAGCCCCTTACTCTTAAGTTGAGTTTGAGTCGGCTTAAGAGTAGTATGGTCTGACATTCATAAAATTTGCTATGGACATGAGAAATAAAGTCATTTAATGCATATGTTTTGTGTATGTATACTCCTTTAATGAAATAAAGCCATGTTCATTGGGTAGTTTGTGCCAATTTTAGACCTCTACTTATGCCCAATTTAAATTTGGCCACTTTAATGCATTGAACAATAATTTATAAGACAAAGCTTGAGCAATGCAGACAATTTCACAATCAGACATAAGTTGTGCTCACATAAATGATATAGGAAGAAGGACTTAGCTCTGCTCCTCTAATGGGAGAAGTTGAGTCTGTGATCCGCCTTATTGAAATTCATAGGCCATACTTGAGCTCAAATAAAGAGCATAGCTTCAAGAAATCATGAGCTTGATAATATCTCTTGTTCTGCATTTGGAGGTCTGCATGTATACAAGACAAGTGCGCTCGGCTAAGGTTTGCATGCACCATCCTCTCGTGAATGTCTCGTGGGAATTTCGTACAAATAATCCGTATATTATGCTTCTCACTCAACGACGGATTAATATATCACCGACCGCTAGTGTTTGCTTCTCCTTAACAAAGATCCACTTAGGTTGTAGACCGTTAACAGAGATAGTCAATTTGAGGATTGCTTCTCTTTTAACTAAGAATACACTTAGGTCGTTGACCAGTAAGAGAGTTGTAGGGGCCGTTTCCTGTCGGCAGATCCAAGAAGGTCATTGACCGACAGGGGACATCGCTTGCGTTGGCAGATCCAAATAGGTCATAGACCAACACCAAGTCTCATGTCTGTTTGGTTTCTCCTGACGGCAGATCCACGTAGGTCATTGACCGTCAGGGAACTTGTCTTGCATATTTTTAGTTTCTCTTGACAGCAGATCCACGTAGGTCATTGACCGTCAAGGAACTTTGTCTTGTTTCGCTTTAGTTGCTCTTGACGGCAGATCCGCTTAGGTCATTGACCGTCAAGGAACTGGAAATAAATTAGCTTCTCTTAGACGATTAGTTGTTAATGCACATATCGTTAGTTGAGATGAACTAAAAACATACTAATAAAAATCTCTGAAATATTAAGAAGATGTTCATCTAATTAAAATAAGTGGCTCTTCTCGGCGCTGTGAGTAGGAGCTTATTTTTCATCTGAAAGAGTGAAAAGATCAAATCTGGTCCCCTGTGACCTTGATGGAAGAGATCTCCAGATTCATGAAATATGCATGTTTGCCTTTATTACGTAAATGTGCAAATATAGCTCAAATGATGACAATCACTCGGTGATATATACATCTGCTCAAATAAAGAGCTTCATGAGTGTGCACATCTGCTCAAATAAAGAGCTTCATGAGTGTGCAAATGGAAGATTCTAAGTTCAGCCTTGTTGGTGACTAACTCTTGATCTTGCAGCTTCGACTCTGTTGATAGATGTCCCCATTATACTCAGTTCAACATGATTTGCCCAAATAAAGAGCATTATAGTATGTGAGTCTTGAACTCAAAAGAGAAGATACAGATGTATGGGAGGTGCCTCTGCACATTGGCATTATAGCTCCACTGTTCAGAATCCGTGAGTCAACTCTCCAAATGAGGTATGCAATAAGGTATACAAGCCATGTTTGAGAATATTTTCCTACACTTGATTCTTGTCGGAGTTTCTGCCTGAATCTGGTATTTGCTTGTAAGAGTACAACAATCATGATCACAGAATGATAGCATTGTATAGCTGTAGAACTCAATCAAACATTATATCAAGTACTCAGAGTGCACAACATTAGCTCAATAAGGAGAAAAGGAGCATCTAACACTGTGACTTCAATGAGGCATTTTTTTAAATACTTTAAGTGCAGCTGATATGTGCTTGTGTACATCACATTGGTAAACTTAGGCCCAAATTCAGATAATGATCACAATCACACAATATTTATCAATTCATGGCAGCATCCAGGCACATAGATAGAATGTGATGATTTGTTGACTTGTAAGGATAAAAATACTTAGCTTATTGCTGAAGATGAAGAGATGTTTGGCGAAATTGAGTTGGTTTCACCTTGTGATTGCAACCTCACTCTTACTCTTTTGCTAAAAGAAGTGGAGTCTCGCCCCACCATGGTCTCGCACATGAGTTTACCGAGACATAGTCCGGCATATGGGGTATGTGAGGTGTGGTCTCGGCAAAGAAGGTCCGTTAGCCATGGTTGATGGATTTGCTCGCCTACAAGCCGGCTTGCCGTTCACATATTTCGAATGCATTTGCTCCCCGGAGACACATAATTGCTTAGATAGTGCACTAATCATGGGTGCCTAAATAGCAAATGAATTTCTCCCCGAGCGGTTTGTCGAATGATTAGTGTGCAAACAGATAATAATACTACGAGGTCCAAGTAAATGCTTGATCCCATCAAATAATAAGGATATATAAGAAAATTAATGTTAGATTGAAATTCAATATGTTGTGATTGGAATTCCTAGAGACCAATGTGTCCTGGTTTAGTGATTCTTATTCAATAGAATAGTAGGTGAACTCAAGTCATCCTATCACATTAATACCATATTGATTTCAATAGAATAGTGGGGTCACTGAGGCACGCATAACACTAGCTTGATGTTATGATTTCATTGAAAGACAACTTGATGTTCTGATTTCATTGAAGCATATTGTCAAACACTTTATGTGCGTTATTGATATTTGCTTGCCTACATAACATTCATTGATTAATCTAACCCCAAACTGATAAAGGTGTATTCATTTGATGTAAACATACATTGATCTCAACCAAGGCAGAACAAATATTCAAGTCATTGCATACAATTTCAAGTTCTAAATTGTATATCAACAATTATGGCAAAGATAGAGAACTTATCTTTTCATTGAATTCTTGCCCTCTGTTTGGGAAGGTTCTGATTCTTTCTCTTTGTTTGTGAAGTAACTGATTCTTGCTCTTGAGTGAAGCCATTGAAAATCAAACGAAGTTTGTTGTTGCTATGCCTCTCTTCTTTTCTTTTCTTTTTTTTAAAACTTGAAGCAATAAATCATCTCAAAATCATGATGAAATAACGAAGCCAAGCAGATGTAAAGATACTCCTTATTTGTTTGTGTAGAAGGTGAAAAGCTCCGGTTTTACCAAAATTTCCCATGGATTTCTATCCAATTTCAAGGGGTAATCGAGAGTTTTGACAAAATAATGAACCCAATATATACCCGATGCTACATATTTCTCTTGCTTGCCGTGGGAACGACTCCGCATTTCACTAATCATGGTGATGATTATCGATGGTTCCCAAGTTTTCAATTTTTAGAGTCGTTTATTCTGAGTAGTAAAAACAGTAATTAATTACTAGCGTGAGAATTTCCCATAGATGAGCACGTATTCAACGTATCATCGTCCACCAATCTCTACTGTTATTTCTCCGTGAGGTTCCAGAGCAATAGTTAATTATTGCCCCTCCTTCTAGCGCCAATTGTTTCGATATTGAACAAGAGGGTACTCCGATATTGCAAGGCGACCATGTATAACGGATCCTTGAACCTCGCCGGTAAGATGTGTCTCGCAAGATGAACTCCAAACATGGGGTGGGGTCCCCATGGCGGAGCCTCCGACGCTCAAGTCGAGATCCAAAGATGGATAAATATCATAGAGAAAGTACGGTAATTTGTAGAGAGTGGAGAGAGATCCCTTTACCTTGACCCTTAGTTGGGTATTTATAACGGTGACTTGTTAGGTTAAACGGAGTAAAGGAGCCGCTTAGGGCCTATGGGCCATATAACGAGTTAATCCTAATAGTGGAATGATCATACTCGTATTGGGCCGGTATATTATTGTTAAAGTAATGGAGAATTAGACCGCTTTAGGTGGCGTCATTATTATTGTAACACCACGGTTTTTCGCTAATATTTTATTCGAGTTATTTTCCCTTAATTATTATTTTCTCGTTAAAATTATAATATTTTACTTCTTAAAAAAAATATTATATATTATACTATTTGTTTTTCAACTTTTAAAATATTATATTTATATAATTTATTTAAATAGAAATTATATACTTTTTATTCTAGTATTTAAATTACGCGTTTGAGTTAGTATTTTTATTTTATCGTTTTAGCGCGCTTGGACCGTCGTAACAATTTTTAAATCGTGGAACTTATACCCCTTGTCCCAAAAATTCAGACTTTAATTTTAAAGTATGAGAGGTGACTTTTGGTCCTCTTGTAACCCCCCTTTTTAATGTCAATTAAATCCCTTATTACTAGCTAGTGTAACCTCCCTTTTTACTCCTCTTTTCAATCACCTTTGGAGCTGTTTGTAACAGCAAAATTCAGTCACATTTCCTCCCCATTTTATTCGACCATTTGAAGAGAGAAAAAGAATAGAAAAGTTCATCCCGGATTTCCCTATCACACCTTCACGAAATTGGCTATCACCGGAGATCTAACCGTTGGATTGTTCTAAAATTTGGACAGCATGTTGAGGACATCTGAGCCTTCACTTTGACCTGAGGGATTGTGAATTTGAGCGTTTAATCGTCGGGAATATTGATCGTAATAGAGCAGCACGTAATGAAAATTTCAGTGTTCAAGAAGAAGAACGCATATATTTGGAGGTCTTCAAAGGTAACTAACGATTTTCCTAGATCGGTTAGAATTCGTATAGGGATTATATTAGTTTTTGATAATTGAGTTGGGTTAGTATTATGTTAAGTTTTGGGTGGGAATACTTATATGTTGTGTTTGTTTCTTTTGATTTTTATGGAGTGTATCAATATATGATGACGTACTTGTGATTCTTTTGTATTGTCTAAAAGAGTATGTTGGTTGAACCATGAAATCTGTTTAGTTTTGGGGGGTTGCCGATCAGGTTGTTTAATTCATAGTCTTCATGTTCTTGTTTAGGTTCATGATTAGTTTGGGTAATATTGTATCTTGTGATGGCAACTAGTGATCCGATCACATGAGTTGAAATTATGGCCGAACCGTTATGTTCTTTGCCGTGTTTGTAATGTTATGCGAAGTGAGGGATGCTTGAGTGTGTGTCATTATATTATAAGGTATCTACGTTTGTAATATCCTTTCTTTTCCTACCTTCTGTTGCCATGTAGTATAGAGGTAGGATGAGTAGAATATCATGCTATAAGTTATTGTTGCTTGTTTGCGTGAAGGTTGGTGTTGGGTTTGATGACTATTTGTGATAAGTTGTGAAGATTCCGTATCTCTTATACAAGTGACGACTTTGCATCTTGTCTTATCTTTTGTATGTAAGTAATCTATACTAATATTTTCTCATAAAGTTATGACTTGGATTTATTTATAAGCTTATTTGATTAATGTGTTTTTTATCATGTTTGATGATTTTGTTTGTTTTAGATATATCTTTACGAGTTGGTATTTATAACATGTTTGTGTCCTTTTGGCATGATAAGATTATTGGTATTTTGGAGACGATGTTACTATTTGTTAGTATTACTAGTATTGTTATTTTATTTATTAAAATTATAATTTTTTTTATTATTAGTATTATTTATTATTATTATTATATTATTATTTTGAGAAGAATTTTATTTAATTTGAAATTCTTGGATTGCGATCCTAGATTTCTGCTGATTTAGTGTAAGGCCTTAAGGGCATCCGCTTGAGTTGATAATGATTTGTTGATGATTTTGAGTATTATTATATTATTATTATTATTTTGTTTGAGAGCAAGATTATCCGGAGGGACGTAATCCCGAGGTGAAGAACATGCAGACCATAGGACGTAATCCTAGGTATACCTTGGTTTTGTTGTCGTCCGAGAGGTCGGTGGGGACGTAATCCTACACCGCATCGGGAGTATGGCCATTCTTAGACACAAAGGTAGGGAACGTAACCCATAGGGTCATCCGGGAGGTTGTCTCACATTACCATAGGAAGTGGGTTATCCACTAGCGTTCAAATTTCTCTCACTCAAACTAATTATATTATTTTATTATTTTAAACCTTGGTGGTTTATGTTATTGATACTTGAGTTTATATATATAAGTTGTTTATCCATTTTATTTATTTTGTTATCTTTACTCTATTTATATTTAAGCATGTTGTATTATCTTTGTTTAAGTGTTTTATTTGATTATCTGAAGTTTACTATTGAGATGTTTTGTGTGATTTAATTATTAAGGCTTTTATAACTCTTATATGGATCCTAATTGGGCCGGGAGAGTCATAGTTACTCCCCACTGATTGTGGATGTTTGTTGATATATTTTGCAGGTGATTATTTCGTGTTATGGGAAATGGAGAGAAATGTTATTTAGGATTTTTGAGACATCTTATTTTATATTTACTTTATGTATTGGGTTTATGAGGTTGTTTTGCCTCTTTATGGTTATTTTGAGTTAATTCATTTGGGTTTTATTTTCTTTAGTTTATATTTAACCCTTATTTAGAGTGACATTTCCGTCAGACGATATTTCCGCTATCGTCATTTCTTTAATAGAATGCTCTATTTTGTTTATATTATGTTTATAAAAATGACGGAGTGTTACAATTATTCCCATACACTTTTGTATTAAGTCTGAGCATGCATTTTAAGGACAAAGTTCAAATAAAGTTCAACAACAACAATAGTTGCACAATGCAAGTTCAATTTATAACTACAATAAATTATGGTATAAGTTTAGGAAAGTTGGATTCAAATTTGACCCCAAATAATTATGATGGATCCCTATTAGAGATTTGCACTTCCTTATACAAATCAATAGGATATCCGGATATGTAACATACTCTTATTCCCACAAAGTTTATACATATCGGATTGCTTACAAAGTGGAGCCTCGTTGTGCACAAAACATTAGAAAGATCCCCTTCGTCAACAAAAGAAAGCCATTCTCGCGCCTCACGATTTCACAATCGATTTAGAAAAGTTAAGGAAAGGAAAAGTAATCCAATTCGTCAACCCCATTCTCTCGTCAATTTTGAAGGCCCGCACCTTCACTTCAAAAACCGAAAATTTGAAGGAGGTCCCCGCAATTCCGACTGCGGTCGCACAGTCTCTAATTCGGCTCCATTGAGGATGTAGGGCCATCAGCCGATATCTCATATCTCGCCATCGAGCCCGAAAGATGAAAATCGGACAAATACGGCTTTTCATGGCATGCAACACCAGGAGGTAAGTATTGGTACCTCGACTAACACAATTTTGAGTGCAGGTATCCAAGAGCAAGACAAAAATCGTTGTCTGGATCATTCACTCAAGGAAGACAACGCAAAGGCAAAGATTACGAGAAAGCAGGCAACAAACTCAATTGTAAAGCGACGAAGACCAATTGGACAAGTTGCTCTCCAGCCTAATACCAACTTTAGAAGACAGTTTAGGAAAAAGATCAACAAAGGTGACAACCCTCATGTCGGATCCAAAAGGAAAAGCGATGCTCCTCTCTCATCGGACCTCCCTTATCATGTTAGGAAAAATATGTTAATTTTGTTTGTTCTTGTTTTAATGTTTGTAATTGTCGCTGTGTCTCGAGTCCCGCCGCGGGATCGCAAGGCCTAGCGTGTGTTGCTAGCAACGATGCAATGATCCCCTAGACCGTATCTAGGTTGTCTTTTGTTTTTTCATTAATGCACGTTTTCCCGATGTAAAAAAAAAAACAAAGTTTATACATACCGGAAGTCAATACATGATGAAATACTCCCCTACAAACATTAATATTAAAGAAAATATTCTTAGTTAACATGATTACCCTTTTCATTTACAAGTAGAAAGACAGAAGGGAACAAAAGAAGAGAGCACTGGAAACAAAACTTACAAATCACAAGAAGGCATCGTAGCTATTTAGGTCAAAAGATATACTACTTGGTTAATTCCTTTTTGTGATAACTTCATTTTCTTTTGATCCGGTGGGCCTAATTGGCTCAAATAAGAAAGAACACTATATTAGTTCAAATTTTATGTCCCATATTTTGTGTACCAGGTCACTTGTATATATGCTTTTAATTTCTATTAGTTGATTAGAAAGTGATTTAAAAATTAATTATAAAGTGGTGAGTCATAGTACTAATAGCAAGCAATAATAGACAGAGGTACACAAAAAGTGGACAAAAGATTTTAATTCATTAATCAAGCTCATTTAGAGCTAGCCGATCATGAATACAATTCTGAGTGACTACCTAGGTGTTCGAATGCATAATAGATTTTCAAATATAAACCGGATATTATTTTGTTTTAAGCAATGTCTAAAGATATCTTTTCAAGATAAAATAACCCTAAAAATAAGGAGGATGATTAGATGCATCCATTTGGGTTGGAGGAATATATGATGTCCAAGAGTAAGGCACAAGGCACAATCCTCTTCTTCGAAGTTCTATTCGTTCTTCTTCCTTTCCGTCATCTTCACTTCCTATTCCCTGAAAATAAGATAAACACAAGAAACGTATTACTTTTTGTGTCACTAAATCATTTTCTTTGTAATGATTGGATCATAGTAACTTGTCTTACCCCAAGTATATATGATTATAAAGATGAACCTCAGATCACCATATTACTATACTCATCTGATAATCCAACGCAATAAAAATTAGCCATTCGTACATTAACATATACTTTCAACCACGCAAATTTCTAAATGGATTTACCTGTTCCCATATAGATTTCCAGTTTTCTCCGATAGAAGAAAAACAGCAATTCAAGGAGGTGCAAATTTATGTAGTCTTAGCCCTTAATTTCTAGTTTAAAAAAAAGTGTCGTAAGCAATTATTCACAAACAAGGATAAAATTATGTAATAATCTCATAATTTCACAAATTTTCTAAATAAAGAACCGGTAACAATATCAATTTTTGACGTAAATTCAATATATACACTAGATTGCTATCTTACCAATACACAACATACCTAAGAAGACCAACAAAGACAACAATAAGAATAGCACAAGACATATACTATATTCTCTGCTTTCTAATTAATCTACACAGTTTGACTTCTAATCTTGCCAACGCAAGCCTTGACCATAACATCTTTAATTACCGACAAATAAAAAACTATAAAAAATTGTTTTTTTGGAAACTTTATGTTGAGCAAATCTAACAAGCTTTCTACATGACTATATTTTTCCTTAGGTATAAATAAAAAATGATAGTTAAAATGAAGTATGTGAATACTAGTAGTAACAAAATACAAAGTAAAAAGATTAATAAGAAATGGAGGTAGTATTATTATTTAAGAACGTCCCTCAAAGTATTGCTCATTCACAATAAACAAAGATGGGAACGGATTCAAGCTTAAGATATAGCTTCAAAGAAAACTATTTTTTCCCCTAATGACTGGATATATAAGTGGCTTTAAGATTTTCCTAATATCTATAGCAATAGATCAAATACTAAAAGCGTGAGAGAGTGTCAAAGTGATGAGTTATTTTTGTACTTTTCAGATGGAAAGAAGGTTGTAGTTCAGAGTGAGAATATCCTACAACTAGGGCAAGGGATAGTAGAAAGGGGAAAGTTGTTTACCACATACTCCCTCTTTTTCTACATTTCTTCTAATTTATAGTAGCAAAGAAAACCAAGGCAAGGAGGAGAGAGTGTAAAGTAGGTCCTTTTGTTTATTTAAAGATGAGAGATAATATAGCTAGTTGTGAGATAATGTAGAATTATGTGGATCCAACAAGTAAGTAAGGTAGTGTGAAAAAGGAACAAGCTTTTACCGAAAAGTTGATAAGATCTTTTGAAAATGGACTTAAAGGGAAAGTAGGAAGATATTTTGGAAACGAATGGAGTAAAGTAAGAACCTGGATGATAACATAAATAAGATCTCCATAATTCACCTCATAACTCCTAACTTATCGAGTTAGATCACCATATCATGTATCTAATTGATTCACCTCATGATAAGTAATAACTTATCAAACATATATTATATATGATTTATGAAATAAACCATGTAATTAGTTACCATTTGGAAGGGTCTACAAGGCTTGCTACGGGAAGGCTTAGCATGAGGCATACAAAGTGTCTGCACAGAACAAAGAGCTGAATATCAGTCAATATAGAGGGGGGAAAAAAGGAAATAAGTTAGAATAATATAAACTCCTTTTTTTTGGACATAAAATTTACGATGTAATACTGTAATATCTGTAATGATGGAAAAAATATATAAAGAAACTCACATGGATCTGATCTTGAAGAAATTGGATATATCCAATAGCCTCTGTCAACACAGAAGCTGTGTCCGTCTAAAAAGCAAAGGTGTATAATATAATTAAATAAGAAAATTCGTTACGTACTAAAGTATGGGCAAGTCATTAGAGTAATCATAACATGATTATTGCATTAATTTGAAACAATTAACAAATTGGTATGAGTGCGTCGTGTCTCATTTTTTTTGGAGGGAAAAGCATAAGTGGGAACTTGTACCTTGCCGAAAGGTGAAACCAATTGGTGTAGTGATGCTATCCTTTCTCCCAGTTTCTCCTTCCTAACCTAAATTTATAACAATAATAGAATTATTGAAAATAATTTAGAAGAAAAGACAAAGCTATTGAAGTATCTAGCTTGAATCTGAACTTTAATCTATCTCCGAAAAAAAATTACTATTTACAAGACGATCAATGTAGTACTTTGTTATTGTTATTGTTATCGTGACTACCTGCACTTCAAATACTGAAGCCTAACAAAGCACTTTGATATTTATATGTCTAATTATCACCAAGTATTTTTTATAATTAATATCAATATCTACAAGGTTATTTTAAACCTTTTTCAGATAATATATGATTTGGTTGCTCTAAACAGTTAATTTAGCTATCTTGTCCATTCTAAAATAATTTTTTTGTAGCTCCAAATCGACATAAATATAGATATGACATAGGAGTACTAATTTTGAATCAATAAAAACATAGGAGTAATAAATTTGTAAGATACACAATTTAATAGTCGTATCATTTTTTCACACGTACTGTTTCCATCACTTGATCTAAGCAACATCATTTTGAAAAGTGTAATTATGATGAATTTCCAAAAAGAAAGTCATTGCTTTTATTTTTTAATATGAAAGACCCGAAATAGTAATATATATGTACTGTGACTGTAAATTGCAAGGTGAAGGGAGTAGTGTTTATTGCATTAATGAGTAATCAAGTAGTAAAATATATGGACTTTACAAACTAAAGTCGCTGATATTCAAAAAGAAAGAAAGAAAGTGGTATATATTTACCTTAAACGGAGGGCAAGAAACCTTGAGTGGAGATTTCTTATTAGAAGCTACTGAATTGTTGGATGTTGATGATGCCTTTGACTGATCACTGCTGCAACTCCCAGCTGCTCTTTTTGTTCCCGTTAATGATCCATTCATCAAGGTTGAGGTCTTTAAAAGGTTAAAAAAAGTTTAAAAGTTAAAAAAAGTTAAGAAGAGGGGGGTAAACTGTAAAGAGGGACTTTGTTAATCATCTTTCTTATTTTTTAGCATGCACTGTAAAAAGCTGGAAAGGAAAATCATGGGTTTCAATCTCATGACCATGCATGCATGCATATTGCATGCAATATTTGAAGAGACAATCAGTCTCTTTTTTTTTTTTTATATTGAATTGTTAGAATGAAGAAGAATTGAGGACAAACTTACTATGTAAACAAACTCATCAGAAGGAGTACAAGAGGGGAGCGGGGGCTTTGTGCTTTTACTTGGGCATTGGTCTTAGTGGGATCGTACCAGCTCTTTCCGAAATCTAAATAGTACTCTATTTGTTTCTTTTGACGATTACACTTTTCTTTTATAATTTGTGAATCAATGTTAGAAAATGGCGACCACTAATTAGCACTAATATAATATCAAAATGTTAGTATGTGAGATTTTGTTAGATTATTTCAATGTGAATATTAAATAATCAACGTTTTGCAATTTATACTAAAATTGAATAAAAGATTTAGATAGTCAAAGGCGTACAATAACAACTATGTATAAACAAGTGTAACCGTCTACAAAGAATGAGGTGAGTAAATCGCTTTAGAAACGGTCAAAGCTACTAGGTAGATTTAATCTAATGAGGGAATAAAATGTATTGTATAAAAACAAATTATAAGCAGCACCAAAACAAAATTTGAACACTTCGATTATAGATTTATAGTTAAGGAAGCCACAACCCTGCTAGCAAGCCTTGCTGGTTCCACCCTCATATACAATTTTGCTAGAGATGACATAAGTTTTTTTAGCAAGCCTGAATCATTGTTGAAAGAAGAAGCTTTGACATTATTGCACTTTTATTTGTTATAAGCAATCCTAGCTTCTATAATTCACAAAAAATTGTATGAAATTAGTCTCACCACAACTATATGATAGCATGATAGACGTGTTACATTGTTGAGAAGTCGCTTTTTTTCTATTGAAAGTTTTAGGGGCTATGTTTTTTTTATTAATTAGGGTTGTCTTTCTATATTGTTGAGGGCGACTTGCTAGTCACTGCAGGTCTCCTCCATGGGCTGCGTGAGATGGTCTAACTCAAAGCTTAACTAATTATCTACTCCCTCTGTCTTATGATATATGCTCCATTTAATTACTTTTTTGGACAATCTTCATAAAATCTGACCCTATTATTTATTAATTAATCCAAGTATTTTGACCCGGGTGACACGTTGATTCACATTATCAAATATATTAGTATTATTCATAAATCTCATACTTGATTTTATTAGCTTTTCTATATATAGTCTAGTGTAAAAAATGGACGTTATGCGACGATAAATTGTTTTTAAAAAATTCTAAGGAATTGGGGATAAAAATAACAATTTTAATAGAATTAGGTAAGAGAATATTATTGCTAAATAAAATGTTAATACTAAATAAGACATTATATATTATGTTTTACTTTGAAACATTAAGATTGAAATCAGTGGATTAATGGGTAAACTCACATTTTATTTCAAGGTCGTCATGTATTCGAATCCTAGTAACTACATTAAGCATTGAAATTGAGCAAAATGCCACGTGGCATCGTTCCTTCGATAAACGCTTTTAATATATTTGTATAGATATATGAAAAATATACTTCGTCCAATCTTGTTTTATTCTTACAATATAATTTTCAAAATATACTAATCCATCAATACATAATTATAGATATTAATCGTTAAAGATCTATGTTGTAGACCGTGACACAAAGAAACAAGACAAATAATTTGAGATGAAGGGGAAATATACGATGAGTGAATATGAACTAAAACTGCCCTTCATGCATATTCATATGTATATACTTCAGCCAGAAAAACTATCATCTATAGACTATGGTGTCCCACATTAACCTAATGAATAATCTCTAAAAATCTATTTGAACTCAATGGCTAATAAGATCAGAGCAATTTACCAATAATGACACCATTTAGTAGCGAATAATTAATTTATGTGCATCCATAACAAGCATAGGTGTGAAATACTGATATACACATACCTTGTTAGACATGATGATTCCATTGGGGCTAATACCTTCTTCTCCATCAAGAACATCATACGTCATAGGGGCGAGTTTGAGTACTAAAACTCGAATTATTTCCTAGGAAATCCATAGCTTGCAAGTTTAGTCCCAAGCGAGGACTACTACTTGATACAGTAGATGCTGTTGAATTATTCGGCGAAGACACTAGTCCAAGCTGATTAAGGATATTTGTGCTATGAAAACCATGATTATTATGTCCCCAGCTATTAACCTCTAGGCCAGGAAGCTGCATTAATCCCGGCCTAGTACTGAATGGTATCGCCGGAGCAGAAGAGATCAATCCACTAAACCAAGGATTAATATTTTCCAAAGTATTTGTAGTTGAAGGATTATGAATTAGACCACCAAAACTAGGGAATGAACTTAGCATGTCGTCTTCGATTTTAGGGAGTGTGCTTGTTGTACTGCTCAAAAACTCGTTTTCGTATTGCTTATTGTCGAATGCGTTAGTGTTGCCTGATGAAGTAGGCCTGCAGTTTCATTTTCAACACACTTATTAGACAAGTTTGTAATCCAATAATGGTTTACTTCCCAAAGGAAATGAAAAGGTAAGAAAAAAGTTAGCTCAAATAAAGGTAATTAAAGCAGCTTTGAGGTCATATATCGTTAATATTTGCTTATCTCTATAGTTAAGAGTTAAGACTTCAAGAGTTTAGTCATTGAGCTTAAGATGAAAATCTTAGTTATTGCATGAATCGTTCAACCTTAATCATATGACATTAGTAATAGTAATTCGTAGATTTTGTATATGATTCGCCATATTTTCTTTTATGATTTTTCTTTGTTATTAGTGAAAATAATGTCGCGTTCTTTTGATTAGACAACTTTTATTTGCATTGGTAGAGCTCATTTTTAATATCTGAAAAGTCTTGAGAAGGAAAAAAAATATTGTACTAAATTTTATGGTTTAATAGAAGACTAAGAGATAAATTTTGCAAGATGTATTTGTAAATTAAATCATGAAAATCCAAAACAATACTAGTATACAATTTTAAAAACATGTAGCAAATTGAAACTTTTTTACTCTAGAAATACTCAAGAATTTCAGTGTCTTTTTTAAATTTGCCTCTTCCTTTGATCCGAAACATGCGATTTATAGGAGATAATAACAAAAATTAAATTCGAAATTTGTAGAAAATCAATAGTACCTAAAAGAAATTCGAGATATTGAAGAGCATATACATATTAAGAAAAGCGTATATTTTTATATATGTATATGGAAAAATCAAGATAAGAATGAAAAAAACCATGATAGGTAGGTAATATAGCTAGGTTATAAATTTTTATATAGGAGACTTACGTTGGCAAGATGGTAGAGTTCCACTCAAGAGACGTGGAAACTCCATAGCTTGAAGAAGGGATGTTTAAAGGAGAGCATCCAACAAAGTGGTCTTGAAGATGCTGTTGTTGTTGCTGCTGCTCGTGGTGCTGAAAATTGGTGGAGTCCATAATAATATTTGGGTTTTAAATGGATCCTTTTAGATCCCAAGATGGTGTAATTATACTTGTTAAAACTATATGGCTAGCTAGCTTCTTTTAAACTTTCTCTCTATTCAAGGAAACAACTCAGAAAACATACCCATAAAACCTCTTGCTTTTTAGCTAGTGTACCACCTTTTTCTTCTAGGTTTTGTTCTTTACTCTTTCATGGGTCGTCTCCTCTAAAGTAGTCTTATAAAAAAAGATACTTACAAGGATTGAGATGCCCCCTTTCTTTTTGTTTACCCAAGCTTTATACTAGCATTAAAACTTTGTTCATCATAGCTCCCTCACTTTTCACTATGTATGATCTTTTGTTCATCAAATTATTGTTTCCTTAGCTTCTTGTTAGTTACCCCCTCGCTCTTTCCAAATTACTATAATATCTCGCTTTTTTATGGTCAAAGTTCATCAACATTAGCAATATTATTTTTCTCGTAATTAAGAAAACGATATAGTCATGTGAGATCTCTTATGTTTTGTTTTACATTATATCTTTATATAGTTAGCTTTTATAATATTACTAAATATTGTTGGTCATTCGTGGTTCATGGAGATGATAGCAAAGCAAATGTTACCACTATTATGAGGAGGAAGTATGCATCTTAATTTTTCACATTAATTAGACAATTTTTGTGGGTATAAGATCCCGAAATGAGATATGATGAAAATATTGAGTTTTTTTGTTAAATGATAGTGCGGATATATCCTTCTATCAAAATCATGAAATGGTAACATGTTATATATATATATACAATAAAGACGGAGGAAAAAATAGATGACTTTGAAGATAGTGCAAATCTTGTGTCCCACTTTAAAAAAAATATATATATATATATATATATATATATATATATATATATATATATATATATATATATATATATAATATATATATATATATATATATATATATATATATATATATATATATATATATAAACAAACTTATTGTTTAAAAAATAAATAAATAAGGCAAAGAATAATTGACACTAACCAATAATATTGAGTGTCACAAGTAATGGTCCAAATAAATAGACATAAGATTTTTTTCCTATGAAGATACATTATCAATTATTATATCATCACACTTAAATTATAATTTACACACTCGAGAGCATAATGAGTAATATCCTTTACTTTGTACATGTATTTTTATCAAATTATTATGGTCTTATAATACTCTATGCTCTTTTGATATGAATAGAAGTCCCTTATGTAGGATCTAATGATTAATATGTGTTACTATGAGTATTGAGGTGGATTTCCTACACAAAAATTTACTATTATTCTTTAAATTTATGAACACAGATTTATAGCCCAGCTGGCTATTCAGGGAAAGTTGCAAACAACAGCAAGATTAGCTAGATTTGGGATCAGCAGCTCTAACAAATGTTTAGTGTGTGATAATGCAGTTGAGACTCATAGTCATATGTTCTTTCAATGCAAATTTAGCAAGGAATGTCTGCAATGTGTTAAAATATGGCTGACTATTCAATCCACAGCAAATTCATTTGACAGAATTATCAAGTGGCTGAGGAATAGCAGGAATTCCAAGTTTAGGAAGGAAGTGTAGCTGTTGTGTATTATGTATGGCAGAGCAGAAACAAGGTATATTGGTCCCAATATAGTCCTAGCATAGATTGGAGTCTTAAGCAGATTAAGTATCTTGTTAGAGCAAGAGTTGGAGCAATATTGCCCAAGAAAATTAGTAGAGTAGACTATAATTGGTTCTTACAATTGTAATTGTGGGTGAGTTTTGAACTGGTTGTATATAGTTGTTATCTTGCCTTGTTAAGGGTCCAACCTAGTTGCTTCGTTAACTTGGTTTGATTTAGGTGTTTAAATCGTTTGAAGCAATGAAATTTTACTTAATTAGCAAAAAAAACTAGAGTAATATATATATATATATAATAAAAAATCATTGTCACACTATTTTTCAAGTATATTAATCATTGTAACAATGTAACACCTAATATTTCCCCTCACAAAAAGTAACATGAATTTTTTTTACTAATATACTTTTCTAATAATAATAGTTGTTCCTCCCAACCTTTCTCTTCCCTCATGTTGTAGGTGATATCACAATACTTCTTTAATAAATGGGACAACTTTTCCTAAATATTAAGAAGTTTGACAATTGTGTATGCATTGCTTATTCAATAGTTGCAATAAAAAGATACAGAGATTTAGGGTTCAATTCCTCAAAAATTTGTCATTTGTTTTTTCGGAGATAATTGATATTATGAAAATAGTACCCCGAGGTTTGGCGTAATTTCCAAGATACCCCCCACATTTGGGATTCCTCGAGATACCCCGAGGTTTGTGTTCGGGCTCAAGATACCCTTACTATGGACTGAACCCTAACGCCATTAGCTTTTCCGTCCATAGTATCCCCAATTCTCTCTCCTCCCATTCCCCACCCACTGCCAACCCCCCTTCCCCCCCACCCACTCCGGCCGGCGACCCTACCCCCCCTCCCTCCCCATTCCCGATTCCTCACCCCGGCGTTGGCGCCGCCCTAACAAGAAGACAAAGTGGCACCCTAGGGTGGTTTCTGGGTGGGTTTAAGGCTTTGGGGAAGCGTATCCTGGGTGGGGAAGGGGGAGGGGGTCGACTCATGATGGGGGACATGGAAGGGGGCCATTTCCGATAGGGGGGTGAGGGGGAGGGGTGGTGTCGCGTGGGGTGGGATGGGGGAATTGAGAATGGGGAAAGGGAGGCTGCGGGTGGGGTATCGAGGGCGGGGGAAAGGGAGAGGGTAGGGTCGCGACGCCAACGCCTGGGTGCTGCTGTTCGGGCCTGGTGAAGGGGAGGGGCAGGGCCGCCGCACCCGAAGTGGGGTGGTGGTCGCCACCGCCGTCGGTGGTCGGGGAGGGGGGTTGGCAAGGGTGGGGGAATGGGAGCAGAGAGAAAATTGGGGATACTATGGACGCAAAACCTAACGGCGTTGGGGGTTCCGTCCATAGTGGGAGGATCTTGTGCCCAAACACAAACCTCAGGGTATTCGAGGAATTCCCAAATGTGGGGGTATCTTGGAATTACGCCAAACCTCAAAAGTGCGATAAATATCCCAATTTCTAAAGGTAGCCAAAGAATGTACCTCTAACACTATCTAATGGTCTCGATCTTTTTTCATACATCTAATGGCTATGTAATTGGGAAGCATTTTAGGTACCTTAAATGATAAGGTGCTTAGAATATTTTAGGTGCTAAAATAATAGTAGTGTTTGGGAAGCACATAAAATTTTATTTTAGGTGATCAAAATGACTGAAATTGATATGTTAAAATTTTTAACTTATCAAAATCAGTCTGAAATTTTGGAAAACCTTTCTAGAATTTTTTGATAACTAACTTTGCCAAAATAATTTATCAAATTAAGCAACTAATTTTGCCAAACCGTTAAGCTAATTAGCTAAGTTTGGTATACTACTTTATCAGCTTCAACTAACTTATCATTTTAAACTCATTTCCAACTAGTATTGCTTAACGGACACCAATATCCTGCGTAAATTCTAGGCTACTTTTACACTCCCACCTTATAATGGTTCCATTTCCGATGAGTCCGTTCTTGCACCCTACTTTTTTTAAAGGTAAGATGGCTCCGAGGAGGTAATCGTGATCTCCTTCCTAGGGATGAAACTCGATCCTGCGCCTCTGGGATCGGGGGCGACGCCAAAGACCACTAGCTATCACCGTCTCTAGACCTTCTTATCCGTTCAAAATCCAACGCTTATAAAATATGTACATAAACTATCTATAATAACATAAAGAAGTTCCAGGAAAGTGTTAATTCTATGCACAGTAAGAACCTTCATCAAGATTAGATTTTTTTTAATGCAAAGCAAGGAATTACAAAAAATAACAACCAGAAAAATTAAAGTCACTGAGTTATGAGGTTGCATTGTTCCTCCAATATTATAGACTACAAGTTTCCCAGAGGAGCATTCAACAAAACGTTAAAGTTTCCTACAGCATCATTTGCCCTACAATCCCTTGCCAAGCTATCTACAACTCGATTGTGGTTCTTGGTTCGTACTGAATCGATGTTGATGTTCCTAAACTGCAAAATAAGAGCCCTGCAATTTGAAACCACATTAAAGATAATGTCTCGGGATATTATTCTCTATTAGTCTGTTTACTTTCTATTGACTATAATCAAGCTTACAGTTTAGTTTGTTAATTGACATATGCAACATTTGCTTAATTATTTCCTTACATTGTATCTTAAAATGTCCTTGCTATATTGAGAACGGTGCTATTTAACTAAATTTTCATACAAGAAATTAATGTAAACTATATCATGCATTAGAAAGAACTTAGAAAATGGGTTATCTACGCGTTCACTCATTACAACACATATGGTACACAAGATATGTTATTGGTGCATACATGTCAGTAACTCACACTAAGGGCCGTTTGGTAGGGCGGAAACGCTTTTCGGCCTATTTTTAATTTTACATTGTTTGGTTTAAACGAACAGAAACCATTTTCCCTGGTGAAAGAAAATTACTCTCCCAATGATGTAAAACCATTTTTCCTTTCAAAATGAAGGAAAACCGTTTTCCTTCATTTTTCTTATCTCTCTGGTACACTCCTCTCATTACCTCCTTGCTTCCTTACTTCCTTTTCATTTTCCTTTCACTTTGGAACCAAACAACTAAAACTAATTTTGGAATTGTGTTTATCAGAATTTGTTTTCCATGTAAAATCATTTTACACCGAAAAATATTCTACACCCAACCAAACGAAGCCTCAAGATTTCCATAGAAAATCATATATGTACATTATATCATGCATGCGAGAGTTGTATTACTTAAACGTTCATTGATCATATAGCACGGGTGGCATTTGTCTCTCGCACGTGACAGGTTGGTGCATGTGTTAACTTACACGCACGCCAAACTGGGAGACGTACCATTAACAGTTGAACACCATATGAGTAATGTTAATGATAATTAAGGGGAAAAAAGTAGGTGAAATTATCCAGTTCCCTAAGAATAATCTGATTTCACTTTCATCGCACAGAACACAATATAGATCACAGCATCACTATCAACAGCGTAAACTAACAATTACTAGAAATTCGTGAAGTTCCGTTGAAATCAAATCAATCACAATATGGAACTTCTTGTACCCGACCTCTACCTCATAATCTGGTCTGATGTCGCCATTAAAAAGCAGTTAGCTTGTTACTTAAGCTGGCTCACTGTGGTATATAGATCAACATTCAACATCATACAGTAATAGTAATGGGACGTTTGAGTTTTTTTTTTCTTTAGCTATTATTCAACTTACTTATTCTGCATCAAAAGCCTCCGGATATTCATCAAGATGTATGTTCATTATTGCACATGATTTGAATCTCTATTATACTTCCTCCGTTCCATAATAAGTAAAAACTTATCATTTTAACGTTTCAAAATAAACAAACATACCTTAAATGGAAAAAGAAAGTAATGACAAACGACAAGCAGCATCCATCACAAACTTCGTGCGTTTCTTTTCTCCTCCAAATTTCGATAATGAAAAGAGGTATTTTATGTACTTTGGCTTTTGAAAGTGATGTTTATTAAATCTTGTCCCATTCTCATGTTTCACTTATTACGAACGGAGGAAGTAAAAACGAGGAGAGGAGTGTGGTATCCCTTTACTAAATGTAGTAATACCTTCTAATAATTTAAAACAACGTTTCTTCATAAAAATAAAAAAGATAAACTAATACAACTTGCCATATGAGTAAGTCAAAAATGTAATTTGCAATCACTATTAATAACTTCGACAAAATAAATTGACACAATCAATTCACAAAATTAATTAGAATCTTCAATCAAAAATAGTTAGCGATATATCGAGACAATATAATATTTCGTATTTGCAAAGTTCAAACAATATCGTTTATTAACATTTATAATCGTTAAAGAACTATACTAAAGTCACTGATAAGAATTATTAAATCATCAACCAAATTTTTCTGACGGTATAGTACGCTTAAAAATCGATCACCTTCAATTTAAAAAAAAATAATAACATCTACAAAAGAACCTCAATAATTTACATCACTAACAAAATAATTTTAGATAAAAAAAACATGTTCATTCGTATATATAGCTACATAAGGTTGTTGATGTACGCATCGCGCGTATATGCGACTAATATGTTATAACGAAAGTAATAAAGAACGAAGAATTAAAGAACAGAGACACGAGAATTAATGTGGTAATGTATTAGCTACATCCACAAAGTGCAGGGAGAAGCGTTTTTATTATCTCGAGGAGCGAGAGTACTGACCTGAACAAGTGGGTGCATAAATTAATTAGAAAGTTTATATAAGACTTCTCTAATTAACCTAAACAGATGGACCACTCAAACCTCATGATACACTGAAAGCATCTTTCAACATAATATTTGCATTCAAATTTTTTTTTCGTCAAGATATACACAAAAAAAATGCTTCCTTTTTTTCAAAGCATCATATTTGAAAGATTTACTACTTTTTGAATTTCAAGATATCATGATCTACTCTTTTTTTTGTTGAAATACCAAGTTATTTACCACCGACAAAGAATGACTAATTTCCTCGAACCTGATGCTCCACATTAAGCTAAAGGGCCAGCCAATAATCTTTTCTATTCCCAAAGGTTGGGGATCGAACACTTAACCAATTGGTTAAGGGACAAAGTGAGAACGAATATATACCAAGAACACTTGGTTATGATCTACAAATTTGGTTAATCAATCTATTTGTGCTACAATTTGTTACAAACAAATCATCACCAAATTTCAAAAAAGAAAATAAATTCTCGCCAAATACGAAATCAAGGGTATAATTAAAACAAAACGTTACATGCGGCCAATATATAGCAATCATAAAATTGACATGATTAATTATGAAGCAAATGTAGGATTTCACTTTTAAAGTCATGTCAGGCATGAGATCGCCAAAGTTCTTAAGAAATTTGGCTATATTGACCCTTTTTTATTGTTAGGATCGGAGTGTAGTTTGAGTTTGTTGGTCTTAGTTAGTCTCCACTCTCTATAGGATGAACTTGAGGTTAATCGAGTTGTTACCCACTCTCCGTTTTTTCTCCACCCTACACGCTTTTTAGTCTACTTTTTTACTTTCTTATTAATCTATACATCGTCACTTATTCTATTTTTGGTAACATGTCATATCTAATTTCCCCTCTTTTTTTCACTCATGTCATCTACTTTTGTTGTAGAAATATATAGAGAGAGAAGCTATAGATAAAAATATATCGTAGAGTGTATTGTATTCAGTTATGTAAACCGATTTCTTACATCGACGGTGTTTATAAGCAAAATTTCCACACAGTACAATTGCAAAATCAAGAATTGGCGCAGGCAAGGAAGAAACTTTTCCGACATGCATTTGCGGTGGGAGGAAAATTTCCGAATGCATTAAATGCATGCAGAAAATGTGGACTTTATCATGTTATCGTGGAATTGTGAATTCCACTGTTATCTCAACACTCCCCTTGAATGTCCACCGATAACTCATAATAGATGTTGTCTCATTAAGAACCTTGTTAGAAAACCCCGTGGGAAAATCCATAACTAGGAAAAAGAGTACAACCGTTATGTATCCTTATATGCTTAAAATTAACTTCCTCATTAAAAACTTTTGTCGGGAAAAAACACTGGGATAAAAACCCGATCGAAGGAAAAAGAGTCAGTCTATAATACTCGCAATCGGCATATATCACGAAGATGACGCATTCTAATTTTTTCTGACTAATTCTTCAACTTTCTTCACGGAAGGGATTTGGTGAATAAATTTGCAAGATTCTCACATGATTGGATTTGTTGGATGTTTATCGTCCCTTCCTTTTGGAGGTCACTGAGTGAAGAAGAGCTTTGGTGATAAATGTTTAGTTCGTATCACCTTCGTGTGCCCTTGCTTGCACTTGGGGGATACATTTAGTATTGTCTTTTGTAGATGATAGTTGGATGTTGTTGTTTCCATTTCCACGAGTGCGGTGCCATGTGCTCCACATTCTTCTTGGATATTCTTGATCATTGACCTAGCCACTACATTCCTTCGAGCTTCATAAAGAGCAATTAATTCCCGCAGGATTTGATGATGTGGCCGTCAAAGTCTCCGCCTTTGATTTCAAGATATTGCAAGCATTTTACCTCCATAAGTGAATAGATACCTAGATGAGACTTAGCCTTTGGCTGGGTCTGGTATATACCCGGCAGACCGCATATCCAACGAGTGACACATTTGGTTTTAACTCATGAAATAATCCAAGATCTTGTGTCTCCTCGAAGATAGCGTAACAAGTGTCTGATTCCATTCCAATGTCTCTTCGTTGGTGCATTGGCTGCGTATCTAGCTAACAAGTTTACTGAAAAAGCTATGTCGGGTCGAGTATTGTTAGCCAAGTACATTAAGGCACCACTCGTGACTTAACTCTGGTACTTCAAAGACCAAGAATTTCTTCATTTTCTTCCTCGTGATCCGAATGGATCATCTTTCACATTCGAGAGAACGCACTATCATTGAGAACTTATTGGGTGGTCTTTATCCATGAAAAACGTCTCAGAATTTTTTTCCAGCTAGGTTGATTAATGGACAAAAATCCCATTTCTCAAATGTTCTATTTGCAAGCTAAGGCAAAATTTGTCCTCCCGAGATCTTTCATCTAAAATTCTTTGATCAAGATTCTTTGGGCCACTTCCGAGTTCTGTTTGGGAGTTCCAATAATATTTAAATCATCAACATAAACAAAGAATGATGGTGAATCTGGGATTGGATCGCTTTAACCTTGAAAATATAAGGACCGATTTGATTATTTTTGAATCCTTCTTTCAATAGCCATTCACTAAAAACTGATTATACCACATTTGTCTTCCGATTATTTTAACCAATAGAGTGACTTTTTCAATTTTATTGAAAACATCTCTTTGGAGCATGTGATTTTCAGGTAGTTTTAGTCCATCAGGACTTCCATATAAATATACGTATCAAGTGACCATATAAGGATGCAAATCCTACATCCATTAACCTCATTTTCAATCCTTTGGAACCGATAAGCTTACCGAAATCTTAGTGTAGTTACATCAACTACAGGAGAATATGTCTCATCATAATCAATCCCCGGCATTTGAGAAGCCTTGGGCTACTAGCCTTGCCTTATATCTAGTAACTTCATTTTTCTCATTTCGTTTTCTCACGAATACCCATTTGTAACAATCAGTGGGTTTTACACATTCTATTTGGGTTATTTGACCCGAATACCTCACGTTTTTCCAAGTGATTTCAATGCAGCGGACGTTTGCTTTCCATTTCTTTGGGGCAATCTTTTAGCGGCGACATTTATCCACTTGTGTATTTGGTTCTATATCATTTTCATCGTATGTCATTTCAAATCCATTATGGAGTAAGCAAAGATTTCATTCAAGACAACATCTTTTCGATTCCATTGTTTCTTTGTAGAAACATAATTAATTGAAGTTTCATTGTTGTCTATGCTTTCATGTTCATGTTCTTCCCGAACAGTGCTTATCTTCCATTTTTTGTTTTCATCATACAATTTCATCATGCTCCTTTGGAGGATTTATTTTAATTTCATTCGATTGTTTCTCCTTACTTTTTCATTTTTCTCGGTTTCGGGAGTCTTTAGAA